>CM065702.1:23186325-23253825 GCA_017654935.2 Phymorhynchus buccinoides | reverse complement strand
TCATGAACACACATAAATACCTTCCTACACACACACACACACACACACGCACGCACACGCACACACTCTCTCTCTCTCTCTCTTTCTTAAAAAAAGAGGAAATGTTAAATCGGGTTAATTTAATGTTATTAAATTCATTCATTCATTCATGAACACACATAAATACCTTCCTACACACACACACACACACGCGCGCGCGCGCGCGCACACGCACACACACACACACTCTCTCTCTCTCTCTCTCTCTCTCTCTCTCTCTCTCTCTCTCTCTCTCTCTCTCTCTCTCTCTCTCTCACTCTCTTTCAATCAGTCAGTCTGTTTGTCTGTCAGTCTGTCTCTATGATTGTAGGGTGTTTGTGTGGTGTGTGTGTCAAGTTAAGTCAAGTCAAGTCAAAATGATCTTTATTGACATTAAAGGAATAAGCTAAACAAAGCTTTATTTTCATCCTGTCGGTGTGTGTGTGTGTGTGTGTGTGCGTGCGCGTGCGTGTGTGAATGTGTGTGCGTGAGTGTGTGCGTGTGCGTGCGTGCGTGTCTGAAGAAGCTTCTGGCTCCTTTCTAATGCTATTTTTGTCTATCTCTCTTACGTCTCCAAAGTCCATAAGAGCATGGGAAAATCCCGCTGCCTGATATGAACCAAATTCATAGCTAGGTTTCCTAAGTCTGCCCCTCTCCCCTCGTCCTACCCCCTCCCTCCCTCTAAATAAAAAGGGTAGCACTGCACTAGCTGCGACGCGCTCTCCAGGTGGGAGCGGCCCCAAGTTTCACAGGGACGGGTCTCCGTGACAAAAAAAACCCACCAAAATAATTAACTACTCACCATAGCGAAGCTCTTGATGTCTTCCTCCTCGTCTCCCTCCTCGTCTCCCTCCTGTCTGACCCTCTGGATCGGTGAACTGCTGGAGGTGTCTTGTTCCCTCTTCATAGCAGCAGCGCTCTGTTCTGTTTGGTTTAAACAAAGTTTATTATTATTATTCTTCGTTCGCTCAGACAGTTTCCTGTCATATGAGCGTAGATGCGTCATGCTGCCGTTATGCGCCTAACTAAGAAATAGTTAGGCCCAGCATGTCCGACTTCGGCTGAAGGAAATCTTTGTAAGAATTTATAGAAAAAAAGGCAGGAGAATGGACCAGTGAGATAGAAAGATAGCAGATGACAGTAAAGCAAAGGGAAAAGGCAGAGTCAAAGAGAATGACAGAATTAGAGGAAGTTACAAGCACAGAACTTCCAGAAGGTGGGGGAACTATTTGTGCAAAAGACACCCCCCCCCGGTATCCCCACGGGGAGAACAAAGTTTATTGACGTAATACATTGCAGTGCACACAAATTATTTCGTGAGCACAACAAGCTATAAGCTTATAATACGCGCACTCAAAAACGTTTCAGTTACAAACATAAGGCTGCATCAATTCATGAATGTACTTGAATAGCTGTGAGAAAATCACATTAGAATAAGAAAAATAAACTAAGCAAAGATAACAATACACCATGCACCCATTTATAACCAGAAAAGCAACAGCAATAGAAGTAAAAAAGAAAAAGAAATAACACCTTCTTCACCTTCCTCCATCCGCCCGTGTGGATCTTCTTCCGCCAGTGTGGTGGAAGATGTGGACACTTCGTGTGGCGATGTGGATGAAAGGTCGTCATGTGGCGATTCCGTGGGAAGGTGGTGAGTTTTTGTGGGCAGTCCATGTGTTAAGGTTAACGCGGATGTCAACACCAGATATGTAAGGCACAGTAGTTTTCTGACAGCCATTTTGGATGGAAGAACTACACTGTCCTTTCTTTTCTTTTCTGTTTTTGTTTCTTCTAAGGCCAAATCAATTATGTTGTGCTTAGTTCTTTTAGGAGAAAAGTGGGTGTTATGTGATATCTTTCTCGATTCAACAAAATCCTGATGTTGCCTTTACCGTTTTGACAAAACAGCTGTTGATTGTTCAGACAAAATATGGTTTAAACTTCGTTGCTGTGGTTGTTGTTGTTTTTAGACACAATCAAGGAGTTGCTATGTATTGACTCGGTATTTAATTAAGCAGGCAAAGTTACTTTAGACAAAGACACAAGATATTTGTTGTAGGCCTAATTAATAATTCTGATTAGTATCATTTGAACAAAATTGGCCCATTCTCCTGCCTTTTTTATAAAAAAAAATCTTCCAAACAATTGTCCTTTGAGCTCCTCCGAAATCAGAATGTGTCGGCTGTATGCAGCGGGGAGACCAGTGAAAACTGAAAACCGGACACATACGTACCTTACCCATTATGGCCAGGGAACGCAGAAGAAGAAGAAGAAGAATTTGAACAAAAACAAAGATATAAATGGGGGAAAAGGACCACACTACCAGGTAAATAACACGACAAACATTCAGTGGCCGAGTTGTTTAATTTTTAAAAAAAAATTTGCTTCTTTATTTTTCTTTTCTTTCTTACTAAAAAAAAGAAGAAATTCTCACGTTTTATTGAACAACAGTAAAAACAAAACGTTGCATCACAAAATATGATAACTCACAGCAATAGCTAAAATGATAATTGCAACAAATCTGACAACAAAAGTTCTGAATGTAATTTTTTCAACTTTCTGTACAGTTTATAGTTGAAGTAACACAATCCTAGTCTGCTCTTCCCCACATGTACACATTGTCTCTTCTACGCAACATGAATCCAGCACTCCAGTTTTGGAGCTGTCACTCACGGAGCAGCGCAGTTGAGTTATGATGAGAGCAGTGAGTCAGCCTCTCACTAAGCTCGACGGCTCACTTCACAACAACAATTATCGACGATACTTCAAGCCTCTTCAAAAACCACACCAGGACACCGTTCAGAAGTGCCGGTGTTACCATTCTTATTCTTATTCTGCGTTCCCAGGCCATATGGCCACAATGGAGAAGATACATATGTGTCCGGTTTTCAGTTTTCACTGGTCTCCCCGCTGCGTACAGCCAACACATTCCGATTTCGGAGGAGCTCAAAGGAGAAAAATTATGAGAAAGATGTTTTTTGAAAAAAGGCAGGAGAATGGGCCAATAAGTCAGGAAGATAGTAGAAGACAGAAAGCAAAGGGAAAAGGCAGTCAAATAGAGTGGTAGATAGATGAAGTTACAAGCACAGAACTTCCAGAAGGTGGGGGAACTATTTTTTACAAAAGACCCCCCGGCATCCCCACGGGGAGTTACCATTCAAAATGACTCCCTCCCTCCTGGGGCAGTGGGTGGATGCCTCGTGCCTCAATACGGGGAGCTGGACGACCCCGCCCCCTCCACGAGCCTCTCCCCGTGGGGATACCGGGGGGGGGGGGGGGGGGGGGTCTTTCGTAAAAATAGTTCCCCCACTTTCTGGAAGTTCTGTGCTTGTAGATTCCTCTAATCTGCCATTCTCTTTGACTCTGCCTTTTCCCTTTGCTTACTGTCATCTACTATCTTTCTGACTTACTGGCCCATTCTCCTGCCTTTTTAAAAGAAAAAAATCTTCCAAATAATTTATCTCCTTTGAGCTCCTCCGAAATCGAAATGTCAGTGTCGGCCGTACGCAGCGGGGAGACCAGTGAAAACTGAAAACCGGACACATACTACCTTAACCGTTATGGCCATATGGCCTGGGAACGCAGAAAAAGAAGACTCCCTCCCTCCTGTAATTTTACTCCTTTCTTTGTTCGGTGAATGAAAAAAGAAATCGGTGGTCCATTTGTAGGTGAGAGGTAACTAACTAACTATACCAGACAGACAGACTTCCACAGAGGTGAGGGTGTTTTGGGTTGCGCTGTTTGCCGACCATGGCCCCGCCTTGCTTCTACTACCCATTAGTTGGCGTTAAAAGTGGCACTCCAAGGCTAATGATAACTAATGGTTCTCCCCATGAACCGTTAGAAACCGCCATCACAAGGCGTTTGCCTAAAACCGCTAAATTCAATGAGCTTCAGTTAGCTCGATAACGGGCCTCCAAACCCCTGTTTTGCACCTGGATTTTTTCAGGAAATAAAATTTCACTTAATCGACTTCCGCCTTGAAGGGACCCAGTGAATCCCTTCAAGACGGAAATGAACTTTAGACATTTCTTTCACTCAGCATGATCCTCGCTTCCCTGTCTCTGTAGCGCTTTGCATTAATTTTATTCACTTTCTGCATACCAAAAGCCTTTGAAATGGCACGCATTAATTTGTGTTTCCTCTTCCATCATCCTGGGCTCTTTATTTCGAGCCAATTTCAACTAAACTTCAACAACACGGTCCGTTGAACGAGCGTCCTTTTACTTAGACTAGGTAGGGCCACGTCTCTAATGACGCTGTGAAACACTGTCCGACTGCTACAAATTTCACTACTTTTCAACTTCTGATTTCTTACTGAGTACTCCATACATGCCAAAGAAACACATGTCGATAAATAAAACAATCTTTGCTGCTTACGTCGATAGGGATTCTGTGTGGAAGAATGTTGGTTACTTTGAACAACTAGCGATGGCAGGAGACGGAGGTGACGATAAAAATCACGGCATGACCTAAGTTTTGACGCTACTATGCCCGTACTAGAAACGGCTTCTCTTGACAAACGGGTTTAGCGTTTTCGCTTGTGGACCAATGGAAATATCCGTTACACCAACAGAAACTTAACGCTTTCCGCTATTAGTCGATGTTCATATCAAAGAGATAGGGTCGATTAAGACCGCAAGATCAAGGATTCAAAACATAGCAATGTGTTTCAAAGCCAATCGAAGATTCATTTCGAAAGAATACATTTTGATGAGCACATGCTTAAAAAGTTCATTTTTTCCTCTTTTAAACGATGTACTGCATGACTAACCACTATTGTAAGCGAAATCGCTGTTTGAAGCAAAAGGTGGTAGACCGCATTCATAGCTTGCCATTTGGCCGACGTTCGATGGAGGCCTTTTTCAGTGATTAGAGTCTCAGACTCGGCCACTAAATGCTTTTTCATTCGTTATTTACTGAAACAAATATCATTATTTTGATCTAGATTTGTTCTGTGGAGTTTCGCGGAGTTAATAACAACAAGAATATCGAAGTTTCTTTTTTTTAAAATACAATAGATGTATCGGAAGCAAAACAAGTAGATCTAGATCTATAAAACATTCGGAGATTCCCTGTAGGTCTGATAATCATCAAGATTTGTTGGTGTTTTTGAGGTATGGACCCGCTCTTGTCACTGAAACAATTAACAGAATACTCACGTTTTTCGCCTATTTTTTGGTAGTGTGTCAGAGTTGATTTTATATACTTTGAAACAGTTTTTTACTTGGTCTAGATCTACTGGCTAGTCAAGAAACGGAACTAGGGACTTACGTCTGTAGGGCCTATATATAGTTCTGGCTCAGCTCAATAATATTTTGTCTCCTATACATCCCTGGTCTCGGGTAAAGAAGAAAATAAAACGAAATAAAAATCAATTAGACAAACAAACAAACAGACAGACACATAAATAAGTAGAGATCAGATAATGTTGTGGTAGTAAATATGCATAGGGTCTGAAACCACTTATGTGTTGGTATGATTTGTTTATGAATCAGACGAAGTAGGCCTGTGACTGTGAGACACTGTGTGTGTGTGTGTGTGTGCGCGCGCGCGTGCGCGCGTGTGTGTATCTGTGTGTGTCACTCTGTGTGTGTGCGTACGGGGGGGGGGGGGGGGGGGGGGGGGGAGGGGGGGGGGGGGGGGGGGGGGGGGGGGGAGACACGTGGATATGTGTGTGCGCGTGCGAGCGAGCAAAAAGTCTCTCTCTCGCTTTGTGTGTGTATGTGGGTGCGCGCGCGTGTGTATGAAAGAGAAACGGAACAGCGTGTGTGTACAAGAGAAAGAGAGAGAGAGACTATGTGTGTGTGTGTGTGTGTGTGTGTGTGTGTGTGTGCGTGTGCGCGCGCGCGCGCGCGCATGTGTGTTGGTTGAGAAATTTATGTTGAAGTAAAATGTTCAGTCAGTTTGATTATAGTCGTGCGCACAGCACATTAGTTCTGTTGTGTAGTATTGTTATGCTTTATTCAGCCTTATGGCACGCTTGCACACTTAGACATATTGCAGTTTTACACGATGTGTGGGATTTAGTATGCATGTATGCATGTGTTCCTGGATTATGAGAGTGCCTACACGATGGTGTATTTGTGTGAACACACACACAAAAATGTTTTTAAATAGAAACAAAAAAGCAGAAGGAGGGGGGGGGGGGGGGGGGTTATGGACCCCCTCTTTCTTAAAAATAATAAAACAGAGGGAAGAATAAGCGCATATGCACGCACACACTCACACACCCATGCATGCATGCACTCACACACATGATTGTATCCAGTATTATGACTACACGTGCATTGCAAACTAAAACTAAGGTGTCTGAAGTGCAAGTGTTGCCAATAAAATTTTAAAGTACAAATGAAACTATCGCTAATGGATACAACTAAAAAAATAAAATAATTTCAAAAATGCCAGTGCTGAGAATAGCAGTGAAGCATTTATATAGCGCACTCCTCCACCAAATGTGGAGCTATATGCGCTTAACAGGGGGGGGGGGGGGGGGGGGGGGGGGGGGGGCGGTTGTATGTGTATGCCTATTTGTATGTGTGTAAGCGATTACATGTCTTTGTTGAATTTCTTGTTTTTAATTTTTGTTGTTGTTATTATTTAAGAAAATTTATATAGCGCTTCACCTTTAAGCTCTACGCGCTTTACAATTGCACTAATATTATTCACATTAAAAACAATTGCACTAATATTATTCACATTAAAAACAACCGCTTACATACCTCCCCACTATCCTTCATATTCACATACACACACACACATGCACGCGCGCACACACACACAAATATGTACATATTTAACTAAATATAGATAAAATACATACATCATAAAATAACAATTTACAATCAGATTACATTGAAAAAATCAATTTTCAATTTACACATTCACAATAACCGCAAAAGTAAAGTATACATATAGGTACACACAAGGTTCACAAACATTCAAAAATAGACAAACACGCTCATAAAAGCAAATGAAGACATACTCGTATTCACCGCACTCACGGGTTTAAAACCAACAAGAAAAAATAGATTTAATGTAAAATAGATTAAAAGAAAATGTATTCATATAATATCCCTTTCACAGATACAGACACACACACAGCACACATACACACACATGCACGCGCGCAGAGAGAGAGAGAGAGAGAGAGAGAGAGGACAGTTGTTAAAATAATGAGAGGAACTGACGTTATGAATCAAAGCTACACACACGCTCACACACACACACACACACACACACACACACATACACTCACTCTCTCACACACACACACACACACACACACACACACACACACACACACACACACACACACACACACACACACACACACACACACACACCACTACCATCACTACCACTCACCCCACCCAAAACAACAATACATAATGAAACAAACTGTTGAATGAAGCCTCAACATTCTCTTTTCCTCTCTCTCTCTCTCTCTCTCTCTCTCTCTCTCTCTCTCTCTCTCTCTCTCTCTCTCTCTCTGTGCATTGATTTGTTGGTTTTTTCTTCTAATATTTTCTTCTTTGTTGTTGGCGAGATGTAAACAAGCGTGTATTGTGCTTATTCTTTTCCAACATTAAAAAAGATTCGTTCGTTCGTTCGTTCGTTCTCTCACCTTCTCTCTCTCTCTCTCTCTCTCTCTCTCTCTCTCTCTCTCTCTCTCTCTCTCTCTCTCTCTCTCTCTCTCTCTCTCTCTCTCTCTCTCTCTCTCTCTCTCTTTCTCTCTCTCTCTCTCAAAATACTTGTACAGACAAAATATAATAATGATTGTAACTACAAGACCTCCCTTACTTAACTGTTTATTGCAAAATGAAAGTTGTTTAGTTACTAGAAACGTTGCTATGTTCATATACTATGCTCTAAAACAAAGGGAACAGTTTACAACACTCGTAAATCCTTAACTTGTTTTTGTGTTTGATGTAGTATCCGCATCATATATATATTCTATTGTTCTAAAGATTGTGTTCTTTACCTTTTTGCTTTAGTTGTGTGCATATTAAGTGCACCTCCAAATGTGTATAGGTCGGTGGCCTCACATTAAAAATTCATTGCGTCTCTCTCTCTCTCTCTCTCTCTCTCTCTCTCTCTCTCTCTCTCTCTCTCTCTCTCTCTCTCTCTCTCTCTCTCTCTCTCTCTCTCTCTCTCTCTCTCTCTCTCTCTCTCTCTCTCTCTCTCTCGCGCGCGCGCGCAACAAAGCTGACGCAGACAGTCAACTAACATAAGGGGTGTGTGGGACGGGGTGGGTGGGATATAATCGAGAAGTAATGTGGCCTAAAGGTTGTGATGTAGTTTGACTAGGTGGGTTTTGAGAGCTGATTTGAAAGATGGTTAGGATTGGATATGGCGAATTTCGCGTGGTAAGGAATTCCAAACTGATGGGGCCGAAAAGGAAAATGACCTTTATCCCATTGCCCATGCCACCATATCTTACTTCCTGGCCTATTTGCATCCTTTCAAGAGATGCCGATTAAGGATTCATGGTTATAGGAACGTTGGCTAAATGGTCACTGCTCTGTTCTGACTTTGACCTTAAACTTGCCCAAGGTCACTAAGCTTCAAAATGTTCCCACTGGATGCCTTGGGTGTTACTGATTTGGAATATATAAGGTTGTATGTGTGTACTACGAATACTACAAAGACTACAGCCATAGGTCAAAGTTCAAGGTCAAGATCACAAGAGTGACTCCAGGTACAATCCTTGGGTGGTACCTATTAAGAATTTATGTGATTATATAGATACATGACCTATGAGTCGCTGACTACAGCCACAAGGTCGAAGGTCGGGGTCATACTGACCAAGAATATATGTGGATATGTGGGTGCACGCCCAATGGTTTGGGGGCTATAGAATGTTTTAAATGACGAGGTCAAAAGTCAAGTTCAGAGACCATCACGCATTACATTGAGTCAGTCTACTAATCTACCAAGCGTGACATTTTTGACTGCAAAAAAATGTTAAAGATATGGAGTTTAAAAAAAAAGAATAAATCTGAGGTCAAGGTCAAAGGTCAACAAGATAACCACTACCCAATATTATGAAGGCCATTAAGCCAATATATACACATACCAAGTTTCAAAACTGTATCTCCAACGACTTAAACATTATGGCCATCAGACCAAAAGAATCAAGTTTTCAAGGTCTAATTTCAAGGTCAAGGTCAGCGTGATTGTAAATTAGCCAATGAATGTCTTTTTGTCTTGGTAATACATCATCTCACAACATATGAAGCGACTTTGTTCAGCAGCATGCTTGGGACAGACAGACAAACACAGACAAGAAAAGAACAAAATCAAATAGACCGCAACAAACATACTCCTATCCCACAATAGTGGGGCAAAGGACAATACATCATCTTGCAAGACACTGTGGAGACGGTCAGCAGTTCTGGAGTACAAACATTCAAAAGATGTGTTGTTCTGGAGACAGGAAAACCGCTTGATGTTGGAATATTGTATGGAACAAGGAACTGTGATGGTACTAATCTAAGGTACTTTTTAGCACCAGGGCTAATATTAGTTGTGTGTGTGAGTTACAGTTTGTTTATTTTCCACAACTGTTAACGTTTTCTTATTCTTTAGTTCATGCTAAACCCCTGCATACCAGTTATTTTGCTGTCGGTCCAGTAGTTTTAGAAATATTGTCATGTTAGTGTCAGTTGTTCTGAAATTTGCCTATTGGACAAGGCGAAAATAGCGGTTTTAAGCCCTTTTTGCACCTCTGTAATTTCTAAACTGCACATTTTCATTACTCAGAAAAAAATAGGCATGTCGTATATGTTGCCTACTATTACAAAATACAAGTTTCAACTTTTGAAAGTAATTAATCTTTGAGATATGCGACTTCAAAAACAGCCGTTTTTGCACTTTTCCAAAATAGCGCAAAATATTGGATATTTATAAGCAATTATTTTATAAACTATTGAAGAGATTTAACTGAAATTTTGCATGTGAGTTTCTATTACGGGTTTGTTTATAAATATGCATTTGGTTTTTGGCTACCTTGAATTTTGACCGTTTTGTAGATATACCTACAGACTCGGTGATCCTTAATAAACAAGGGAAATAACTCTTGTCATCTTCAGATTTGGCCTAGCAGACGACGGTCTCAAACGCGACAGAGCGTCGCCATCGTGAATAGAGTATAGTATAGTTCCTACTGCAGAGAGCAGTGGACAGAGACACCAATAGTGAAGGGGAAAAAAGACAGCAGGCGATCAGAATTTCAGGCAGAACACAGTTTTCAAAAGAAAGAATTAACACTTTCATCTCACACCAACAGCGACATAAACATTTATTTAGATCTAGTCTGACATCCGTCGCTTGAAGCACATGTGAATAGGCCTATTATTCGTTGAGCAGCGAAACGACATCAAAAGCGAGAAAGCAAGATCAAGGGACAAAATACTGAAGCAGCAACAAGAAATCTCCAAATCAATTACTGTCATGCAGTTCTACCAAGATCAGGATCAGTACGTTGCTCACGCCACTTCTGATGACAATCGCGACGACACGCCCTGGAAGAAGAACCAACATTTTCCAGCATCAAGAACATTTATGAGACGCGTGTGACCGTGGAATACTGTACATCGAACAGATGGTGTGGAGTGATGCCAGTACCTGGGGTGTAGCGTCAATTGATCACCATTATGATGCTTGTGTAATCTACTATCTAGTCTGAATTAGAATCACTTGATGACTGGGAGGCCTACAATTTTCTGCTTTTGTGCATCTGGTAAAGGTAAAGAAGTCCCCCCCCCCCCCCCCCCCCCCCCCCCCCCTACATTCTCAGCTCTCCCCACATTTTCACACCTGCCTTTCTGGCCAAACATTAAGCTGTATCTTATCAACTTTTTGAGCTAATCATCTTTGTTGAATAATTAATCGCAGTCATGATAAAGGCCATTATCTAATATGACCCCCCCCCCCCCCCACCCCCCCCCTATTAGTGCAGTACACACAACAGCCGCGGAGCATTTGTCACAGTCCTGGTTCATTGCGTTTTTCCGTCTTGGCTTTATCTTCTACTATTATTGAATGCATGTGTTTAATTATGTAAATGGATGAAAATATGTATTAAATATAGCAAACGATAGAGGATGAAGTAGGCAAGACTGGAAAAAAAGGAAAGAACCGAGAAAAAAATATGGGGGGGGGGGGGGGGGGGGGGGGGGGGTGCGCCTAGCTATTTATGAAAAATTCAGATCTGAGAACGATGTGTTTTTGTTGGTTCACTGCAGGGGCGGACCAAATGATTCGTAAGGTGGTGGTGGGAGCTGGAGGGGGGTGTCCTTGGGGAGTCAAGGGATCTGCATAGGTCTTTGGTTAAGGTGTAATTGCTTTGTGGGAGCCCAGGGGGCAAAGCCCCCGTAAAATGTTACAACTGAGTGATCATTGAAGCAAAATTTGAGCTATTTTCTTTTTTTACCATTGTACAAGGTGCGTGCTTGGGGCAAAGATTGAGGGGGAGGGGGGGTGCGTAAACCCTGGAAACCCCCTTCAGATCCGCCCCTGCACTGTGTTATTTCATCTAAAACCTTACCGTTTAATCTTTATATATGTATATTGTGTGTGCACATGTCAGCTTGTGTTTTAACGTCTATCCACTTCTCGTGATGTTATACGGTAAATTGTGTGTGTGTGTGTGTGTTTGTCACTATGTGTGTATTAGGTATTAGGTACCTTACAGTCACAGAGGCGTTTCTGTGAAATTGAGGTTGCTCCTACCTGGAGAGCGCGTCGCAGCCAGAGGCGCACCACCCAATTTTGTTTTTGCATGAGATTTTTGTGACTGATGAAAAAGGAAAGGAGTGAGGGGGGTGGTAAATTTTGTCCAAATGACAACTTTTTCGTTGCCACTGGGTTTAATGTGTGCTAAGTGCATGGGCACATGGGACCTCAGTTTATCGTCCCATCCAAAAGACTCCACGTTCAGACCGTAAGGCCTATTGCAAAGTGAGAGGAAAAATCCCCTGTACCCAGGTTCGAACTCGGGTTACTTGACACGAAATGAACGCGCTACCACTGTGCCACTCTACACTATACTGTGTGCATATTAATATAGGCTACATGTGTCATGTGTGCGTATGTGTGTGTGCATGTCACTTTTCCATGTATTAGCTCAAATTTTAAGTATTCATTGATCACATTTGATGCCTCACCAAGTATCTAAAATCGTATCGTAGGTTGAATTTGCAAACTCTTGTCTAAGGGGTTGTGCACATGTATTAGATCCCCAACCCGCAAGCTCCTTGCAGAAACCCCATTCACTTATGTAACTAATAAGCGGGTGGGTTTGCAGATGAGTTTCCGCATGGGAATGGGGTTTGTACAGAATCTGCAGGTTGCAGATTAATGTGCACATACCCTTACAGTATGTGTTATATTGTAAGCTCTACATTCTGCTGTTTTTCTCATATTTTTAAAAGGATAAAAATTAAATTTGCTGATTAGTTACTTGATTGATCGATTAATAAATTGATTTATTTATTTGAGATGCTGATGTCCTTCAATGTTTTGACTTTTGACTGAAGCTACTTGGTATTTGATTGCAAGCCAATTTTCAGAATGAATAAATTTTGCAGGTGAAGCCACTTTCTAAATTCAATTATCATTATTGAAACGCATAGGCTTGCCAACTTTACATTTGTCTGCATGCTGTATATCTGCTGTGCGAATGCATGTTTCCATAAGCAAATTATACATGGGGTAAAATAGGTTGGACAGCATTTTGAACACTATGAGTATCACAGAGGCATTGTGGTTGTTATAGAAAAGAATGCATCATTTCAGTTGTAAATCTATTACTGGAATCTTACAACATGCATCTTTAGTGCATCGTTTCTTCTTCTGCGTTCCTTGGCCATAAGGCCACAATGGGTACGTATGTGTCCGTTTTTCAGTTTTCACTGGTGTCCTCTCTGCATTCAGCCGACACATTCCGATATTTCGGAGGAGCTCAAAGGAGAATGGGCCAAAAGTCAGAAAGATAGTCGATGACACAAAGCAAGGGAAAAGACAGAGTTAAAGAGATAAACATTAGATGAAGTTACAAGCACAGACATTCCAGAAGGTGGGGGAACTATTTGTACGGAAGACTCCCCCGCCCGGTATCGCCACGGAAGGAAGGAGTGCATCGCTTCGTATTTGCTTAAAAAACATCACAACATAAAAAAGTGATAACACTATTTTATTAACAGCAGTTTTAATAACTTTTCACTGGTGTCCTCTCTGCATTCAGCCGACACATTCCGATATTTCGGAGGAGCTCAAAGGAGAATGGGCCAAAAGTCAGAAAGATAGTCGATGACACAAAGCAAGGGAAAAGGCAGAGTTAAAGAGATAAACAGATTAGATGAAGTTACAAGCACACACATTCCAGAAGGTGGGGGAACTATTTGTACGGAAGACTCCCCCGCCCGGTATCCCCACGGAAGGAAGGAGTGCATCGCTTCGTATTTGCTTTAAAAACATCACAGCATAAAAAAGTGATAACACTATTTTATTAACAGCAGTGATAATAACTTTCAAATCTCTCATACCCCCCCGAACCAAAAATAAAGTAATACATTTTGTGTCATAACCATAGTTATGGCCTGATGAAAAGTGAGCAAGCACAATATAATCACAACGCTGTGATTGTTTCTTACAATCAATAATTATGTCTCCAACATACCCCAAATTCAAAAACTGGCCGACATTTTTAAAATTAACTGAATGTTAAAAAACAATTGTTTCAAATCTCTTTTACCACCCCCCATCCCCTCACAAAAACAAGCAAAATCAAGTGGATCGCTGAGCAGCAGATAAGTTCCCGAGCGGCTGAACCAGGCAGCAGACATGTCCTTTGCCCGTTACACCCCCTACCTCCTCTTCCCTACACCCTGGATCACCCTCAGGATCACCCTCGATCACCCTCAGGCTGATCCAGGTTGTTCCTGCGGTTGATCCAGGGTGGTCCTTAGTGGTGGTTCACCTGGATCACCCTCAAGAACAACCTGTGTGCGAGATATTTCTGATTAAGTGTTTTGGGGGTTGAATTCCTTAATCAGCATGACCTTGACCTTAAAAGTAAAACTGAAGCAATCAGGCAATAGGTAATATCCTCTACAATTCATACACTCAAAAATGATTGAAACAGATTGAATGGTTTTCAAGAAAACGCGGCAGGATGCACGCACGCACAGACGCTTACAGGCTTCGCTCGGGAACTAACAATGTGCTCATGTTGTCCAGTAATTGCATAACAAAAACAATTCTTTCAAAACTGTCTTACCCTTCCCCCACAAAAAAAACTAGAATCAACTACAACAAAACAACTTTTTTCACACCTCTCTTATTTCTACAGACACATTCATAAAAAAAACAATACACTTATACAGTGATCAGTCTTTGTGTCCCCTCCATACCCCCCCCCCCCCCCCCCCCCCCCCCCCCCCCACACAAACTGATCTTTTTATAATTAGTTGTATAATGAACACAAATCTTAAAAATAGTCCTCATGTCTATTACACACCCAAATCTCGCTGATTCCTTGCACACACGCACATATACACACATACCGCCTAATGTCTAGGCTGTTGAAAAATTATGAAAAGAACATTTCCATGAAGCAACTGCATACAAATATTCACTCAGACAACAAGAAAAAAATCTTCCGTATTCAACTATGCATAGAGCACACACTTTGATCCAAGATGAAAAGTTTATTCAGAAATGGAACTCATAATCTAGATACCGGTACATGTATTAACGTTTGTGTTACATATTTATTGACATTGATTACTTATTGATATTTGAAGAAAGTGTGATTATATTGTCACAATCTTTTCAGATGGATTCGAATTACTGAAATAAATGGAGTTGGTTTTTACAGAGAAGTGGAAGTGGTGTAGAAAAAGGGACTACAGTACACCCCGCTTATAGTAAAGTGCAGGGGAGCAAGGCTTTTCCTTTACTATAACAGGTTTTTCTTATAAACGATGTTCGGATATAGTAAAGTTTTGATGGTATTTTTTTTATCTTATCCGATGACGTTTTTCAAAGTCAAAGCTAACGTAAAATACTAAATATAAACCCATCATCAAATCAAAATACAGCAAAACTCGGTTATAAGAAAATCGAAGGGAGATGATGTTTTGTTTATGCAAGTTTTCTTATATCCGAAACTCAGATATAAGAAAACATTTTGAAGTTTTTTCCCTTGTCTCTCTATCACCAACACAAAAGTACTCATATTTTTTTCTTCTGCTCAACATTTATTTTGCACAGAATACTGAAGGAAAGTATGGAATAAAGGAACAAAAACAACTCAATTAGTCTTGTAATCTAGTGCCTGTACTGTTTAGAATGTCTGTGACACAACTGGTTTGATGTAAACTTTCCCTTTTTGGAACGACTTCAATTTTCTCGGAACATCCTTTCAGTTCAGGTCCAACTCACTTTTAAAGACACACTGACCAAACACGATTAAATCCCTTGTTTTTTCTGGGTAGCTGTGACCCACATACAAATTCCCCCAACTTCAAATTGAGGCTGCTCTTTAAAATGTTTCGTTTTCAATTTGGGGGCATTTGTATGGGAGTCAAACCTGGTCAAAACAAGATTTTGTACCAGCTATAAGAAAGAAAACAGGTGGAACCCGTGATTTTGACTCGTGATCTGGGGGGTCTTTAAGAAAATGTTGTCAATGGTAATTCGCTTATAAGTAAATAGAACACGCTTATAAGAAAATGAACTGGAAACCAACTCTCTTGTATGACATAATTTTCTTATATCCAAGTTTCCATTGCGGATGGGAGAAAAAAATTGCTTGCTTATAACCGAGTTTTCTTATAAGCGAGTTTTTTATATCCCAGTTTTGATCATAGATAAGAAAGAAGAAGTTCGGCAGGGAAATTTTGTTTGCTTCATTGTAAGCGAGTTTTCTTATAAGCGAGTTTCTTATAAGCGGATTCGGCTGTATATATATTTTTTTTCAGATTCATTTTTTTCCACTAAGTAATGAGGGGAAAGAAACATGATTTTGAGTGCCTTTCAATTTCGTTGAAGGTGGGTAGAGGGAGTAGTGAGACTGTGACGTATACATTGATGACGTATTTACAAAGGTCAGGAAGAGGACAATTTTTTTTATTGTAACGAAGAGGAACCACAAATGACTTTACTATAGGAGTTTTTTAAATTTTAATTATAACCCAGTTGTTATTATGGGTGGGTGGGGGGAGTGGTGAGACTGACGCATACATTAGTGAGGTATTTACAAAGGTCACGAAGAGGACTTTTTTTTTATATTGTAACTGAGGAGCCAGTCCTGTGGGGAACCAAAAGTAACTTTATTATAGCAGTTTTTTTTAATTATAACCGAGTTGCTACTATCCGAGGTCTATTTAGTAATAAAACAGTAGACCTTTGGCCGGGAGCCAGTGCTTTCCTTTACTGTAACCGAAATTTCTTATAACCGAGATTACTATAAACGGGGAGTACTGTAGTAAACAATACTTTGTATCATGTGACCGTCTCACTGAGTCATATTTCATTATTATTATTATTATTATTATTATTGCCACACGATGTAACTCAAAAAAAGAAGAAAAAAAAGAAGAAAACTTTACTTACTACTACATCGTTTTGCAAAAATAAGTGAATATATAAAAAATAAATAAAGCATGAATGCACCACAATAGAAATGTTCTTTTTTTTTAAAGAAACTGTATCCTGTACGATCCAATAAGCAATGTGTTGGGACATTGTTCCAGGCTAAAAATGCTAAATTCACAGGAACACCGTGACGCAGTGGTAGTGTTGCGGACTAGTGGCTCGGAAGTCTTAGGTTCGAATCCCATCAGAGGTGAGACTTTTTTCGGTCCTGGACCCACTACTACATAGAGTGAGAGTGCTATGGGAAGACTGAAACCACATAGTCGAGCTTCATCAATTTGACGGATGCGATTCTGAGAGAGTTGCTTTAATTTCATTAGCAACATTGCAGGTTCTAGGGCTAGAATATGATTATGAAAAATTCATAGAATAACCCTGCCATGATCACAGAGAGATCCATCCACACTGCCTCTGAACACACACACACACAAAACCCACCTTGTCTCAAATTCTGTCATATTGCATTCCTGTTCTCATAGTGACCAATTGTATTTTTTCAATCCAGTCTATGCCCTTGATGCATTCAGGTTAAAGTCATGGGGAACAGTATCCCGGGATGTTCTGGGGAGCTGTTGATGGAAGGACGTAGTGGCGCACTCGGAGGAAAACTTTACTCACGCTGGCTCTGTGACTAAAACATTATTGTCATCAGTAGGGAACTTAGTAGGTGGTGCCCTGCGTATTTTAGCTCAGAACAGGCTTCACTGAAGTGACTCAGCAGCAGTGCAGTGTCTTCTCCAATGGTTGCCTCCTGATTGCCTAACATAGATTCACCCCCCTTGGACCACTGATTTTGGGTTCTGCGACCTGAAAAATCAGTGCGTGGGCGCAACAGCCCATAAGAGAAGTTCAGACAGCAAAAAAAGAGTCTATTGTACATAAGTACAAGTGATCTCCCTTTGCTTGTATATTTTTTAAGATGTAATTATTTGGCTTTTTTCGTATCTCTGCTAATTTGTAATTATAATAATTTATTTGACCACAAAAAAAAACAGATTAAAAATCTGTCAATGCTATCACTAAGCAGAACTAAAGGAATATGATAAAATAATTGCAATACAACAAAGTATGAAGAAATATTCTGTGGCGACTGGTGCTGTTTTGCATGGCGGCTTTGCTCGAACCTCTCCGGCATCATTTACACCCTTTCCTTGTGGTCCACTGCACTCTGTAGCAATATCCACTCCTCAGCATTTGTAGCATCCTTCACAGAGAGATCCATCCACACAGCCTCTGAACACACACACACACACATCAGCGACATTAAAGATTTTTAAAGACAGTATTCAAAATATTTAAAAGTGAAACCAAATAATATAAAACATTATTTTGAGGGCTATATGCTACAAGGTACTATTGCAAAAGGAATAAAAATGGCTGATACAGTGGAACCTCCCAAAACTCTCCACCTACCGGTATTAAGACCTACTTCTGTAAGTGCAAGACATTGCTGTTCTTTGTAAGTATTAAAATTAATTCCCTTATACAACTCCTACTGTGTGTGTGTGTGTGTGTGTGTGTGTGTGTGTGTGTGTGTGTGTGTGTGTGTGCGTGTGTGTGCATGCATGCGCGTGTATGTCTCTGTGTGTGTGCATGCGTGCGTGTGTATGTGTGTGTGTGTGTGTGTGTGAATCCCCCCTCTCCATTTCTTGCTTTATTATTGACTGATGTAATTTTGTTCGACAAATATGTTGTGTGAAGAAGGTGAGGTGACTGGAGCGGATCAGTGGGTGGGGGTGGGGATTTGATTTCGATTTGACTGTGGGTTTGATTTTCTATGCGTGCATGGGCGAACGCGAGTGTGTGTTCGTGTGTGTCGTTTCTCTTAATTTATATTCATTTTGAATTCTTTTTTTCAATGACGTCATTATGTTGGACTTTTTAATTTTTTTATTATCTTGTACATGAGGCTTTAACTTATAAGTTTAAGCTGGCGAGTGCGTGAGTTTTCATTTTTTCTTCCGTTTGCATCTGTTATTATCTCTTATTGTGCTTGTGTATATTTATACGTATCTTGTATGATCTGTAGCTTGTATGTCCTGCTATTCTATTGTTTATTTCAATAATAGTGAATTCATATTACGTGCCTGTATTATCATGTTCATGTGTGTTTTGTATATGCGCTGTATATGTAAGGCGCTTTGAGATGTTGTCAGGATACTGCGCCATATAAATGTTATTAATTATTATTATTATTATTATTATGGTAACATATACTAGCAGTATATGAACATTTTTATTACAAGCACAATATAATCACAACGTTGTGGTTGTTTCTTACAATTAATAATTATGATTTTAAAAAATGCATTGAAAGTTTTAAGTGTTGCTGTAAAACATTTATTTGCAGTTTGAAATGGTGTTTTTTTTATATGGTAAAGCTTCTTTTTTTCAAGCCTTTGCTGCAGTATTTCTGAATGCAGCATGAATAATAGAATTAATGTATCTAGGCTTACAAAGTTGAAAACAGTTATTTAACCAACCTGAACTATTTTACCAGTGTAATTTTAAATGCTAAATTGATTTATTACAAAATATTTTGTACTCGTGTACTCAATAACAATAATATAATAATAAATACATCTTCTGTAGCGCTAGTCTCCTGAGACAGCAGCACTCACCGCGCTTTACATGGGGAAACAAAGTTTACACAAGAGATACTCAAAATACATGTATTTTGAGTATCTCTTGTGTAAACTTAGTTCGAGAAAACAAAATCACTGTATCACACTCACACAACTCACATTTAAAATACCTACATAATACACACATTATTTTTTATATAATTTAAATCTTTACAGGGTTGACTGACAGTGGATGGGCACTGTAGGCCTAGTACCTTCTGGCAAATACACTTCCAAATTAGGTAAAAGCATTTTCTCTTCGTTTCTGTTTGTCTTTTATTTTATTTTTTTTCTCTTTTATTTTTTCACTTTTCCCCCATTCAAATCGGTTATAAGAAAACAAATTCAAAATGTTTTCTTATATCCGAGTATCGAATATAAGAAAACCCGGATATAAGAAAACAAAAAATTATCTCCCTTCGATTTTCTTATAACCGGGTTTTACTGTATCTATGCTTACTGTATATTATTTTGGCTGAAGAAAAAAGTTTAAAAGTTATTTAACCAATCTGAACTATTTTACCAGAGTAATTTTAAATTTTAACCTTGTACTCATGTACTTAGAAAAAAACCACTTTCAAAGTAAACAGTTTTAATGTAAAGCAATATTAACATTTATGTCTTCCATTAAAATTCAAGATTTATTTGCATAGTGTGGTTGAGGAAATAAAATATAGATTGACAAAAGTAAACTAAACACAACAATGATCTAATCTTGAATAAATCTTGTTTAAACCAATGATCTAAGACACAGATTAAAAATAAATGTTCTTTTGTGGGTATGAACTGCAAATGCTGACTTAACGACATAATGACCACTCTTCACCTGTGATAATCTGTTTATTCTGTGTGGTGGGGTTTGAAGTCTGCCACAGCACCTGTTATCATAAAGAACATAAAGAACAGAGATATGCCATTCCAAAATTTAAAAAAAAGTAAGTTTTAGTAAACCATAAGAAAAGCAGTGTGAGAGGCATCTGCCTATTATAGGATCCCAAATTACACTGTAATATGCCAATAAAAAGACCTTTTACCTCCAACTAAGTACTACCAACATTGAAAGGGATAACGAAAAAAACTTTTTTTTTTTTACTACTTTTAATATCTGACAAAGTGTTCATTGTAATAAGACTCCTAATCCTATATATTCAGTCATATAGCGCAAACAACAGACGCAGGGCTCCCAATCGTCCCGCAAAACAAGGTACACAACAGTTACATATGAGAAACAAGCCATATTCATGATTGAATAAAGGGTGTTAAAGATAGTAAGAGACAATTAAAAATCCACTTAAAAATTCAACGCATAATACGTATGATCAAGATAAATTTTGATGAAAAAATTGTTTTAATTTGAGGCATAATAATTTTCACCTACACATTTAACTTAGCAGATCTGAGAATGCTAAAACAATGGGCAAAGGTGAATACAAACTTTCATTACATTTCTGGGGTAGATATTTTAAATGGAATTGGGGGTGGGGGTGGATTTTGGATATATGTGTATATAATGCTTGTTTTATTTATATTTCAATGCCTGAGTCTTTCTCTCTCTGTGGTGTGTGTCATCATGTGTGTGTGTCTGTGTGTGTGTGTGTGTGTCTGTGAGAGAGACAGTTAGAGACAGAGAGAGAGTGCAATTATGTGTGAAGCAGAGGAGGCAAGTGCTGCTGTTTTGGAAAGATGGGCAGTTAAAAACCTTGCCAAGGGGAGATCCCCGCTTTTTTCAGCCATAAACACTTTAGAAAAATAGAAATAGACTGGAGATTGTCCCCAAAAGCCAACTAACCTCAAGGCTGCAACACCCGAGTCAGTAAAATTGTCTTCACCAAGTCACAGTAATTAACGAAAGACTAAGCCGTAAAATGGTGTTGCATTATTGTAATAAATTTAATATTTGACAACTTTGAATTTCAGTTCGTTATTGGCCCAATCTTCAGGCTGATGTCAATTCTGATACCAGTTTCAAGTATATACTACATAAACTAATTAGTGTCTTCAAAGTAATGTTATATTATCTAATGTACGCATATTGTTCATAATGTCCATTTAGCATGCACTGAATAATGATTCAATTGAACAAACAAAAGACCCAACACTCGCTGACTATGGGCGTCCACTGTCGATGCTGACTTGCCGACATGCATGCGCTCGTCAAGTGCGAAAGGTTTCTGTTTACATAAGCATACGGTGGGGTCCTAGACTACACCTGCAACGAAACATAATGAAAAGGTAGAAACCTCATTAGTACTCAGTCCATTGATAAAATCAGTATCATTAAGTGCACTTAGAAAAAACACATATGAATAGAATTATAATTTAAGAATATAACAGGGTTTCTAAAATCGTAGAGATTGTATCACACACACACACACACACACACACACACACACACACACACACACACACACACACACACACACACACACACAAAGGCACCCCCATGTGGAGGTCTATGAAGCACTAAGATTCTACAGGACCCTCTAAAATAATGTGCAGGGGGTCCCAGGGATGCATTAGATAAATTATTTTTTTGCATTCGCTATGCCACTGGGACCCTCTATCCTGCCTCTAGGACCCTCTACACTGTAAGAGGAGTCCCTGGGACCCCTTGTTTTGCGGGACTGGGAGCCCTGCACACACACACGCACGCACGCACGCACGCACGCACGCACGCACACGCACACGCACACACACATACAAACACACGCACGATTTTAGACAGCTTGTGCTGGGGCAGGTCCCCAAAGTCCAAATAATCATTTTTTTGCTGCAATACTAGTAAGAGCCAGTGCAAATGAGTTTGGGATTCAATCTCTCTCTCTCTCTCTCTCTCTCTCTCTCTCTCTCTCTCTCTCTCTCTCTCTCTCTCTCTCTCTCTCAAGCCACTTTTATTTTCACTTTTCATCAATGAGCTTGCAAGTGAAATAGTCAAAAAAGGTAAACATGGAATTCAGCTACTTTCAGGAGCAATAGAAATATTTTTACTTTTGTTTGCAGATGATGTACTTCTTTTATCAGACACTGATGTAGGTTTACAAAGCCAATTAGATACATTAAAGTATGAAGCTGATAAACTTGACCTTGTTGTAAATTTAGATAAAACCAATATTATGGTATTTCGAAAAGGCGGACATTTGTCAGCACATGAAAAGTGGTACTTCGGAAACAGCGAAGTAAGTGTATCAAATTCATATAAATATTTAGGTATTTTGTTTAGCCTACTACTAAACTGAGCCTCCATAACACTTAAATAACAATATTGAAATGGAAAAGGTTCATACATGCAATCAAGCGATTTCTTTCAGTACCTCTACACTCCTCAAATAAAATGCTTTATGGTGAGTCTGGTCGCTACCATTTATACATTAGAAAATGGGTAAAGTGTAATAAATATTGGTTGAGATTGCTTCAGCTCCCGCCTCAAAGACTGTGCAGGCAAGCTTATGATATGATGTTAAATCAACTTGAATTTGGTAAACTAAACTGGGCGTATTCGGTGAAAACATTATTGATTTCTCATGGTTTCGGAGTAGTTTGGATGTGTCAGGGATTTGGTTATGAACAACATTTTCTTAATGAATTCAAAGATAGAATCATTGCATCGTACAAACAAGATTGGCATGCATCATTGGAAAAGTCTGATAAATATCGTTGGTTTCTTTCATTTAAGAACATTTTTTAAACAGAAAAATATATAAAACTAATTGATAACAAATTGTACAGGTTCAGTCTTGCTAGATTTAGATTAAGAGTCATAGGGTTAAATGCATCTAACAGATGGTACTCCGCTGATACATCCACTCAGCTCCATTGCCCTATGTGTGGTGCATCTATTGAAGATGAAGAGCACTTTGTGTTTAAATGTAAGTCTTACGATATTATTCGTGATAAATGTTTTCTTTTTGTGAGATGTAGGCATATTACAGGACCAATGGATATAATCAGACTGCTGTCCTCTTACAATGACAAAGAAATCATTTCACTTGCAAGATATATTGCACTTGCAAGAAGTGAAAAAGTTTATGTTGACAGATAGGCTTTACCAATACTTAGTTGAATGGTCGCCATATGAATACTATTTAGAGAATGTTATTGAATACGCGTAAGTGTGTGTGTGTGTGTGTGCGTGCGTGCGTGCGTGTGTGCGCGCGCGCGCGTGTATGCGTGCGTGCATGTGTGTGTGTGCGCGTGCGCGCGTGTGTGTGTGTGTGCGATCGGGCGTATGCGCACGCAGATATGAGCCTGCACGAGTGGGTGCATTTATGTATGTGACGTGTGTGGAAATTTCAATTTGCACTGTTGTCTTGTTTGCATAAAGTTTTTTTGACTTGTTTACTATAATTGAATGACTGGCGGGTGCAGTCAATATGATGATCCCTTTTGTTATATTCTTATAATTATACTTTTTTCCGCTTGCTTTGATTATCAGTTAATTTCAAATCACGTGTCCTCTTGCCATGAAGATTGTATTGTCAATGGCAATTAAAACATTTAAAGTGTCAAGTCTCTCTCTCTCTCTCTCTCTCTCTCTCTCT
Organism: Phymorhynchus buccinoides; assembly: GCA_017654935.2. Lineage (NCBI taxonomy): Eukaryota > Metazoa > Mollusca > Gastropoda > Neogastropoda > Raphitomidae > Phymorhynchus > Phymorhynchus buccinoides. The sequence goes on along the minus strand of CM065702.1, from coordinate 23,229,977 downwards.
CTCTCTCTCTCTCTCTTTTTCGTTTACTGGCTTGCTCGAATTTGTTGGGGCAGGAAGACATGTCTGCCCCCCCCCCCCCCCTCTCCTCTGGGCCGTGGGGCGGGGGTGGGGCAGCCGCCACCCCCTGCGCACCTTCCACATATTCATACGCCACTGCACACACACACACACACACACACGCACGCACGCACACACGTACGCGCGCGCGCGCACGCACACACATGTTCTCCATAGTATATAATGGATAAAACAAAACATTGTTAAGTTCGTCTTTTTGTCATTACATGAGCTTAAATTAATTCATCAGTCCAACAATGCAAAAGTTTATAACGTATTAGTACAATGATGCATACTATTATAAACAATTAGTAGTTGCAGCTTGAACTCTCCACACTGTGCTGTCACCCCCCCCCCCCCCCCCCCCCCCCCCTACCCTGCCCTCCATGTTCCGTATATAATCGAGTTTTCAAACATGGAGAAATGCATACTCAATGAGTACCAAAAACTAACCAGCAGAAAACCCCATAGAATTAGGCCCAGCACAGTTGTAGATGTTCCTTGAAAGATTTTATTTTTTAGAGCAAAGGGACGAGAATGAACCAGTAAGGCAGAAAGATTGGCAATAAGTATAAGAAAAGGGGGGTGGGAGCAGAATCAACGAGAATGACAGATTAGAGGAATTTACAAGCACAGAACTTCCAGAAGGTGGGGCAACTATTGTATCGTATCTTATTATCTTGTATCGTATCTTATTATCTTGTATCGTATCTTATATCGTATCTTATTATCTTGTACCGTTATTATCTTGTACCGTATCTTATTATCTTGTATCGTATCTTATTATCTTGTACCGTATCTTATTATCTTGCATCGTATTTTATTATCTTGTACCGTATCTTATATCGTATCTTATTATCTTGTACCGTATCTTATCTTGTACCGTATCTTATTATCTTGCATCGTATTTTATTATCTTGTACCGTATCTTATATCGTATCTTATTATCTTGTATCGTATGTTATTATCTGGTACCGTATGTTATTATCTTGTACCGTAAAGAAACGTCGTGGTACAACTTGACTTTTGCTGTGACCGTTGATGGGGGGGGGGAATGCAGCCGTTTGGTGCAAAAATCAATTTTTATTAAGAAAATAATTATTCTGTTCATACGAGTATCACGCACGCAGGCACGCACGCGCACACGCACACACACATTTTTGCACCGATTTGCTTAAACCATTTTTATTCATACCAGTTTTTCCCCAAAAAAATTATTTGTAAAAAACAAACAACATTAAAACACACAAATAAGCGTGTAAACACACACATACACACACACGCGCGCGCGCACACACACACACACACACATTTCTGTACCGATTTGCTTAAACCGTTTTTATTCATACCAGTTTTTCAAGAACAACATTTTATTTGCAAAAAAAGACAACAACATTAAAACACACAAACAAGCGTGTAAACACACGCACACATCTGTACCGATTTGCTTAAACCGTTTTTATTCATACCAGTTTTATTTGCAAAAAAACACAACCATATTAAAACACACAAACAAGCGTGTAAACACACACACACACACACGCACACATCTGTACCGATTTGCTGAAACCGTTTTTATTCATACCAGTTTTTCAAGAACATTTTATTTGTAAAAAAGACAACATTAAAACACACAAATAAGCGTGTACACACACACACACTTGGTTCAGACCAGTAAATAACACGGTCACACGTTTTCTTGTTCAAAAACAATCTTATACCATTTTCTATTCACTGTACACAATTTGGCTATCTTGGACTTTATTCACCTCCTCACCCCTTAAATTTTTGGCTGAACTGGGGTGGGGGGGGGTGGGGGTGTTAACGGTCTTAACCCAATGCAAGCACTCAATCCTTTATCTTTATATCTGTCCTCTCTTCTGTCTAAGGCCTAACTTTTCAGTTTCTTCTCAGGTTTTGAGCCTTTGGGCAGCTTAGGACGATAAATTGACCGCCAGAGGGCAGTCCAACCGTTAGGGGCTTTTCACGCGCTATTCTTAGTTGGGCGTAGTGACACTGGACACCGGACAACTTTATTTGACAAAAACATGTTGGGGAAGGAATTTTTGATAATAAAATAATAATAATAATAATACATAGCATTTATATAGCACCTTTCTTTAGAAATTTTTGTTGGTATTTGGTATATTCTAGTCACAGAGACTTATCTCTGTGAAATTCGGGCTGCTTTCCCCCGGAGAGCGCGTCGCCGCAAGTGCAGCGCCTACCCAATTTTGTTTTTCTTTTGGGGGGGGGGGGCACAGGGTGAGGAGGTGTGGGCACACTTGGAAAAGCTAGCTATCAATTTGGCCATACCAGGCAGCGGGATTTCTCCCTGCTCTTACCGACTTTCAACTGCCGTGGGATTTTTACGTGCGTAAAGCGCACGGGTCAGACTAGCTTTAAGTCCCCATCCGAAGGACTGGACGTTCAGTTCGATTTTCCTGTCAAACTAGAAAGAAAGAACGAGGAGGCCGGGATTCGAACCACGGGTCACTCACGCTGCAGTCACGCATTACATTTGGCAGGCGAACGTCTTAACCACTCTGCCACCTTTCTCCCGAGAGGGTGGGTGATAAAAGTACAAGAACGCACACTGTTTCAGAAAACACTTTACAACAAAATTCAAACAAATTTCTGGTCATAGCAATAGGGGAAGACGGGGTAAAAAGCGCATGGGCGGGTAAGAATCCCACCCCAATTATCTCATGAAATGAAGCAAATTTCAGTCTCATTTTGCCCATGAGACGAGCGTTAATGTCTAGCATTCGTCTCATGGACAAATTTGACTGAAAGTTTCTTTATTTCATGAGATAATTGGGGTGGGCTTCTTACCCGCCCATGCGCTTTTTACCCCGTTATCCCCTAAACATTTTTTTAAAGATCATCCCTCACATGTGGTGTCAATCAGCGAAACAAACCACCTTTCTTTTACTCCTTTCTTGACATCACCTGATTCTTCTTCTTCTTCTGTGTTCCCAGGCCATAATGGGTAAGGTACATAATTATGTGTCCGGTTTTCAGTTTTCACTGGTCTCCCCGCTGTGTCCAGCCAACACATTCCGATTTCGGAAGAGCTCAAAGGAGAAAGATTATTTGGAAGATTTTTGTGTGGAAAAAAAGGCAGGAGAATGAGCCAATAAGTCAGCAAGATAGTAGATGATAGAAAGCAAAGGGAAAAGGCAGAGTCAAAGAGAGTGGCAGATTAGAGGAAGTTACAAGCACAGAACTTCCAGAAGGTGGGGGAGCTATTTTTACGAAAGACACCCCCCCCCCCCCCGGTATCCCCACGGGGAGAGACTCGTGGAGGGGGCGGGGTCGTCCAGCTCCCCGTATGGAGGTACGAGGCATCCACCCTCTGCCCCAACATCACCTGATTAACTCTTCTAGCATCATGGGTGAATATATTCGCCCAAGATATCGCTCTGCGTTCCCACCAAATGCAAAGATATTCACTGCCAAGCACCCTGCCATGTGTTTGCAGAGATTGTGTCACTGTTTCTGCCGTTATGGCAATGCATGCGCGCTCGGAAGTATGGTTACTTCCTTTTGTCGGTTGAGATGCAACGGATAACCAAGAACGTAAAAAATACATGGCCCTAGAAGGGTTAATATTTATCATTGTCATCTTTTTTATCATCTTCCTTGTTGCTATCTCTCACCATCGTAGGGAGTGTTCTTTGTCGTCGATTTTTTACTGTTCTCTTTCAAACCTTCATACTATTTTTCATCACCATCGGCATCATCAGTTTTATCGGCCATACCTGTTTACCCACCTACACAAGTCTTGAGTGGTCTGGATAGCTAAAACGAGTAGTTTGGGTGAAAAAATGTGTCGTTTTATTCATTAAACCATCAAACAATGTTCACTGAAAATGAGTAGAATCTAGCATTATTTTCAATTGTGTAGAGTAGTACAGATCCAAATTGAGTAGAATACTACTCGAAAAGAGTAGAGTAAACACGTCTGCCGGCCATTGTCCTTTTTGTCCTCAATTTAACCCTTTCACCGCCAATGTCGCATTTTTGCACCACAGTGGTTTAACACCCATGTTTCTATAAAGCATCAAATCTGGGCCTGTTATCTGAAGACCCTATTTTTGTAATTTTGGGAGGTAAAGATAGGCCTAATGTTATACATGTCACAAGAAAAATTGCAATAATGCAGATATTTTTTTCATCTCAGGTAAGTTTAATGATATTTTTTGGCTGAAAAATGGCTGGCGCGAAAGGGTTAATAACTTCATTGGAGACGCGTTCTTCCCTGTTGGCAGGGGTATTTTTTTCAGCATTATGACGCTCATTCTCATCTTGACTTTTTTTTTAATCGTCATCACCATCCCCGCGTGGAGATACCGGGGGGTGTCTTTCGTAAAAACAGTTCCCCCATCTTCTAGAAGTTCAGTGCTTGTAACTTCCTCTATTCTGCCACTCTCTTTGACTCTGCCTTCTCTCTTTGCTTTCTATCGTCTACTATCTTTCTGACTTATTGGCCCATTCTCCTGCATTAAAAAAAAAAAATCTTCCAAATAATGTTTCTCCTTTGAGATCCTCCGAAATCGGAATGTGTCGGATGTACGCAGTGGGGAGACCAGTGAAAACTGAAAACTGGACCTTATCCATTATGGCCATACGGCCTAGGAACGCAGAAGAAGAATCGTCATCACCAACTGCATCCTAAATATATAAACAGCAACTTTGTCCTTTTCTTTTTCTTCTTCGATCACTTAATCTACTGTCACGTGAGCGCAGATGCGTCATGCTTTCGTTGTGTAGTTAGGCCCAGCATGTCCGACTTTGGCTAGAGAACATTTTTGTAAGAGTTTCTAGAAAAAAGGCAGGAGAATGGACCAGAAAGGCAGAAAGATAGTAGATGACAGTAAGCGAAGGAAAAAGGCAGAGATTAGAGGAAGTTACAAGCACAGAACTTCCAGAAGGTGGGGGGACTATTTGTACTAAAAGATCCCCCGGTATCCCCAACGGGGGAACCTTTTCCCTAAACGTTACCCATTTCATCGCCGACATTGTCGTCTTTTCTGTTTCCACCCCCCACCCCCTCTATTCATTGTCATCCACTGCTCCATAATCCAGGGACAACCTGTCGACGTTCGCCTTGATGTCTGCATCATCCTTGTCATCCAAGTTATAGTCATCGATTTCATCACCAGCAGTGTCGTCTTTCGTATCTTTATCGTCTTTTTCATTGCCTTCATCAAGGTCATCTAGCCAGCATTTTATTCCTACCTCGACTGCAGTGACATTTACATCACCAACATCGCCATCACCTTTTTCATTTTCATCATCCACATCACCGTTATCGCCATCACCTTTTTCATTTTCATCATCATCATCATCATCAATATCATTGACATTGTCATCGATATCGTCGAGGGAGAGCGCATCGATGATGGACGAGGGCGGCGAGGGAAAGGTTCTGATGACAGTTATCTCATCCTCGTCCGTGAGGAAACCTTGAATGTCATCCTCATCATCATCCTCACCATCAAGAGCGTGATGGGGGATGATCGAAGGCGGAGGGAGGGAGGAGGGCAAGGGAGGGGGTGGTGGGGCGAGGAGGAGGAAGAGGAGGAGGAGGAGGGAAGAGAAAGAGAGGGAGGGAGGGGGTAGAAGCAAGCTTCGTTGTTGACGTCGTTATTTTCATCGTGACTGTTCTCGTTGTTTTTCTCATTATCATCATCATCGTCATCGCTGTTGATCTTGGTCTCATGGTTTTCCTCATTATTGTCTACATTATCATCATCATCATCACCGTTGCTGTCGTCGTTCTCGTCGCTTTTCTTATTGCCGCCGTCCTCACAACAAAACGGCAAGTGGGGTGGTAGCGGGGGTGAGCGAGAACGAGAAAGAGAAGAGGGAGGAGGGTGGGGGTAGGGGTGAAGGCGGGCTTCCTTGTCTGAAATGTCATCATCATCTTCCTTATCCTCTCCCTTGTCGTCATCTTCGTCGACGTCATTTTTGTCGCCGTCGCTGCCGCTCTTATTCTTTCCACCATTCTCTTCACCGCCAAGCGACATTTTAGGACGCGAGACTGGGGAGCAACGGTGTGGGTCGAGGTTCAGGCAAGCTTCGCTATCATCATCATCATCGTTTTCATCATCATCATCTTTGTCATCGCCAAGAGGCAAAGAAGGTGGAGGGGGTGAGGGGGAAAGGGGTGAGGGATGATGGGGATGAAGGCAACATTCATCATCCTTGGTTTCGCCGTCGTTATCATCATCATCATCGTCGTCGTTGTTGTTGTTGTTGCTGCTGTCGTCATCGCCAACAAGGAGCGAGGGAGAGGGTGGGGATGAGAGAAAAGAGGGAGGGTGGAGGTGGTGGTAGGCTTTGTCGCTGCTTTCATCCTCATTTTTGTCATTGTTGGTTTTTTCATCATCATCTTCATTGTTGTCGTTCTGATCGTCATCATCCACATGGTGGTCATTTTCCTCATTGTCGTTGTCATGGTTCTCGTTGTTGTTGTTGTGAGCGTTGGCTGGTGAGAGTGGGGGTGGTGGGGGTGGGGAGGGAGAAGAGGGGGGAGGGGGGAGGTGGGGGCAGGTGTCATCGTTGTGGACATCGTTATCGCCATCGCTGTTGTTGTCTTCGTCGTTTTCGTGGATGGGTGAGGAAGAATCTGAGGACAAAAGGAAACGTCGATAATGATGTGTGTGTGTGTGTGAGTGAGAGAGAGGGAGAGAGAGAGGGGGGGGGGGGAGAAAGACAGACAGAGAGAGAGAGAGAGAGAGAGAGAGAGAGAGAGAGAGAGAGAGAGAGAGAGAGAGAGAGAGAGAGAGAGAGAGGAGCAGAGTCAAATGACAGAAAGGTAGTTTTCTTTTTACAATGTGAATGCATATCATATGTGTGTATGTTTACTTGCAGAAAGGTCGTTTTCTTTTTACAATGTGAATGCATATCATGATATGTGTGTATGTTTACTTGCAGTGTGTGGCCATTTGTGCTTCAGTGTGTGTATGTGTCTGTGAGCGTACACAACCCATAAACACATGTCCATGAGAGCGTTACATATGTGTGTGTGTGTCTGCTTCACGCTTGATGCGTATTAAGTATTTAAGCATGCGCATTGCATATATACATACATTTGAAAATATTAATTCACAAAAGAAAAGTTAATTAGTATGCACTATACCCTAAATTTCAGAGAGAAAAAAACCCATGAAGATCTCCTGTATATGTAAGTACCAGTGTGTAGGCTACACGTGCATGACATTGCCATAGTAGTGTACGCTTCCATAAAATAAAATTAAAATTAAAAAATGCACGGTCGCCTGATTGAAAGTTAGCACAAACACACATATACCATATATAAAATGTAAATGCAAACCGTGAAACAGAAGCATTCACATACACCCATGTACTTGCCGAACAAACCCATGCACAAACACACATGCACTACCACACAATTCACATACAACCATTGCGCACACGGACACAGACACACATACCAATGCATTCGCAGGCACACATATACACATACTTTCAGATTTGCACACACATGTCCACACACAAACACATACATAGGTTTCAGGAATTGCATTTATTGATGCGCTGTTACCCGGCTAAACTTTTACACAGTTGTACGTATTTCCTTTGGCCCTCTATACACCGGAACTAAATAAACCTCAAATAAATAGAAACATCATCATCCACACACACACGCTCTCACAAAAGCACAATCATCATCAGAAAACAGGCACCCATAATCTAAAATACAGTAGCAACATGAAAACAAAAAGGTGCAATGAATCTTCGAACAACATATTTCAGTCACCCCATTCAATTAATATGGCAAGGGCGTTTTTTTGGTTTTTTACATCAATGCAATGAACAAAAAAATAAAATTATGAAATAAGCAAACGGAAAACATGGCTTAATACATCAGAAAAGTTGAAACAAGAACGCAATTTTTTAACTTTCTTGACATATTTGATAACTCTGAGAACATAGTCTTCAAACGCAAATTCGGCATGCCATACTCAACCAGTACAGAAACACACAAGACATGGAATATATGACCATTCCATTTTCGTGTTTGTTCCATTCATAAATGTTAACTATTTACTATACGTGGTAGTGAAAAGTGAAAATACTCTCTCAAGTTTTGGTGACAAACTTTCCAACGAAGTGAAAAATTGGTGGAATAAAAAAAGAACAAAAAGGTTGGTTTGATCATATTAATATACAAAATCTGAAGCCAAAATGACCTAAATAGTCACAGTTACTATTTTATAAGTGGAACCTCCCTTATAAGACCTCAGAAAATTATCCAATATGAAGTCTTATAAGGGAGGGGTCTTATAAGGGAGGGGTCTTATAACGGAGGTATTTTAATACTTAAAAGAAGGGCAATGTCTCAGATAAGTAGGTCTTATGTGAGAGGGAGTCTTATAACGGGAGGTCTTATAAGGGATGTTCCACTGTACTAGGCACAAAGATAGTTAATTCATAAAACAAAAATATGCTATATGCTACTCATCAAATGCTTTTTGACAAGTTTATTGAAACTTTAGCTTCTCAACTGAGGGGTATTCTAAAAATCATTGGTAAAAAGGCGTTTAACTTTCCCCCTAATTCTCAATGAAAGAGGATGGATTTTTGTTAATGAAACTTATTACGCGTGGGAAAAACAGATGCCAAATTGATGCTGTCAAGTCTTCATGCACCCAGAATTATATGCGTATCTATATATTACATTGTTTTTATCTATCTATGATACTGTGCTACTGTTAATTGGATTACGTCATTCAATTGTTGGTTGTCTATTGCACTCGTTTCCTTACATCCTGGTTTAGGACGGAAATTGAAGCAGGATACGAGGAACACACTTTCACAAAGATGACTCATATCTGGCTCTCGGAACTGTTACACTGAAACTACTACAGTGGTACCTCCCTTATAAGACCTCCCATTATAAGACTCCCTCCCACATAAGACCTACTTCTCTGAGACATTGCCCTTCTTAGTAAGTATTAACATTACCTCCCTTATAAGACCCCTCCCTTATAAGACCTCATTTTGGATGATTTTTTAACGTCTTATAAGGGAGGTTCGACTGTAGCTGTAATGTGCTTCAATGAGTGTGTGTGTGTGCGTGTGTGTGTGTGTGTGTGTGTGCGTGCGTGTGCGTGTGCGTGTGCGTGTGCGTGCATGTGTGTGTGCGTGTGTGCATGTGTGTGCGTGAGTGTGTGTGTGCATGTGCGCGTGTGTGTGTGCGTGCGCGCGCGCGTGTTCATATACGCATCATAAGCAAGTAAGCTCGTCTTGTATAGCTAAAAAAGGATATCTCAAACACGAACCACTACAAGCCTCATCACAGTTTTAGACAAGACACAAGAGTAGATTCAAAACTTCTTAAATGCATCAAATGAACAGGGAGAAGAAGAATAACTGGCCCAAAAAACTTTTGTACAAATCGTTCTGCAACAAATCCAATGAAAGGGCTTTAAATCAAGCTCAACAGGAAAGGGGAGGAAATCATACGAATCTAATGAACGAAAATCAAAATGATGGTTGAACAACGATGCCCCCCCCCCCCCCCCCCCCCCCCCCCCCCCCCAATAAAAAATAAACAAATATACAGTATAAATGAAATAAATAATCAATAAACAAATAATAATAAATAAAAATCCACACACACAAAATTCTTTCAGACGTTTCTAAAGTCAAGCCATCCTACAAAATCAAGGGCAACAGACAGCAATTCTCTGGAGGCATGCCAAATTTCAGTTCTTCAATTTTCTTCTTCACCTTTCTTCTTACAAACACGTACGCGAACGAATCCATCAAGACAGCGCCCAAAAGATCAAATGCCCACACAGACAAACAGTGGCCTCCAAGCTCGCCCTACTGTTCATTTTCAAACTTCCAAGCAAGAGAAGACCGCGCATCTGGAACGTGACTGGTCAAATAAACCAGCCATCAAAACGCACCTTCTCTTACGGTATGAAAGGAGTTAAAATTCAAAATCAAAAGCAAGATTTCTGGTACGGATCATACTTCCGTACGACCTATCAAAGAAAAAGGCTGCTGGTTCGTATTCCCAGGAATCACGTTGTGGTGACAAATTGCTGTGGTCAGCAAGTTTTTCCTTGTCTGTCTGTCCGTCTGTCTGTCCATCCGTCTGTTCATCTACCCTGGCGCGGTGCCGCTTGCAGCCCTGTGTGCACAATCAGCATCACCATGCGTGGGTCAGATTATCTTAACATTAATATGGTAAACTCTCCAGAAATAATTTATTTTACCAGCCCTACCAACACAGGAGCACAAGTGAAATGGGGTCGAGAGCAATAGGGGGTGGGTGGGGTGAAGGGACAAAGCCTTCTGAAACGGAAAAAAGCTTTTATAGAAGATTAGTTACAAGTTAAAAACTGACTAGTAAAATGCATGCTAGCTTGCCTTGAAGACAGTGCATGGCTTGCAAATTTAAAAAGAGCATTAAAATGAGTGTTAAAAAATCTTAGTCAAAGTTGTTTCTTGTAATTTTCTTTCTCATTCAGGGGGAAAAACACGCGTAAAAATTGTAAAACAAGGAATGTTCACCAGTCAACAGGAGTTGGCAATGGTATCTTGTTCATTTGTTGAAACAGCCCTGGCTCTGATCTTAATAATCATACACAGCACCCCCACTACACACAGAATTCACTCTTTATGATGCTAATCAATATAACGCTAACCGTATAACAACATCATTAACGACGAGTTTGTTCTCACATGCACCAAAAGTAGCACAGGAAATGGTGGGACTTGGAGAGTCGGGAAGGGGGAGGTATTATTAGTATTAGGTATTAGGTATTTTATAGTCACAGAGGCATCTCCATGAAATCCGGATTGCTCCCACCTGGAGAGCGCGTCACAGCCAGAGGTGCGTCACCCAATTTTTTTTTTTTTTAATTTGCATACGATTTTTGTGTGACTGATGAGGAAGGAAAAGGGGGGGGGGGGGGGGTAAATTTTGTCCAAATGATAACTTTTTCGTTACCACTGGGTTTAAGATAATATTATGCAACCTCGTTTCAGCCCGTAAGGCCTAGTGCAAAGTGAGACAAGAAATCCCCTGTACCCAGGTTCGAACTCGGGTTTACTTGACACGAGGCGAACGCGCTACCACTGTGCCACTCTACACTAGAAGGGGAAGGGGGGGGGGGGGGGGGCAAGGGAATTAGCTTATATCAAGGTATTTATACATGAGACGAGGAATGTAAAGGAGACAGGTGGAAAAGGGCAAGGGGATGGAAAGGAGGGTGGGAGAACTGGATGAAAGGCGATATCTGAGACGCGTTTCAGAAGCACATGGAAAGCTAGTAGCGAAGTTAGGAAGGAGTTTCATTGGACACCGCTACTTCTTAGCAAAGTTAGCCAACTGGGTTCGCTACGCAGCGAAGTTAGGAAGGAGTTTCATTGGACACCACTACTTCTCAGCAAAGATAGCCAGCTAGGTCCGCTACATAGCGAAGTTAGGAAGGAGTTTCATAGCGTAGCAAAGTTAGCCAGCTGGGTCCGCTACGTAGCGAAGTTAGGAAGGAGTTTCATTGGACACCACTACTTCTCAGCAAAGATAGCCAGCTAGGTCCGCTACATAGCGAAGTTAGGAAGGAGTTTCATAGCGTAGCAAAGTTAGCCAGCTGGGTCCGCTACGTAGCGAAGTTAGGAAGGAGTTTCATTGGACACCACTACTTCTTAGCAAAGTTAGCCAGCTAGTCCGCTACGTAGCAAAGTTAGGAAGGAGTTTCATTGGACACCACTACCATTAAGCAAAGTTAGCCAGCTAGTCCGCTACGTAGCAAAGTTAGGAAGGAGTTTCATTGGACACCACTACCATTAAGCAAAGTTAGCCAGCTAGTCCGCTACGTAGCAAAGTTAGGAAGGAGTTTCATTGGACACCACTACCATTAAGCAAAGTTAGCCAGCTAGTCCGCTACGTAGCGAAGTTAGGAAGGAGTTTCATTGGACACCACTACTTCTTAGCAAAGTTAGCCAGCTGGGTTCACTACTTAGCGAAGTTAGGTAGGAGTTTCATTGGACACCACTACATTTAAGCAAAGTTAGCCAGCTAGTCCGCTACGTAGTGAAGTTAGGAAGGAGTTTCATTGGACACCACTACTTCTTAGAAAAGTTAGCCAGCTAGTCCGCTACGTAGCAAAGTTAGGAAGGAGTTTCATTGGACACCACTACCATTAAGCAAAGTTAGCCAGCTAGTCCGCTACGTAGCGAAGTTAGGAAGGAGTTTCATTGGACACCACTACCATTAAGCAAAGTTAGCCAGCTAGTCCGCTACGTAGCGAAGTTAGGAAGGAGTTTCATTGGACACCACTACTTCTTAGCAAAGTTAGCCAGCTAGTCCGCTACGTAGCGAAGTTAGGAAGGAGTTTCATTGGACACCACTACCATTAAGCAAAGTTAGCCAGCTAGTCCGCTACGTAGCGAAGTTAGGAAGGAGTTTCATTGGACACCACTACTTCTTAGCAAAGTTAGCCAGCTAGTCCGCTACGTAGCGAAGTTAAGAAGGAGTTTCATTGGATATCACTACTTCTTAGCAAAGTTAGACAGCTAGTCCGCTACGTAGCGAAGTTAGGAAGGAGTTTCATTGGACACCACTACCATTAAGCAAAGTTAGCCAGCTAGTCCGCTACGTAGCGAAGTTAGGAAGGAGTTTCATTGGATACCACTACTTCTTAGCAAAGTTAGACAGCTAGGTTCGCTACGTAGCGAAGTTAAGAAGGAGTTTCATTGGATATCACTACTTCTTAGCAAAGTTAGACAGCTAGTCCGCTACGTAGCGAAGTTAGGAAGGAGTTTCATTGGACACCACTACTTAGCAAAGTTAGACAGCTAGGTTCGCTACGTAGCGAAGTTAGGAAGGAGTTTCATTGGATACCACTACTTCTTAGCAAAGTTAGCCAGCTAGTCCGCTACGTAGCGAAGTTAAGAAGGAGTTTCATTGGATATCACTACTTCTTAGCAAAGTTAGACAGCTAGGTTCGCTACGTAGCGGTCCCATGAGTAGCTACGATTGCTAAATAAAATGGGGGCCGAGTTTCTGTTAGAATCAATCTGCATTTGAACACCGTTTGATTTTCTAACAACTAGGGCGATTTTTGACGAGTTGAGCGTTGAATATCATTAATACCACATCGTCGATTGTTGGGTCGTTTCAGACAGCAATTTTCCCCTATCTTTGCTAGCTTTACTGGGCTAACTAAGCTAGCTTCAAACTAGCCGATCGGAGAAGCACGATTGAACACAGTTTCTCAGTTCACCCAACAACACTGGCATTCCTAACGGTTCCCAAGACACGCTGAAATATTGACTGAACGCAAAATTATGATAATAAGGATGATGATGACGGGAACACTACTACAGCTAATAATAATAATACAGTATAATAATAATAATACAGTATAATAATAATAATGCAGTATAATGATAATATTACAAACATTGAAAATCTTGAGACTTCGTTCCTGCTATTACCGTGATACGTGAGGTAGTATACGACTGGGAATATATTATAGATGGGTTTTTTTCAAACAGTGGGCATTGTAATTCATAATACAGAGCTATGGTAAATATTCATGAAAAAGAAAAAACTGTTCAAAGACATTGACAAAATATAAAATGATAACAAGTGAGGAACCGTTCGACAGTTGCACTTTTTTTCCACTCACACTGCATCATGGGAGCGAAAATATAAAAGCAGCAATGTGCTTTGACCTACCATACATATGAAGTATACTACTAGTGCTTTAAAGTAACCATGCATCAGAATAGTCTAAAGTCCAATTTAGAGGCCATATTAAACCCAGAGCCGCCATATATAAAGCGTTCACGCGGGGCGAGAGGTATCGCAGCAGGCGTGAGAGACGGTTCAACCGTTCTTTTTTCTGTTGCTTGAGCCACTGTGAGTCAGAACTTTACAGTGACTAGGCTACCCGATCCTAGGGATCGGGTAGCCTAGTTGTCCCTTTAAAGATTGCCCTTTATAAATATGAAGGATAAGATGTTAGAGAACACGAAAATACCCTTAACTAACAATTGACAAAAAATGACTTTCCAGGCCCGTTGTGAGAAACTAGCCCAGCGCCTTAATGTTCCTTTTGTGGTGCTGGATCATATTTTTTATACTTTTTTTTAGCCGAATTGCCCAAACTGCTTGAATTCCCGCTCTTGTGAAACGGCCCCCTGCTGAAGCAAGCTTGAAGTGTTGTTGAAAAAGCTACATACTGTTTGTCCCCAATTTTCAGTTTGCCAGGAGCAAAAGAAAAAGGTGTTTGGACACGAATGACATCAAGAGAAGGTTACATCAAAACTGACACTACTTCCAATCAACGATACTTAACACAGTGCACATCCCTGTGCTAGACCATGGGTGCAACTGCACAAAATGAAAAAACCCTGAAAGGCCGGGGGCCAGGGGTAATGTCCTCCAGCAGCTGAACAAAAAAATTGATTTATTAAAGTATTTGAGTTTGCTTTTTCCACAATTTATACAAACGCTTATTTTAAAGTGTTTGAAAAATACAGTGTACACATAAAGATCTTGTTTGACAAATTAAAAAACAAACAAGCGCGAAATCGCAATAGTTTGTGGCACACAGTCTATTTTTACCACTCCAATCATGAGTCACCTCCCCTGGCTTTTCAATAATTTTAATCTGTAAACCAGAATGTTATCTCTGCACCATTTCGTAACTTTTTATATCTTTTGGAAAACATTTAAAACTATGTATCCTACTTATACTCATCAAAAGAAGCACCGCATACTCGTAGTGTCTGTATTACGTATGTTTATTATTTTGTACGCTTTTAAAATACATCATTTTAAAGAGTGGCCTCAATTTGAAGTGTAGCCTCGATTTGAGGTGCGACAATTTTGGATCGACCGACCGACAGACAGACCGACCGACCGACAAAGTGAGTTATAGGTTTGTGGCTTGAGCCACAAACAAAAAGGAAATTCCTTTTCTGGTAAAATTCAAAAACAGGAAATCCTTGCATACCAGGAAAAGTTACACCCATGATAGACAGATGTTGTTTTTTTTAAATTTCTGTGCACTATGCAACTTCAAACTTCTTTCCCTGCTAGCACGAGACAGCTTTAAAGAAACACAATAATGACAATCTGTAGTTGGGAACAAATCTATCTGAACAGCCCTTAACTACAGAAAGACGAAGCGGAATACTCTTAAATCAAACCGTGGGAAGGAAAGCGATAAAACACCTGCCAAAAAAACCCTGTGAACAATACAAGCAAATATGAAAATGTGCATCGTTTTTCATTCAAATGACTCAATCCGCGACCCGACATTGAGCAATGCCCCAAATAAAGCGACTAAAATTGTGGCCCATTGAGTGACAGAAGCAGCCATATTCATACTACTTAAGCAGCACATCTCCAAAAGCAAACTTGTTAGGTTTCAAAAAATCGTGGCGGCACCATAGCCGATGAGGTTTAACCACCGCTACACCTATCTATATTGTTAAAAACTCGGGACTTTACTGGTGTTGCACTGCCTCCGGGCATTGCAGCCAGTATTGTTCCCACCATCTTTGTATTTACAAATGTCCCATATGTGTCTATGACCGAGAGGACGTAAAACATCATTTTCACCTCAAGCAAACTTTTTCTCGGTCTAACAAAACAGTATGTGCAATGCAAACAATATTTGGTCATTTTTTTCACACTCTTTGGCAAAGCTGGTCCGAAATGTTTTGTTCCCAAGTCACTTTAGCAGAAAAAGTGTTGTTTTTTGAAAAAGGAAAAAAAAAGGTGAAAGACGAAAAAGACAGGCACGTTTCTCTGTTGTGACCTATCTATACATGTACGCTTTTCATTTCATTTATCCATCTTTTAGGCATGTGGTTCATTGAGTTAAACTCCTTGATTTGAGGCATAGTCTTCCCAGACCTGTTAACCCCCTACACAAGTCTTGAGTAGTCTGGATAGCTGAAATGAGTAGCTTTGGTGCAAAATGTGTAGTTTTATTCATTAACACCATCAAACACTGTTCACTCTAAAATGAGTAGCCATCCAGAATTTAAGAGCATTATTATCAATTTTGAAGAGTAGTTGAGGTCCAAATTGAGTAGAATACTACTAAAAAAGAGTAGAGTAAACAGGTCTTCGGAAGACCTTGAAAAGGAAGACAATTCTTCTTCTTCTGCGTTCCTAGGTCATATGGCCATAATGGCTAAGGTACATATGTGTCCGGTTTTCAGTTTTTCACTGATCTCCCCGCTGCGTACAGCCGACACATTCCAATTTCGGAGGAGCTCAAAGGAGAAAAAAAATATTTGGAAGATTTTTTTTGAAAAAAGGCAGGAGAATGGGCCAATAATCAGAGATAGTAGATGACAGAAAGCAAAGGGAAAAGGCAGAGTCAAAGAGAGTGGCAGATTAGAGGAAGTTACAAGCACAGAACTTCCAGAAGGTGGGGGAACTATAAACTACCATATTTTACAGACTATAAGGCGCGCCCCAATTTTACACCAAATTCTGATTCTGTTATTACAGTTACAGGTCATTAGTCATATTATAAGGCGCAGAGGTCTGGGGAAAAAAGCATGGACTTATAATACATGGGTGCAACTACACAAAATGAAAAACAACTGAAAGGTCGGGGTCTAGGGGTAATGTCCCCAGCCCATGCAGCTAGGGGTAATGTCCCCATAAAAAATATTTTTAATAATTTATGAAGGTATTTTAGTTTGCTTTTTCCACAATTTATACAAATGCTTATTTTGAAGTGTTTGAAAAATATAGTAGACACACAAAGAAAAAAGAAAGAGAAAAAAAAGAAATTCCTTTTCTGGTAAAATTCAAAAAACAGGAAATCCTTGTATACCAGGAAACGTTGCACCCATGCAATAGCCTTTGCTATAGGCCTCTGCAACTAGGGTTATTAACGCCCTTGACAGTGAGAGTAATTTCTCTTGTTGGTCAGTACTGACAAGGGCATTCACTCTTGCAAAAGGTGTTCGTTGCAGACCCCAATAGGCCTCTGCAACTAGGGTTATTAACGCCCTTGACAGTGAGAGTAATTTCTCTTGTTGGTCAGTACTGACAAGGGCATTCACTCTTGCAAAAGGTGTTCGTTGCAGACCCCAATAGGCCTCTGCAACTAGGGTTATTAACGCCCTTGACAGTGAGAGTTATGCCCTTGCTGGTCAGTACTGACAAGGGCATTCACTCTTGCGAAAGGCAGCCATTTAGTGGCATCAAATAGGGGTTATTAGCGAGAGTTATCCCCCTGTCTGGTCAGTAATGAACCATCTTCCCCCACCCACCAAGGGCATTCACTCTTGCAAAAGGTGTTCGTTGCAGACCCCAATAGTCTGTAAAGTATGGTACATTTTTATACTCTCACTTCTGTGAGAGCGCGAGTACATCGACTCATAGCGAGGGCCAAGGTTTGTTTCTCCGGTTAATGAGAAAGGACAACTTTCTTCAACTCATTCCGGACGAATTCCGAGTATACTCGGAACAGGAGAACACCAGTCAGGGTCTAATTCCGAGTATTCTCGGAACAGCGATTTCTGGGTCTAAAACGTGTCTAAATCCATGTTTTTTCCAATCCAAACCACGTTTTTCGACTTACTTCTCTTCATCACTCCTCCAACTTTCGCTTCACTGTATGTTTGGCACTTCCGCTTCAATTTTTAATGTTGAATTATTTTTATAAATCGGCTCTACACGAGCCTCAGAAATCCTCCAATATGTTTTCATTAACAGTGATAGTAATAAGGAGAGTAACAATTCCGAACCATGGTTTCGAAGCGAAAAATAAACTTGGATCAACCAGTAATGTTTTCAAAACTGAATCAATGACAGTGTTGAGATTTGTTGCGCTTTTTATTTGTTATAGTTTTAGTTTTAGGCAACCCCAGGCCAGCCATGATGTTCGTCTAGGGTAGTGTAGTCTTGAAGGGGTTAACCCTCTCACTCTGATCAATCGAACCGATAATCTATATTGAATACCAAGTGATGGGAAGTAACTCCGAACGTCACACCAAATCTTTTATTTAAAAAAATCACCCAGAATAAAGTCTAACTCACATTTAATTTCTGAAAGATGCATATTGAATAGCAATGATGATATTTTCATTCCAAAGCTAACACACGGTCACGCAACAAACCATGAATTGGAATTAAAAAATCCGTAATGGCGCTCCGAGCATCGCGCCGAGTCAATACTGCGTCACGTCACGTGGAAAGAAGAAAAAAATTTGGGGTCACTTCGAAAAATCCGTTCAAAAAGACTATTGGTTCCTTTCCCTGGCCTGGCCTTGCTGTAAGAACCAAAAACGGACCACTGAGAGTCAGGAACAGAAAGAACTAACTTAGTATATTGCATTGTGGGTAGGGCAAAAGTGAAAGTGAAACTACTAGACAGGGCGTTCAGCTACGGGAGCCAATGGTAAAGAAAAAATCGGCCGGATCTGGTGTATGCAGCCGTGAGAGGGTTAAGCTATTTCATCTGGGAAGATTTACGTCTCAACGAAAGGATTTAACCATTCATTTATACACAGTAGTGGAAGAGAGAAAAAACAACAGCATACATTTCACAAAACATCTTTGGTAGAAGAGAAGAGGAAGTCTTTACATCACGTAGTGTATAATAAAGGTGATAATCTGTCTTCAGAAAAGAACACAAAATATGATGATGTTCAAATATTGCTTAATAGTAATACATGGTGCTTATAAATAACAAAAAATGTATACATTTCCTACAGTGTTCATTTACAACGATAATAACCTTTTTTTTTTTTTTAAGTAAAGAAAGTTTTCTTGGTCCAGTTCTGGGATTTAAAACACACACACACACACACATACACACACACACAGAGTCTCTCTCATTTCCCATACAAAACACCATCAGCCTGTTCTCTAAGTGAATGAAAACAGAAGATACCAATATCATCACAATATTTCTTTTTCTTTTTAAAGTAAATCAAATGAACTATAACAAGAATATGATAAAATACATAATAAAGAAAGACAAAAACGCTACATTATTTTCCGGTTATGAGCACATTATGCATGCGGCCGAATGGAACCCACAGATCCTGGCGATAATGTCAGCCGAATACATCTCGAAGCATACACGCGGCGCCGACATTTTCAATAGCTGGTTACGTTTCATATCACAGATGTGTCTGTCAAAACAATCTCTGCACAAAGCCAACTGGAGGATACGCAGACAAGAAGCGAATAGTATCATACTGCTGCAAATTTAATTGTCTCTATCTTTGCAAAATACAACACAAGTGTGACTATCCCAAATCTACTATCTGAATCTTGTGACGTCAGCAGATATTTTTAATTTTGTCCATATCATCGCGAAATAAAGTCAAACAACAGCGTGATTTTATAGCGGTCTCGTCTGCTCAATGTGTTTTTTCTCAATGTCATACGACGTCAGCAGTAAAATAAACACACAGTCCTCCTCAGTTTGTATGAATGTCTCGACTCTCTGAGAATGTGACAGGCTCCCACTCACACACTGAGGCAGGCAGCAGTATAGTATCTCAAAAGAGACCCAAAACATATCAGAGAGGCGCAGGGCTCCCAGGGACCCCGCATTTGTGGGTCTATGAAGCACTACAATTCTAAAGGACCCTCTAAAAGAATGTGCAGGGGGTCCCAGGGATGCACTAGTAAAATTCTTTTTAGCATTCGCAATGCCACTGGGACCCTCTATACTGTAAATGAAGGAGTCCCTGGGACCCCTTGTTTTGCGGGACGATTGGGAGCCCTGGAGGGGGGAAGAAAAAAAATCTGTACATTCAACAGCCATTGCAGATGTTTTATTATTATTATTCATTGGAAACCATGACGATGGGAGGCGATGATCGCTCGTGTTTGTGCCTAACTATTAACGTTTTCTACACAAGAGTCGCTGGTTGTTTATCTATTTGCTCTCTCTTGTTCATCTCATTTTAAAGGTTTTGAGTATTTAAATCAGGTATTAGGTATTAGGCATAGTCACAGAGGCGTGTCTGTGAAATTCGGGTTGCTCCCACCTGGAGAGCGTGTTGCAGCCAGAGGCACGCCACACCCAAATTTTTTTTTGCATGCGATTTTTGTGACTGGTGAGAAAGGAAAGGGGGGGTGGGGGGGGGTGAATTTTGACCAAATGACAACTTTTTTTCGTTGCCACTGGGCATAACATATGCTAAGTGCATGGGCACATGGGACCTCGGTTTATCGTCTCATCCGAAAGACTCCACGTTCAGACCGTAAGGCCTAGTGCAAATTGAGAGGAAAAATCCCCTGTACCCAGGTTCGAACTCGGGTTTACTTGACACGAGGCGAACGCGCTACCACTGTGCCACTTTACACCAACTAACTCTCTTGCACTGTGCAAACCTATTTAAATGTACTGGCCAAACGAACACACAGGGGACGAAAGGCAGCCTGTCTGCATTTAAAATGTCGCCACTTAAAAGCATCTTTCAGCTACCTATTAGAGAAGGGGGGGGGGGGGGGGGGGTAAATTTGCTTTGACCCTTTGAAAAACAGATGAAACCAAACCTGAATGGAGGGGGGGGGGGGGGGGGGGGGGAATGGGGTGTAATTTGAACATTCCAAAGTCAAGTCTTGATGCAAGCACTAAAGTTATCCAAATTCACACAGACTACTCCGCCGCACTTTGCGCGGGACAAACAGCAACAATTTGGTTGCCATGGGGATGCCGGTGTCCTGTACACCACGCATCACCATGGAAACGCTGCAGACTGTCGCCACAGCAACAGCTCATTGCCTGTAAGCGCATCTTCGTTTTCCGGGGTGAAATATTAAACTTTTTTTTTCTACCAACGCCATTTCCATTGTTTCCTTTGTGTCCATTTTCTATTTTCAAACGTTTAAAATATAGAAGCTGAATCACTTGTCAGCATTCTGCATTACTAGCCCAGGTTTTTTTCCCATAAAATTCTTGTTCATAACTTTTCATACTTTTTGTTTTAAAAACTAACGGCAAACAAACCCAACTCGATGAAGGCACCGCCGAAAGTTTTTAATCACCAAGGGTCACTTCCTTCTGTCGACTTCTTCACGGTTTTATATTTCGTCACACGCAGCCAAGAACAGGCAGGGGGGGGGGGGGGGGGGGGGTTCATTATCTCACTCCATAATCTCACAGCAGACATCTTCTCCAACAGCTGAAGAGAGTAGGATGAGAATCGTCGCAGGCATGGGTTGAGGAATGCCGGGAGATGGGGAGAGCAGGGACGAAGAGGAAGGTGGGGGGGGGGGGGGGGGAGAGGAAATGTAGAAGGAAGGAAGAGGTTTATGGGGCGAGAAGGGGGAACAAGAAAGGAGGGGCAAACTGGAATGGGGGTAAAATATCGGAAAAAAACGTAGAAGCAAAAAACAAAACAAAAAACATAGACTAGAGCACACAGTCACACACACAACTGGAATGGGGGGGAAACGTAGAAGCAAAAAACACACAAAAAAACATCAACACATGGAGCACACACGCACGCATGCATGCACACACACACAAAAACACACACCACACACATGCACGAGAATGAACTTGGGTCCACATCCCAGAAAACAAGAATGTAACCTTGAGAGAAAATAAGAATGTAACCTTGAGAGAAAATAAGAATGTAACCTTGAGAGAAAATAAGAATGTAACCTTGAGAGAAAATAAGAATGTAACCTTGAGAGAAAATAAGAATGTAACCTTGAGAGAAAATAAGAATGTAACCTTGAGAGAAAATAAGAATGTAACCTTGAGAGAAAATAAGAATGTAACCTTGAGAGAAAATAAGAATGTAACCTCTAGCGACACAAAACTGTCATGGTCAGGCAACACAACATTAATCAATTCCTGAGAACTCCCTACTAAGAAAGGGAATGAATGAAACAAGGCATGACTGAGAGAGGGGGGGGGGGGGGGGGGGCGGGGAGCAGGAAGACACAAAGTAAACATGGCAGGGGATTGTGGAGGAACGTGGGGTGGTGGTAGTGTTAAACACACACACGTACAGTTATGCGCATACCCACACACACAGATGACAATGAAAGGGAAAATGTGCACAACAACATTGCAACTTTTTTTTTTTGTCCCTGATACGAGAATGCAGCTATGTACGTCAACAATGGCTTTAAAATAATCACAAATGCTACAAGACACAGAAAAAACTAAGAATAATGAAGAATGTCAGTACTACAGAACACAGACAGAAACAAAGAACAAATTAAACAAATTTATTAACCAAGAAATTGAAACAGCCCTAAACTTGCGCTTCAAAGACAAGCTTCTACCCAGAAAACCACACATCTACTACACACACAAATCATAACAATTCCAAAGGAAACGCACAAACAACTGAAGAAACGCAACAGAACGGTTTCTGGAATGCTGAATCAAGGTTTCATGGGTGCTCCTGGGATATTTCAAAAATCCTGCAAGGGGGCGGCCCCGGCGGAGTGCAGGGGCAGCGCACACACATTTACTGCTCTTTTTTTCACCCCTCTAGACCAGTACAAGTGCTACATTCCTTTGAGAGAGAGAAAATGGAGTTTTACGTCCTCTTGGTCTGAATCAGACACATATGGGACATTTGTAAATACAAATATGGTTGGAACAATACCGGAGGCAATGCCCGGAGGCAGTATGAAACCAGTAAAGTCCCGATTTTTTAAATATTAATACAGATAGCTGTAGCGGTGACCACGCCTCGGTTAAACCTCATCGGCTAAATTGTTAGCGATGTGCTACATTCCTTTGAATATAGCATCTGCTTATATAGGCTCTTTTTATTGTACAAGTGTGTGTGTGTGTGTGTGTGTGTGTGTGTGTCAGAAAATTGTTGCTTCTCAAGTTCTCATAATCCGGAGACGCCGGCTCTAGGCAATTGAAAAATCCTGCAAGGAGCATCCATGAGGTTTTACACACACACAGTCACATAATAAAGAAAGTGCGGGAGTGAAGAGTGTAAGGGGGGGGATAATATGAGGGACGTCACAAAGGGAAAGAAGAGGACGGAGGGAGGGTGGGTACGGCAAAGGGCGATAAAAAGTTCGGTCGGGGGGGGAGGCGATAAATGCGGCGACTTGCTGTGGAGAATAAAAGTAGGGCGGTTGGTCGGTCGTCCTGAAAACACCATCCACAGGAGGAAGGAAGAGGAGGAGGAGGAGGAGGAAGAGATCATAGGAGGGATGAAAGGGAAGGGAGGCAACCAGGTAAGGCAGTCCTTGGTCGGGCCAAGCACTCAGAAGGTCTCATCGTCTGCGCAGTCGTCCGTCCAATGGCCAAAGGCTGCCGAGAGAAAAAGAGAGAGAGAGAGGGATCACACACCATGCTGGGTTTTAAAAAAAAAGGGGTAATCCATTACACACACACAAACACACATCACACACACAAACACACATTCCAGGACTTAAAAAATAGAAACTGAACATTTTATTTGACAAGGATAAAGATTTTATACAAGGCCTATTCTTGCAATCTGTGTGTGTGTGTGTGAGAGAGAGAGAGAGAGAGAGAGAGAGAGAGAGAGAGAGAGAGAGAGAGAGAGAGAGAGAGAGAGAGAGAGAGAGAGAGAGAGAGAGAGAGAGAGAGAGAGAGAGAGAGAGAGAGAGAGAGAGAGAGAGAGAGAGAGAGAGAGAGAGAGAGAGAGAGAGAGAGAGAGAGAGAGAGAGAGAGAGAGAGAGAGAGAGAGAGAGAGAGAGAGAGAGAGAGAGAGAGAGAGAGAGAGAGAGAGAGAGAGAGAGAGAGAGACAGAGAGAGAGAGAGAGAGAGAGAGAGAGAGAGAGAGAGAGAGAGAGAGAGAGAGAGAGAGAGAGAGAGAGAGAGAGAGAGAGAGAGAGAGAGAGAGAGAGAGAGAGAGAGAGAGAGAGAGAGAGAGAGAGAGAGAGAGAGAGAGAGAGAGAGAGAGAGAGAGAGAGAGAGAGAGAGAGAGAGAGAGAGAGAGAGAGAGAGAGAGAGAGAGAGAGAGAGAGAGAGAGAGAGAGAGAGAGAGAGAGAGAGAGAGAGAGAGAGAGAGAGAGAGAGAGAGAGAGAGAGAGAGAGAGACAGACAGAGAAGGGCCTGCTACACGTTAACTACCATATTTTTCGGATCATTCAGCGCTGCTGTGTATAAGGCGAATAGGGCAATTTTCAAGACAAATCTGGAGAAAAAAAGAGCAAAAGTCGCCCTTGTTTACAACGTGATACGCACCTTGCAAAAGAAAGTCAAACTTTGAAGCCTGTACACGTCCTGTATACGTTTACCGATCGCCATTACTGCTGTCATAAACGAGTTGGCTCCCGTTTCAAATAATCGAACTTCCATTTGCGCTGCTTCCTGTTCTTGTGTTTGGACAATTATTGACGAAAACTGATAGAATTATGGCATTTTAAGATCTACAACGGTGCTTTTTACATGCAATGAAGGGTTATGGCATCTGTTGGACGGTATCTCGGACAATAATAGGGACTTTGAAGCATTTTAACGCGAGTATTCGTCGTATCAGCGACTCGTGACCACTTTCGATGTCGTGACTCACAGTGTACTGTACTGAGCACAGCAATCATTGTCTCTCTTCTCACGATTTTGTTCACTAATAGGGCGCCCTCGTTTATTAGGCTCATAGGTCGAAATTGGAGAAAAAAATATCGCCTTATAACCCAAATATTTACGGTAGTATCGTACGACTGTACGATATGATTCGATCACGTGGTCTCAAAGAACAAATTTGATTTGCGTTTCGAGACCACATGATCAAATTGTATCGTACAGTCGTACGATATTAGTTGACATGCAGCAGGTCCGAGAGAGAGAGAGAGAGAGAGAGAGAGAGAGAGAGAGAGAGAGAGAGAGAGAGAGAGAGAGAGAGAGAGAGAGAGAGAGAGAGAGAGAGAGAGAGAGAGAGAGAGAGAGAGAGAGAGAGAGAGAGAGAGAGAGAGAGAGAGAGAGAGAGAGAGAGAGAGAGAGAGAGAGAGAGAGAGAGAGAGAGAGAGAGAGAGAGAGAGAGAGAGAGAGAGAGAGAGAGAGAGAGAGAGAGAGAGAGAGAGAGATTTGGACTTTAAAAGACAAACATGTGTGCTCTCAATAAGCCCCATCCACATCCGACCACGGCTCAAAGTTGCAACAATCAACTTCCCCTCTTTCCCCCTCCCCCCAAAAAAAATAAAAAAATAAAAAATAAATAATATTAAAAAAAACTTCCCCTCTCCTTCACCCCCTCCCTCCCTCCCTTGCCCTTCTTTCACCTTCTTCTTCTTCTTCTCGTCAATCGGCCACCTTCATCAGGTTGAAGATTTTGCCGATATATCACCTTCTAAACACACATACACAGGATTCAAACGCACACAAATACACTCAACACACACCCACAGTAACCAACAAACATGCAGTCATAGAGCAACGAACACACACACACCCACACACACAGTAACCAACAAACATGCAGTCATAGAGCAACGAACACACACACACCCACACACACAGTAACCAACAAACATGCAGTCATAGAGCAACGAATCGGAAAACAATCCTCGTGAACTCTCTAACCAAACAAAGCCGCTCTAGTAGCTCAGTTGGTAAGTCCGAGTCACGAGCTCGTTATCCGTCAGGTTTGCAAGTGCGCGCATTCGAGCCCAGCTCGGTTCACAGTGGCGTGTCCTTGGGAAAGGCACCTTACTCCTATTTTCCTCACTCCACCCAGGTGTAAATGGGTACCTGACGTGGGAAAAAGTCCCTCGGATGAGACTTTTCAAAAACTGAGGTCCCGTGTGCGAACGCATGTACAAGATCTTGCGCACACGTTAAAGCCCATCCCACTAATCGGTACGAGTAGGCCGTGTGTGCCGGTGGGATGGATGAAACGAATTCACATAGCACGCATCCTGTGCGCTATTAATGGTCTGAATGAAGACCGGTGAGCGCGGGGCAGGATAAACATCCCCAACTGGAAGAAGAAGAACTCTTGCACAAATGCCGCCGGCAATCAGTCAATGACCTCATTGAAAAGGCAAATGCTACGATGGAAAAGCGGGCTGAAATTTGTTTGTAGCGGAGATGCCCTTGAACGCGGACTTTAGGACGGTTGGGGAAAGTCCATAAACACTAACAAATCATCCCCCCTGTGGGGATGCCGGGGGGGTCGTTTGTATAAATAGTTCCCCCACCTTCTGGAAGTTCTGTGCTTGTAATTTCCTCGAATCTGTCACTCTCGTTGACTCTGCCTTTTCCCTTTGCTTGCTGTCATCTACTGTCTTTCTGCCTTACCGGTCCATTCTCCTGCCTTTTTTCAAGAAACACTTTCAAAAAGATTTCCTCCAGCCGAAGTCGGACATGCTCGGCCTAATTATTTCTTAGTTAGGCGCATAACGGCAGCATGACGCATCTGCGCTTACAATTGACAGGCAACTGTCTGAGCGATCGAAGAAGAAGACTAACAAATCACCAAAACCGCAGCAGGACAGTTGCCACAAAACAGTCACCAAAAAATACATCTTTCAAGGCGAGACACTGTTCTTCAAAATGTTCTGATTCATGAAGAGAACTATCCTCCGAAGTCGGAGTGTGGCTGCCCACGTGGCGGGGTAATAAAAAAAACAGTCACGCACGTAATGTTCTCATCCCTAGCTGGTGTGTTTGTACCATAGTGTTCAAGTGCTTCGGCTGTTGGGATGATCCCTGGAGTCTTTAAACCAGGGTACGACGACAACAACAACGACAATGAAGAGAACTTACACCAAAGAAACTTTCGTTCATATATTAAGATCATCATCATTTCGGTTTGAGCCATCAGCCAGGACCTAAAATTTACCTTGAGTGCAAGAGTTTTCCAGAGTTTGTGCGGAGTGGGGGAAGTTGGACAAGCACAAATATGGTGCCCCAATTTTTTTAGTTTGACAAGTCAAAACCGAGGGGGGGAAATGAATGCATTGCGATCCAGCAATCGGATCTCCAGGGATGTGAGAGGGCCCCAAACAAAAAAGCGTAGCCGATGGTATCATCAAAGTACTCAAACAAAACTTTGCCTGAAACATCAATTTTTTCGCGACTCGCCTACACGGATCTTACTGTCTGATACAGTTTTATCCAGCCAAGCCCTGTCAAATTTGTGTTGGCATCCTTTTGTCGATCTCTTTCCTTAGATCGATGGTGTGATAAATAATTTTTATGGTTGACGATGAAACAGTCACTCAATAGCTTTGAAAACATCCAAATCCTAATTTGAAATCATAGCCGAACACATTGCCATTGGACGTAACTGGCCAACCACAGAGAAGCTTACGAAATTCAGTCAAGGGAATGTACCCACGCTACAAACTGCTTTCGTTTTCACTTTATGTGCGCGAAGAAAGTCTACAGAACTCGACTATCTGTACGATCGTCTCTCTCTCCGTAGATTTTATTTTGTTTTTTGTAGTCACTTAGGTCACTTATAGAAAAAGCGCATTTACGCGCTAACGCGCTTACACGTAGCTCTCACATCCCTGGAGCTCAAATACACACATACACATGCACATCCACACAGGCAGAGAACTGCTATGCAGGGTCTCAACTCGCATGCACATCCACACACAAACACAAACAGAAAGGGACAAGATCACTGACATTCACAGATGTCGCAGTAGGGCCTCAAGGAGCGCCGGTCCCCGTGGTAGGCCGTGGGCGGAGGGCTGTCGGACATGGCCTGGGTGGGGCAGTCGTCAGTGTCGTGGACATCAAACATGTCGCAGATATCGCAGAACACACGAGGAGCCGCGCGCGGTCGACTGCTGCCTCTGTAACAAGATTTTTGGGTTTTTTATCTTGAAAGTGAAAATCTGTTTAACCTCCTCTAACTTGAAACGGGTACATGTAGAACTTATTTGTTGTTGTTGTCTTACCCTGGCTTAAAGACTCCAGGGATCATCCCAACAGCCGAAGCACTTGAACACTATGGTACAAATGCACCAGCTAGGGATGAGAACATTACGTGTGTGACCGTTTTGTGATTACCCCGCCACATGGGCAGCAACACTCCGACTTCGGAGGATTTTAGACTGATGATGTTATGCTAGGAGCTTGTCGCGGCTTAACCCTGTTACGCGGTGAACATTCGGAAACGTTCAGAAAAAAATCGGATCGTAAATGCCAAGAA
Organism: Phymorhynchus buccinoides; assembly: GCA_017654935.2. NCBI lineage: Eukaryota > Metazoa > Mollusca > Gastropoda > Neogastropoda > Raphitomidae > Phymorhynchus > Phymorhynchus buccinoides. The sequence continues at coordinate 23,201,804 of CM065702.1, read as the reverse complement.
CGTTCGGGAATGTACGGATTCCACGTGGCCGGTTTGGGCGCTTCCATTTTGTTCCACTCACATAAGCTCTAAAAATAGACAAACACATGGCAGGGTACTTGGTAGTGAATGTCTTTGCATTTGGTGGGAGTGTAGAGCATGACTACTCTGAAAAAGGATCCAAGATCCCTGTCTCTCTAATTCACACATAACTTGCAAACTAAAAAAACAACAACACACACACACAAACCTAGTAAATATAAATCTAAAGCAACAGCCCTCTGCATATAATAAATTCCCCGGGATGACCCCACTGTCTTCAGGAACACCATAAGGGTCTACGACCGATTGGACGCTAATCTCCACTTCTTAGATATAATAAACCCAAAGAAAACTTTCTTTCTAAGCGTGTAACAATGTTAGAAAAATCTTAAAGTTTTCCTTTATTTAAACATCAAGAAAGGACATAAATCTGTAGAAAATAATCAGGCATCACTCATAATATCACACTGTGTTTGACAAATGCACATTTGCAATCGTATCTTCGTGAAAAGACAAAAAGCCTGAGAAAATATGCAACAGCATTCCACGTTTTCAATCCACCCAAGGCAGACAACTCACGCATTTGCTATCGAACCTTCGTGAAAAGACAAAAAGCCTGAGAAAACTAGCAACAGCATTCCACTTTTTTGAATCCACCCAAGGCAGACAACTCACGCGGACAGGGAGGAGGAAGTGTCTGCGGTGCCGTTGACGGCGCCCGTCTCCATGGCGACCAGCCTCTGTTCCATGTGGCTGTTCTTCTGCTGCAGGTCTGCGATGACTGTGTTCAGGAACTCCACCTGTGCACACGTCAACGACGAACATTAACCCTTTCACCGCCAATGTCGCATTTATACACCACAATGGTTTAACACCCATATCACTAAAAGGCATCAAATCAGGGCCTGTTATCGAAAGATCCTATCTTCTTAATGTTGGGAGGTAAGGAGGATAGGCCTAATGTTATGCATGTCACAGAGGAATTCCCAATATTGCTGAGTTTTTTTACTCTACCCAGCTAAGTTTAATGGCATTATTTTGGCTAAAAAATGGCTGGCGGCGAAAGGGTTAAACCCTCTCTCAGACATGATTAAGAAATTATGATTTAGGCTGAAAAGACTGAAGCCCCTGGAAACTGAAGTTTTACGTTTTTAATCTAAGCCTTAAAATTAATATTAGAAGTAGAATTGATAAATTCATTTCATATTTATTCACTCATTAGAAGTATTTCTACACTTGGTATTTTTATATTTAAAACAAATGACCTTTGGGGCCATCAAAAAGCCTGAAATCAGCCTAAAAGCTGAAACATCTGTCTCTACATGAGAGTTTGCTATTGCGTACATACCTTGCACAAACGTTCAACACGAGAGTGCTCTAAAGCGTTATTCGTGTTTAATTCTTCTAACACCATGGGCGAATACATTTGTCTAACACATCACTCTTCACTCCCACCAAATGCAAAGACAGTCACTGCCATGCACCCTGCCATGTGTTTGTCTACTTTCAGAGCTCATGTCAGTGATTTTTCTGATAAAGCAATGCCTGTACACTCGAGAAAGAAAAAAAAGGTACTCCCCTCTTTGTCGGTTGAGATACAACAGACCAAGAACGTAACAAAAAATACATGGCGCTAAAAGAGTTAAACATCCACAGTTGACAACTCAGCGAAGCCATGCAAACCAAACTGGCATGAAAGTATTCCCCAACGGTCAGTTAGTAGTCTTCAACCAATGAAACGACTTTTAGTCTATTTTAAAGATGGCACCGTAAGCAAATGAATGGTCTGTTAACCTAGCTTCAACTTCAACCAGCTACGTTCAAAATGCAGTTCCTCCAAAAAGTACATCAATCCTTTCATCATCATCTATCAAGGATTCCATTAATCCATTAATCCAAAGTCAAAAACGATAAAAAATAAACACCATAAATATGGAAAATTCAGTACTACTGACCTGCTGTTGTGCTGCCGTCTTTTCTTGGAGTAGCGAAGATTCCTTACCGTCTCCTGTGAAAACATTGTCACCATCATGATAATACAGTGGAACCTCCCTTATACGACCTTCAAAAATCATCCCAAATGAGGTCTTATAAGGGAGGGGTCTTACGAGGGAGGTAATTTTCATACTTACAAAGAAGGGCAATGTCTCAGAGAAGTAGGTCTTATGTGGGAGGGAGTCTTATAATGGGAGGTCTTAAAAGGGAGGTTCCACTGTAATAATAATAATAATAAAGGTCGTGGTATAGCGCAACACCTCTCAGTTAACTGGAGCTTTTTGCGCTTTACATAATCTACATCTAACATATACATAAGCACAGAACAAAGTACCTCACACTGAATACATGGGAAATACAACAGCACACTAGTAAAATCAACAAACATTAAACAAACACCATCAAAAATTAAATCTTAAACAGCTCAAATCCCAACTTCACTTGTTTCCACGGACACACACACATGATGTCATCATTATCATCATCGTCTCCGTCATCATTTGCACTGTCACTGTCGCCGTTGTCATCATCGTAATCACTACCGTATGCATCAATTTTGTGACTCTACATCTTCATCGTTGACACTGTCGACAATATCAAGGGTAACCAGCCAGCACCACAAGTAGCCATCCACAGAGAAGCTTAACTCATTCGCATCGCAAATGATTTTGAATTATTAAAAAAACTCACAAATCACTCCAGCCATACACACAAACAAAACGTACATAAACAAAAGGAAAAATGAAAGATTACGGGTTTTGGCCACAGACTTTTTTTTTATATTGACTATATAGAAAAACTCTCTACACCAATTGGTTTCCCCACAACAAACCACTACAAAAGCAGCAAACTCAGAGGCAAAATTGTGGTTTAAGGGAACGAAGCGAGTTTAGAAGTGACCAAGGTTTGGTGTGTACACAGATTTACTTCCCTTGAAGCAAATGCATCAAATTGACAGCTATCTATTAATTCTGCACATATATGGCCGGAACGACTTGAATGAGTTAAAAGGACGGCCATCACCCCATTCCACACCCATTCTCAAAACTATGTGATTGCACTCATCTACACACACACCCTGGACTGGATTGGAACCAATTTATTGTCAGATTAACCTTCTTGGCACGATGGGCCACGGTCAGGGCTCCCCTGGATGAGCACGACGAGCCACGATCGTGGCTCAGTTCAAATATCGCGCCGAACTTCGGCCAATCCAATAAGCGAATACAGCTAACCAATCAGAAAGCTCGTAGCACTCGTACAACTTCCTGCTGTCTGAATCTAGACATTTTATCGATCGGTTTGCAGTTTTGTGTGTGAAAACGATTATGAAAGTAGTGATTGTGAGGATGAGGATGACACCAGTGATGAGTATGTTGCCCATAGCTACTCTGATGGAGACGAGGAAGGTAATTAGGCTTGTATTTTGGTTGCAAAACGAAGGAAAAGGGTTCGACTGCATGGTTCTGTGATGTCTGACACGAGTAGAAGTGATGGAACATCGTGAGATGGGGGTGGGGTGGGGTTAGCTGCAGCCACTGTGAAAGTGCTTTACTGGATTACTGCTGTCACCACATTCAAGGCAAGTTGTTTTCTTTACTCTCATTGCAAAATTCAAGCTTTCTTCTTTCTAAACGTGTATAGGTTTCCCAGTCAAATGTTTATGCGAGAGATGAAAAGTGAAAACAAGAAGTACCGGTTGAAGTTTCTGCAGTCTTCAATTTTACGCCATTGTTTTAGCTTACACGTTTTATCATACATCGTGCCAAGAGGGTTAACTATAAAAGTTGTACTGACATTGAAAAGAAAAGTATAACTAAACAATGAAATGTCCAATCTGCGATTTGGCAGCCTTAACTCAAGCCACTTAAAACAAGAGGGTCAACATCAGCGTTTTTATGTTCTCTCTCTTTCTCTCTCTCTTTGTCTCTCTCTCTGTCAGTGTCTTTATGCTTTCTTTCTCTTTGTCTCTGTTTCCCTTTCCGTCTGTCTCTCTCTCTCTCTCTCTCTCTCTCTCCCTCTCTCTCTCCATCTCTCTCTCTCTCTTTCTCTCTCCCCCCCTCTCTCTCTCTCTCTCTCCATCTCTCTCTCTCTCTCTCTCTCTCTCTCTCTCTCTCTCTCTCTCACCTGCACCGTCGCCAGAGGAGTGTTCAACCTGTGATACAGCGGCCTCCAGCTGAGCCACTTTGGCCGACAGACTCAGCGTCTGAGACTCGTGCTCCCTCTGAACTTTCTCCAACGACGATTTCATTTCATTCAGTTTCTCGTTCTCCTCCACCAACGATGCCAGCTGGTTAGACAGAAAAGACAAGACAAGGAAAACAAATCACCATTAACCCTTTCATCGCCACTGTCGCCTCTTGGCACCACAATGATTAAACACCCATGAAAGGCATCTAATGAGGGTCTGTTATCTAATTACCTTATGTTCTTCATTTTGGGAGGTAAGGACAGGCCCTATTTTATGGATGTCAGAGGAATCCCCAATATTGCAGATGAAATCTTTTCTCTACCCAGGTAAGCTTAATGGAAAGTTTTGGCTGAAAAAAGGCTGACATTGAAAGGGTTAATGTGAAATGGATGTGAGGGGTAAAAAGAGGCACACAAAAAAATCCTTTATATTTCAAAGTTCGAGTAATTTGGTCACTTTAACCCTTTCACCGCTAATGTCGCATTTTTGCACCACAATGGTTTAACATCCATGTCACTAAAAAGCATCAAATCTGGGCCTGTTATCTGAAGACCCTCTTTTCATTATTTGGGGTGGTAAGGATAGGCCTAATGCTATACATGTCACAGAGGAATTCGCAATATTGCAGATTTTGCTCTATGGTAAGTTTAATGGTATTTTTTGGCTGAAAAATGGCTGGCGGCGAAAGGGTTAATCCCTTAACAAAAAAACATTAACAAAATGGGGCTTCATACTGCTTCTTTACAATGAGCAAGGGGGTTAATCATACGTCAGAAACATGAGTCTAATTTTAGTTCAGTGGTCAGGGGCAGATAATTGTTAGAGGCTTTATGCCGCTTCTTCACAATGAGCAAGGGGGATAATTTCACAGGTCAGGGGCAGATAATTGACAGGGGCTTCATACTGCTTCTTCACAATGAGCAAGGGGGATAATTTTATTCAGGTGGCACATAAGTCTGATTTTAGCTTAGTGGTCAGGGGCAGATAATTGTCTGAGGCTTTATACCGCTTCTATTCGCGACGCGCAAGGGCGATACTTTTATGTAGGTGGCGCATGCGAGTCAGTGTCAAGGAGCAGGGGGCAGAGAATTTTCAGCATAAAGCCCCGTTGTGCAGCCACCTAGCAGGAGACAAACACACAGACCACTTCTTCTTCTTTCGTCGATCGCTCACACAGTCTCATGTCATATGAGCGCAGATGCGTCATGCTGCCGTTATGCGTCAAACCAAGAAATAGTTAGGCCCAGCATGTCCGTTTTCGGCTGGAGAAAATCTCTGTAAGAATTTGTGGAGAGAAAAAAAAGGACAGTAGAATGGACCAGTAAAGCAGAAAGATAGCGCAAAGGCAAAGCAGGAGAATGAACCACCAAGGCAGAAAGATAGAGGATGACAGCAAGCAAAGGGAAAAGGCAGGAGAATGAACCACCAAGGCAGAAAGATAGAGGATGACAGCAAGCAAAGGGAAAAGGCAGGAGAATGAACCACCAAGGCAGAAAGATAGAGGATGACAGCAAGCAAAGGGAAAAGGCAGGAGAATGAACCACCAAGGCAGAAAGATAGTGACAGTTGAACCACCAAGGCAGAAAGATAGAGGATGACAGTAAGCAAAGGGAAAAGGCAGGAGAATCAGTAAGCAAAGGGAAAAGGCAGGAGAATAACCACCAAGGCAGAAAGATAGAGGATGACAGTAAGCAAAGGGAAAAGGCAGGAGAATGGAGAGAAAGATAGAGGATGACAGTAAGCAAAGGGAAAAGGCAGGAGAATGGACCAGTAGAGGATGACAGTAAGCAAAGGGAAAAGGCAGGAGAATGAACCACCAAGGCAGAAAGATAGAGGATGACAGTAAGCAAAGGGAAAAGGCAGGAGAATGGACCAGTAAAGCAGAAAGATAGAGGATGACAGTAAGCAAAGGGAAAAGGCAGAGTGAGTCAAAGAGAGTGACAGATTAGAGGAAGTTACAAGCACAGAACTTCCAGAAGGTGGGGGAACTATTTGTATGAAAGACACCCCCTCCTCCCCTCTCTGTTGCTCCACTAACTGCTTCTGTTCTTGTAATACTCGCAGATAGTTCAGACAGACAGACAACAGACAGACAGACAGACAGACATACAACAGACCTGTTCTCTCTGTTGCTGCACTAACTGCTTCTGTTCTTGTAATACTTGCAGATAGTTCAGATAGACAGACAGACAACAGACAGACAGACAGACAGACAGACAGACATACATACAACAGACCTGTTCTCTCTGTTGCTGCACTAACTGCTTCTGTTCTTGTAATACTTGCAGATAGTCAGACAGACAGACAGACATACAGACAGACAGACAGACATACAACAGACAGACAGACATACAACAGACAGACAGACAGACAACAGACAGACAGACAGACAACAGACAGACAGACAGACAGACATACAACAGACCTGTTCTCTCTGTTGCTGCACTAACTGCTTCTGTTCTTGTAATACTTGCAGATAGTTCAGACAGACAGACAGACAGACAGACAGACAGACAGACAGACAGACAGACAGACAGACAGACATACAACAGACCTGTTCTCTCTGTTGCTGCACTAACTGCTTCTGTTCTTGTAATACTTGCAGATAGTTCAGACAGACAGACAGACAGACAGACAGACAGACATACAACAGACCTGTTCTCTCTGTTGCTGCACTAACTGCTTCTGTTCTTGTAATACTTGCAGATAGTTCAGACAGACAGACAGACAAACAGACAACAGACAGACAGACAGACAGACAGACAATAGACCTGTTCTCTCTGTTGCTGCACTAACTGCTTCTGTTCATGTAATACTCGCATATAGTTCAGACAGACAGACAAACAGACAACAGACAGACAGACAGACAACAGACCTGTTCTCTCTGTTGCTCCACTAACTGCCTCTGTTCCTGTAACTGTTGATCCACGCTGTTGGCCTGGTTGCTTAGCGACACTTTTTCCGCCTCTGCTGCCTCCAACTCCCGACTGTGACTGTTACGACAAAAATTATAATAAAAATGTCCTTTAAAAAAAAAGTAACAAACAAAAATTCCTGCATACTGAGTAAAACAAATTCTAAATTAAACTCCAAAATGTCGTGAATTTACATTGCTTAGCGACAACTCGTTGTAGCTCCGCTGCAGTCAACTTTGAATAGGAATTGTTCAGAAATAATTAAGGGGAGTAATTTCATGGCGTGTGGGAGTGATCTTGCCTAATTCAATCGGTCAAACAGGGAAAGTCACTCTACCATCAGGTAGATCCCCAGCTCTAGCCTCGTGTGTTTGAGCAGACATACAGCACTTAGAACACCGTGCGTCATTCTAAAATTGATGTCATTTATATTTTTTACGTCACATTTTGCAAGTTCTATCAGTTTGTGGCAACTGGCCACCCCTCATTTCTCTCTCTGTCACAGTCAAGAACACCCCACCCCCTTCTCACTCTCTCTCTTTCTTTCTCTGGGTTTTTCTCTTGTTTTGTCTAGTAACAAAGCATAACTAGTCACTATATTTTTCCTTAATTTCATTTAAAAAATAGTTTAACCCTCCTGATTTCGCATTTGCTACAGAAAAAAACACTTCTTCTAGTGTTCAGATTCTTCCACACATTTTCGGGAATATCTGTCTTACTCTTTTGAAGCACACAGAGCACCATACAGTTACCATCGCACCATTGCAAGCGAGAAGCTTCTTCATAGTGTGTGCATAACAAGCCAGAACTTAGTGCGTGATGAAAATGCCATCAGAGGGGATCTCAGAGTGGGGGGGCAAGCTACGGGTGGTTTTGGGCGGCTTGAATACACAGAGGCAACTTCCGGCTGGCCGGTGTTGGTCGGAATAAATGCAAGAGGGTTAAACCATTCACAGCCATTTGTTTAGAAAAAAAGTGGCATAACACAACTTGTGATTATGAACAAGACTTGTGCATGAACGGTGAACAAAAAAACCACATAGTAGACAACAAAGAGACAGGCATGGGAATTGGAAAGTGAAAAAAGCTGAAAAGGGGGGGGTCTAAGGGCCGCAGAAGGCCCCTAGTAGGGGTCCAGGGGTAATGCTGAAGCTTGTTTGGTAATTGAAGCCACAAAACAGCATTAGAATGGCGAAATTTTGTTGTTGTTTTCGGTGGACATACTTTTTTTCGGCGGAAAAGCAATGTTATTTCCGCAGAAATTTGCTGTTTGGCGGACAATTCCCATCCCTGAAGAGAGTTAAAAAAATATGAAGCAATAAAGCACCATTGTACAATAAACAAGCCAGTAGTCTGTGCAACAATGACACACTAGTTTAAAAACTGGCAGACGTAACAAATACATGGGTGCAACTCCCCAAAATAAAAAGAACTGAAAGGCAGGGGTCCAGGGACCCATGGCCCCGGCAGGGTACAGGGACAGAGCCCCGTCGGACGATTCAGGGGGGGGGGGGGCAAGTTAAGAGAGAGAGATAACGAGATAGACACAGTTAAAATGATAGACAGAGACAGTTTGAGTCTGATAAGCCTTGTAAAATTATTACATTGCCTTTGTAAACTTCCTAGATAGAACCACCAAGGTCAAAACGCCCCAAATCGCTTGTGGTCAATATATATTTTTTATGAATTAAAAAAACTGATGTTCAGTTTCTGGTCAAATTAAAAATACTGAAATCAGTGTAAAAATGAAAGAGTAGCACCCATGGAAACATTAAGACCCTAAACAACTAATTGCATAAACCACACTAAACGCACACACACACAGCACACACACAAAAAGAGATTAAGAAATCAAAGACAGATTTAGACACACGAACATGCAAACAAACACCATTTGCTTGTTCAATGTGCATCTTTAAATAACATTTTGACTCTGACTTTCATTCACACGCACAAACCACGCACATATGAACCACATGTGAACCATGCATATATGAACCACATGTGAACCACGCACATATGAACCACATGTGCACATTCTCACACAAACATCTCTATCTTCGCTTTAACCCTTTCACCGCCAATGTCGCATTTATGCACCAAAATGGTTTAACACCCATGTCACTAGTAAAAGGCATCAAATCAGGACCTGTTATCCAAAGACCCTATCTTCTTAATTTTGGGAGGTAAGGATAGGCCTAATGTTATACATGCCACAGAGGAATTCCCAATATTGCTGACAATTTTTTTTCTCTACCCAGTTAAGTTTAATGGTGTTTTTTGGCTGAAAAATGGCTGGTGGCGAAAGGGCTAAAAAAATAATTATAAAAAAAAGATGGAAAGAAAATGAAAAAGAATGAATTTAAAAACACACAAAAATAATCTAAAGGCACTTTCAACAACATGAACATCACAGAGAATCTTAGCAAAAGATATCGAGCAGACAATATACGAGATCTTAAAGAAACAGGCAAGCGGTATAGAGAACTGCATCCAGCAGGCTAGCAGAATGACCATTGCTTTACAAACACACGAAACATTTAACCAATAATATGCTTAGAATTCTGAAACAGACCAAAACCAAAACCAGAAAATACAAAAACTTTTTTTAAAGCTGACTCAGCAAGCAATGTAAAAAAAAAATACCCCATGGAGTATTTGTACTAAAGAAAGCAAAGCCCTCAGGAAAAAAAAAAAGTCGGTAAAGGTCAAGATGTGCCACCCCCCCTACATTTCTCGGTTAATTGTATTTTTCCGTTTTTGCCTTTCTTACCATACATAAAGCTGTATTTTAGGAACCTTTTTAGCTAATAACCTTTTTGGAATACTAACCCTAACCCTAACCCTACCCCCCACCCTATAAGACGGAAACACGCAACGAACCACAACTGTGACAAATCGCGGTGTACCGCAGTACATAGTGGGGGGGGTTAGGGTTAGGGCTTAGGGTTAGGGATAGGGTTAGTATTCCAAAAAGAGAATTAGCTGAAAATGTTCCTAAAATACAGCTTTATGTATGGTAAGAAAGGCAAAAACGGAAAAATACAATTAACCGAGAAATGCAGGGGGGAGGGGGGTGGCACATCTTCACTTTTACAAAAAAGTCAATCCAAAAGTAAATTTGTCAGCAAAAAAGAAACATCCACCGCTAAAACAGCTGCAAATTGTGATAATGGTCCACTCCCCTCCATTTTCAAGATTCAAGATTATCAGCCAATGCACCATAATACAAAGGAAATCATTTTGGTTTTGCACACGACACAATCCAAACAACAACGAAAGCATGCACATCGAATGGACAAATTACATCATCATGTATCAGTCTCTCCCTCAGATTCTCTCTTTCTCTCAGACGCACACCTACACCTACACAACACACACACATACACGTGTTCATGTCCTGAACCTATTGGCCACTGCAACAACCATGTTTTGCTAGAGCGAAAGCCCTTGGTAGCTGCTTGAGTACTGACCAAACAAGGGAATAACTCTCGCCAATAACCCTATTTGAGGCCACTAAATGGATGCCTTTCGCAAGAGTGAATGCCCTTTTCAGTACTGACCAACAGGGACTTCACTCTCACTGTCGAGGGCGATAATAACCCTAGTTGCAGAGGCCAATAGGTAAAAGAGGAGAGAAGACGTTGGAGGATACTAGAAGAAAAAAAGTGTCACATTTACAAGCATCTTCTGATAATCACTATTTCTTAAACTTTTCAGAAATCATTTGTAACGCTCTTAACCCCTCGACTGCCACCAACGTATTACGTATGTACCTGATGACATCACTGATGATGTCATCAGATGAAGAGGAATAACCCTGATATGCTGGCTTTTGCTCTTGCACAGTCAAGAGATCCATGTCCCCAGACCATTTTTTTCCAGATTGGCTCTATCAGTTGTCTTTTTCATGGCATGGTTTGCCCAAGGATTTTTTCTTTAATTTCCTCTGGCAGTCAAGGGGTTAACCCTTTTGGTACCATGGGTGAATACATTCGCCCAAGACATCACACTTCACTCCCACTAAAAACAACAGCATTCACTGCCAAGTGCTCGTTCATTTTTAGAGCTTATTTCACTGTTTCTTCCGTTAACTCATTCAAGTCGTTCTGGCCATATATGTCCGGAATTAATACATAGCTGTCAATTTGATGCATTTGCTTCAAGGGAAGTAAAGCTGTGTGCACACCATACCTTGGTCACTTCTAAACTCGCTTCGCTCCCTTAGACCACAGTTTTACCTCTGACTTTGCTTTTGTAGTGGTTTGTTTGTGGGGTAACCAATCGGTGTAGAGTTTTTCTATATAGTCTATATATATGTATTAAAAAAAAGTCTGATCTACCACTTCCCTATGTCTAAACCTGAAGTAAAAACCCGTAATCTTCTTTCATTTCTCCTTTGTTTATGTATGTTTTGTTTGTGTGTATGGCTGGAGTGATTTGTGAGTTTTTTTAATAATTCAAAATCGTTGCGATGCGAATGAGAACTTAACCCTTTCACCGCCAGTCATTTTCCATCCCAAGAAATACCATTAAACTTTACTGGATAGAGGAAACAAAATTGTCAGCAATATTAGGAATTCTTCTGCTACGTGCATAACAGTAGGCCTCCCAAAATTAAGAAAATAGAGTCTTCAGATAACAGGCCCTTATTTGTGCCTGCCTTTTTGAGATAGCATGAGACATGGGCCTGTATGTCCTATAGGATTTAATAGGACTTTTGGAAGAGCTTCTAAGTTAGCATCATGCTAAGTCTCATGCTATCTCAACGTGAATACAGGCCATGCGTGCTAAACCATTGTGGTGCATAAATGCAGAACTGCCACATTCTGAGAATAAAAAAGAGGAGCGAGAATCTAGGGGCTGGCACTGGCCCCCCAGTAAAATCCATTGCCACTTCGAAATGTGCGGCCTTCTCTTTCGTTCTTCAAACATGCAGTCGTTTTTGTCAGTTTGAGATCCATTTTAGAGAAAGAAATATTGACCAATCTACAATATTTGTTGGTCATTTAGCCTGAGATAGGCCTATGCTTCGTGTAGCCCCTCACTGTCTCATGCTGACCCTTAGATGTCCATTAGCTGGTGCTTTGAATGCATGCTCTTTGTTGTGAAATTGAGTGGAAAATGTATACAAGACAGATTTTAAAATATAGGAGCTGGGGAGGTTGCAAGAGGAGCTAGGAGCAATGCTCAACATATCTGAGCTGCTCCTCTGAAATCGGAGCAAGTGGCAGGTCTGTAAATGAGACGTTGGCAGCGAAAGGGTTAAAGCAATGCATGAGCAGTAGAAAATAATAGTCACTCTCCTCATGTTGGTTGACATACAACGGACAACCAAGAACGTAAAAAACAAACAAACATGGCGCTAGAAGAGTTAAATGCTTCTTTCCAATCTAAACAGCTAAAAACACTTCCTGGCAGTCAAGGGGTTAACTCTTTTGGTACCATGGGTGAATACATTCGCCCAAGACATCACACTTCACTCCACTAAAAACAACAGCATTCACTGCCAAGTGGCCTGCCATGTGCTCGTTCATTTTTAGAGCGTATTTCACCGTTTCTTCCGTCAACTCATTCAAGTCGTTCTGGCCATATTGTTCTAAACAGCTAAAAACACTTTGAATCAACAAATTTATATGCAACACTTTAACAAGAGGCAAAGCCTTCAAGGCTCACTCGAACAGGAACATGTGGGACAACAACAAAGATTGAGGGGGGTGTCTAAAGTACAAGAATGGCAATCAAATTTTAAAGTACAAATGAAACTAATTATTCAAATCATTATTGTTTGAAAGCTTGCATAGACATCTATATGTGTGCAAAGTTTGAACAATGTATGCCTTCTATTTCCCGAGAAAATGCCAACGTCAAAGTTTGGAGATTAGACCACGGACACCACACACACACACACAGACACACAACCGAACAACTATCATACTATAGACTCACTTTGTGTTAACGAGATGGAAAAAAAAAAGAGAAAAAAAGGCAAAATCCACAACAGCGTTATTAGTGCAAAGATCAGAGTGTTTCAGCCAAACGAGGAGGTGCATAAGCATTGTGTGCGCACTGAAACATGTTTTATTCACATGCTAGTTTTTTTCACACAAAAAAGAATAACACTTTCTGCGGATTCTCACCAAATATGATGGACGAGGTTATGCTCAGTTTAGAAGGAGTCGCTCAAGCAGACGTTTTGGTAATTGAAAAAGAAAGACAGACAAAAAAAGATAAGTCGATGGATAAAAGTTATTTTGTTGCTGTTGTTGATGATGATGACTTTAAGTTCTTCTTTTATATCTTATGCAATGTAATCCCTCGCCATCATTATAACAAAATCTATCGTTTCAGAAAGAAAATACACCATGAGCATAATGTATTTGTTTGTGTGTACAGTAAGGCAGGAAGTTGTTGGGGTATAAGATGTGTGTGCGTCTGCGTGTGTGTGTGCGTGTGTGCGTGCGTGTGTGTGTGTGTGTGCGTGTGCGCGTGTGCGTGTGCGTGTGCATGCGCACATGTGCATGATTGTGTGCGACTCATTGCGTGTGTGTGTGACTGTGTTCACGCGCGCATGCACATATCAATTCATTACAGAATCAGTAAGTAAATAGTAATATTACCAGCCAAGGAATAACATTTAGGAAACCTCATCTTAATGTAAGACCCCTCAGAGTCAAACGAATTCAGGGCTGCAATGCTTTAAGAGTTTTCTTTCTGCTGTTTGAAAAAAAACATGCACGTGCATGTCACTCATTCACATGCGCAGGTGCACACACACACACAGAGCAAACCGGCTCACCTTTTTCGTAAATCCTCCAATTCTTTTGCCAGTTTTTCGTTCCTCTCCTCCAGCTGTTCATAACAAACAGAAACAACAACAGTAATGGTATGAACTGTGATTTCACACACACACACACACACACACACAAACATTTCAGGTTTCAACAATGTTTAAACATCAGTCCAGGCAACCAAACAGAATTTAAGGCAATAATAATAATATAAAATAAGGGGCATGCTTGCACACATGAGCTCACTAAGACAGACACACATTGTGTTCTCATGGATGCGAGAGCACACACACACACACACACACTAAAAAAGGATCCGATAAATTATTAGTCACATAAAGCTGAAACTAAAAAGATATCAAGTTCCCGAGTCCCAAACGTTCTCTCTTATCTTCCTCTCAATTCTCTCTCTCTCTCTCTCTCTGTGCGTGCGTACGTGCGTGCATGTGTGTGTTTGATGTTGGTATTTCTGTTATTTGGTACATTATAGTCCCAGAGACTAGTCTGTGAAATTCAGGCTGCTCCCACCTGGAGAGTGCGTCACAGCTAGTGCAGCGCCACTTTTTGTGTGAGAATGTGTGAGTGAGTATGTGAGAGTGTGTGTGCGTGTGAGCTTGCATGTGTCTGTGCATGCATGTATGCATCTGCGCGATCATTTTGTGAGCATGCACGCTCAACACACTGACCTCTGTTTTGAGCCGAGCCAAGTTCTCAGCTTTGCTCAGCTCAGTCTGCAGTTTGCTCAGCTGCTCTTCCTTCTCCTGGAGATGGCGCTTGGTTTCCGCCAGACTTTTCTTCAACCCTTGCCTGAAATCACACAGACACACACACACACACACACAGAGACACACACACACACACACACACACACACACAGACACACACACACACAGACACACACACACACACACACACACAGACACACACACACACACAGACACACACACACACAGACACACACACACACACACACAGACACACACACACACACACACACACACACACACACACACACACACACACAGACACACACACACACACACACACACACACACACACACACACACACACACACACACACACACACACACATATACACACACACACATATTAAAGACCCACTACGTCGACGTATATTTTCCCTCTCTTGCTCGGAATATTTCTTAACCCTTTCATGGCCACTGTCGCCTCTTGGCACCACATTCATTAAACACCCATCTCACTAAAAGGAATCAAACGAGGGTCTGTTATCCAATTACCCTATGTTCTTAATTTTGGGAGGTAAGGATAGGCCCTGTTTTATGCATGTTACAGAGGAATCGCCAATATTGCAGACAAAATCTTTTACCCAGGAAAGCTTAGTGGAAAGTTTTGGCTGAAAATTGGCTGGCGTTGAAAGGGTTGATTTCTCACCAGCGAGAGAGGGAAAACACGTGAAAACGCTGATTTTCACACATCGGTGTGGAGGGTCTTCAAGAACCCTGTAACTGTGCCCTCTTCCTAACATTCGCATGCACGCATGTCTGTTACACGTGCTTTCTGTCCGTGCAACTCAGCTTACTGAAT
>CM065702.1:23088825-23181325 GCA_017654935.2 Phymorhynchus buccinoides | reverse complement strand
AGTAAACCCGAGTTCGAACCTGGGTACAGGAGGTTCAAAGTAAGCCCGAGTTCGAACCTGGGTACAGGAGGTTCAAAGTAAACCCGAGTTCGAACCTGGGTACAGGAGGTTCAAAGTAAACCCGAGTTCGAACCTGGGTACAGGAGGTTCAAAGTAAACCCGAGTTCGAACCTGGGTACAGGAGGCTCAAAGTAAACCCGAGTTCGAACCTGGGTACAGGGGGTTCAAAGTAAACCCGAGTTCGAACCTGGGTACAGGGGGTTCAAAGTAAACCCGAGTTCGAACCTGGGTACAGGGGGTTCAGGAACACCCCTGAACCGCTTTCACCCATGCCGATGAATTAATTTACTTAATATTTATCACCCACCTCCTCTCTAGCTTTCTGCAGCCGTAGTTTCTCGTCCTGCAGGTCGTCAATCTGTTCCTGAAGCTCCCCCTGGTGCTTGGTGCTGTCCTGACTAAGGGACTGAACTCTGGTCATCTCCACCTTGGCCTGGATGAGTTCCGTGTTGATGGAGTCGCGCTCCCCTTCCAAACGCTTCACCGCTTTCTCCGCCTTCTCTTTCTCGTACTGTGTGGAAGGAGACAGAAGTGCATTCAAAATAGGGTCAAAAACAAGATCCTTGGTTGTTTGTAATGACTAGGAGATACATACAGTATGTGCACACAACCACACCGACATGCACACACACACATGTATGTACGTACACACGCAGATCCCCACATTGACACTTTCCAGTTGCAGGTGATCTTATCAAGGTGGGCTTGGATCTGTAGCTGTTATTGGAGAGAAAGATAGAGAAAGAGAGGGAGACAAACAGACAAACAAATATGGAGACAGGACAGAGAGATACACACCTTTATTCCTTCCAGTTGGAGGGTGGTTTTGTTGAGGAATTCTTTGTGGGCCTGGGTCTGTAGCTGCTGTTTGAGAGAGAGAGAGGGGGGGGGGGAGGTATAGATAAGGAGACAGAGAGACACATTGAGAGAGACAGAGACAGAGACGAAAGCAGAGAAAATAGAGACAAAAACAAGAGAGAGACAGAGACCCACCTTAACCCCCTCCAGGGTGATTTTGTCGAGGTATTCTTTGTGGGCCTGGATCTGTAGCTGCTGTTTGAGAGAGAGAGAGAGAGAGAGAGAGAGAGAGAGAGAGAGAGAGAGAGAGAGAGAGAGAGAGAGAGAGAGAGAGAGAGAGAGAGAGAGAGACAGAGACAGAGACAGAGACAGAGAGAAAAGAGAGACAGAGACCCACCTTAACCCCCTCCAGTTGCAGTGTGATTTTGTTGAGGTATTCTTTGTAGGCCTGGGTCTGTAGCTGCTGTTTGAGAGAGAGAGAGAGAGAGAGAGAGAGAGAGAGAGAGAGAGAGAGAGAGAGAGAGAGAGAGAGAGAGAGACAGAGACAGAGACAGAGAGAAAAGAGAGACAGAGACCTACCTTAACCCCTTCCAGTTGCAGTGTGATTTTGTCGAGGTATTCTTTGTGGGCCTGGGTCTGCAACTGCTGCTTGCTGACCTCCTCCCTCTCCCCCTGCAGTTTCTGCTTCAGCTCTTCTATCTCCGCCTCCCTCCTCCCCACCTCCTCCCTCCTCTCCTGCTCCCCCTCCTCTGTCACCCGGGCTAGCTTGCTTCGAGATTTGTCTAGTTCCGTTTGCTGTTAGCAGACATAGAGAACAGACTTCGGTAAAGGTGCAGATCAACACACACAATATTACTAACTTTGTTATTCAAGTTTCCAACTGCTCAAAGACATTATTTTCTTACTTGTTCTTTGTTAACTTATTTTGATTGCTTATGCCATCGTTTATTTATGGTTGTTTTCAACAGTCGTCATATGTAATATGCATG
The DNA here is from genome assembly GCA_017654935.2 of Phymorhynchus buccinoides. Classification (NCBI taxonomy): domain Eukaryota; kingdom Metazoa; phylum Mollusca; class Gastropoda; order Neogastropoda; family Raphitomidae; genus Phymorhynchus; species Phymorhynchus buccinoides. The sequence continues at coordinate 23,179,478 of CM065702.1, read as the reverse complement.
TAGATAGCGAGCACACTATAAGCTTCAAGCTTGTTGCTGCTCATTTATGTTGACAATGTATTGATGTATGTGTGCCCTGTTGATCTGAATAAAAATGTATTTAAACCAACACACACACACCTTTCGATTCATTGGCTCTCCCCGCATTTTCAGACTTGCCTTTCTTAGCAAATATTAAGCTGTGTTTTATCAACTTTTTGAGCAAATTATCTCTGTTGAATAATTATTCGTGACAACAATAAAGGCCAATATGTAGCGCAATACACGGAATAGCCGAGGACCGTTGTCAGTCTTGGTTCATTGCGTTCTTTCTGTCTTGCCTTTGTCTTCTACTATTATTGAATGCAATTGTTTTTAATTGTGTAAACGGATGAAAATTAACGTTAAATGTAGAAAACAATAGATGTTCAAGTGCTCAATATGCAGTAACAAAGACAAGAATGAAAAAAAATGGAAATAACTGAGAAATGTAGGAGGGGGTGTGGATCTGCATCTTTACCCAGACTTCAGTACAAATAATATCATGATTAAGTTTTTAACGTAATTGCCAATATCTTAAGTTTTGAATTCTCTCTCTCACTGTTTGACATTTTTTAGAAAAATGAGAAAAACTTCCAGATGCGTCACTCTAACAAAAGCTAGAACATTTTCAGAAAATAACGTCAGCATCGATATTAGCTTTTCAACTTTTGTCTAAGGTTCTGATAGTAGATGATGAAGACCAATTTGGGGGTTGTGATGCAACTCTTATCACAAAAGTAAAACTGACAAAGTACTGTAGTACTCATTGACAAGTAAATTACATAACGTTTTCATTTGTGGATTAGATTTGCAGACACAACCAAATCCAGTATTAACTATTTGTTCATATTTGTCCGCTTTGTGAATTACAACATTGCAGTGTTATTAGTTCATATTCTTTGTTGTTGATAAATGTGTTTATTGTTGTGTTTCTTATGTGCACCTGGCTGCAATTTCTCTGTTATGAAATAAAGATGATTTGGATTTGGATTGGATTGGATCAATCAATATAATGAGAGCATGAGTGAAATATTACACACACACACACACACACACACACACACACACACACACACACACACACACACCACACACACACACACACACACACACGACACAGGATACACACACACACACACACACACACACACACACACGCACGCACGCACGCACGCACGCACGCACGCACGCACGCACGCGCGCACGCACACACACACACACACACACACACACACACACACACACACACACACAACAAACCAACTCACTGTATCCTCCAGTTGGCTTTGCAGAGATTTCAGTTGATCCTCCAATTTATGTACAAGTTTGTCGCTCTCTGATTTCTGTACACGCCGCTGCTCCTCAGACTCCTCCCTAAGCTTTGCTATTTGCTGAGAAGAGCTCGACAAGTCGTTTTGTAGTTCCTCGATTCTTCTGATTAAAAAAAAAATCAACAAAAATGTTAGAAGAACTAACCTCGTTTCATGGTATATTTTTTATATACCATTTTCAATTTCTCCTCGATTCTTCTGAGAAAGAAAGAAACAAAAAATGTCCAACAATGTTAAAAGAACTAACCTCGTTTCATGGTATATATTTTCATATACCATTTTCAATTTCTCCTCGATTGTTCTGGGGGGGAAAATTAAACAAAAATTGTTGAATAATGTTAGAAGAACTGGCGTCATTTCATGGTATATATTTATATTTTACTATCTTCTGCATAGAATCAACCAGCCAACAAATATGCTAATGAAAGGATTTGGGGTAGTCCAATTTGCTTTCACTGACTTTTATTAAGTGGCAACAGGTAATCAAGATGTTACTTCTATATTGCTTTCTCGTTGCTTCCTTTGTTTCATGCAAAGCTTATAATGAAAAGAAAAGGAACAATTAATATTAATATTAATAATACTGAACATTTATATAGCGTTTTACTCCCTTTGCAGGGAGCTCAAAGCGATTTCTATGGACATTAAAACACAAAAAAGTTAACATTATACACATAAAATAACACTATTATTTACAACAAAGCCCTGTTCATTACCACATTTGAAACAATATTACAATATTATAGAAAAGAAACAAAATCGCTAGGAAAATCAAAGTTCATGGGCTAGGTTATCGCGCAAACACACACACTAACAGAGAAACACACATAGTCACACACCACGCACACTTATCTGAACAAGTAATAGTCAAGAAATATTCACACAGAGACACACAATTACACATTCCTACCCACCCACACTCACTTTTATCTTTAATTTTGCCTTTATTTTTCTTGCCTTAGCTTTCCAACACTTGACTATGAGACACCACTCAATTTGTGACCCAGCACCACGAAAGGGACATTAACCCCTTGACTGCCACCAACGTATTACGTACTGACCTGATGACATCACTAATGTCGTCATCAGATGAAGAGGAATAACCCTGATGCGCTGGCTTTTGCTCTAACACAATCAAGAGAGTGATATCCCCAGACCATGTTCTCAGATTGGCTCTATCAGTTGTCTTTTTCATGTCATGATTTGCCCAATGATTTTTTCTTTAATTTTCTCTGGCAGTCAAGGGGTTAACTCATTCAAGTCGTTCCGGCCATATATGTCCGGAATTAATAGATAGCTGTCAATTTGATGCAGTTGCTTCATGGGAAGTAATTCTATGTGCACACCATACCTTGGTCACTTCTAAACTCGCTTCGCTCCCTTAGACCACAATTTTGCCTCTGACTTTGCTTTTGTAGTGGTTCGTTGTGGTGGAACCAATTGGTGGAAAAAAAAATTCTATATAAAGTCTATATACACTTCCCTATGTCTAAACCTGAAGTAAAAACCTGTAATCTTCTTTCATTTCTCCTTTTGTTTATGTATGTTTTGTTTGTGTGTATGGCTGGAGTGATTTGTGAGTGTTTTTAATCATTCAAAATCATTGCGATGCAAATGAGTTAAGTGTCAAACTGATCATTCTGAGAAAATTACACCTTTGACACTTCAGACAATTCTCTTTCTAATGATACAAGAACCATTCTTGTATCTTTTTCCGTTCCAAAGTTATGAGCATTTAAAGTTAGTAGGGTGAGTGTTGGACATTTTGAGAAAACACAATCTGAAGTCTAGCCTTGATGAAAAAAATGCATCGACCTACGTACTCGTTTTAAAGCACTTGTATGACCATTAAGAGACCATATTAAAGATTGTCCTTTACACACATGAAAGATAAGATGTTAGAGAACAGGAAAATACCCATAACTCTGATTTTTAACTTTCAAAGTCTGTTGTGAGAAACTAGCCCAGCGACTTAATGTCCCTTCCGTGGTGGAGAACATTCACAAACTGTAAACAATTGTTATGCAAATTAACAGATACTCAACACACAACAGGCGACAGTTACTAATCTGTGTCAGGGAAAGTCGATTAAACCTGTCAGCTACAACAATAACTGTCACTTCTTTCATCAGAATCAAAAAACAAATAAGGGCGCATTAACTGCGGATCCTATCACTGCATTCAAATAAGTAGGGCTCTGCATTAGTAATTGAACATTCCAAAGATGAAAGCCTATTACAGTGGAACCTCCCTTATAAGGGAGGGGTCTTATAAGGGAGGTAATTTTAATACTTACAAAGAAGGGCAATGTCTCAGAAAAGTAGGTCTTATATGGGAGGGAGTCTTATAATGGGAGGTCTTATACGGGAGGTTCCACCGTATACGAGAAAATTTGACCATTACACCTACACAATCAATGAGAAAAAGCACAAACGCAAATCAATAATCATCCACAATGTACCAGCTAAAACCAAAGAAAGCATACAAAAAGTGAAAATAAGAAAGAAAGAAAAAGGAGTTTCACAAAACATGCCTTCTAATAAAGAAATGCAAACGGACAATTTAACACAAAGGTGCATGCATCACATGCACGCACACACCCATACATACTTCGATCAAGTCATTCTCTCATACATAGGCTAGCTAACTTACATTCTTCTAAATCAAATACATGTTCTCCGTTATGTTCTCTAGTTCATGTGTTGAGTCGTTGTGTGTGTGTGTGTGTGTGTGTGTGTGTGTGTGTGTGTGTGTGTGCGTGTGCGTGTGTGTGTGTTTATAATAAACAATATATGAAAAATAGATGTAGCACATTCCCTTTCCTATGTATAAGAAAGTTGTATAAAGGGATGTAATTTTAATACTTACAAAGAAGGGCAATGTCTTAGCGAAGTAAGTCTTAAAGACACACTGATCCACCATAATTAAGTCCCTTGTTTTTTTTCTGGGTAGCTGTGACCCACATACAGGTGCCCGCAACTTCAAATTGAGGCTGCTCTTTAAAATGAAGTTTCAGTTTGAGTTTGGGGGCATTTGTATGGAAGTCAAACCTAGTCAAAACAAGATTTCTTACCAGCTATAAGAGGGAAAACATGTGAAACCAATGATTTTGACACGTGATCTTGTGGGTCTTTAAGTAGGGGGGAGTCTTACGGGGGGGGGGGGGGGGGGGGGGGATGTCAATGAACTAAGATTGTATGTTATATAAAATAATAACGATAATATAAAATTACACACACATGCACACATACACCTGGCCTGCACAGTTGTAGAATTGTCAAATATTACACAGATGCACAGACGTGCATATATATTCAATCACACACTCATGTGTACGTACACACCTGTGTACACACACACCTGTATACACACACACACACACACACACACACACACACACACACACACACACACACACACACACACACACACCTGTCTGAATCACTTTTAGTGGAAGGATGTTAAACTGAAGAACACGAACACACACACACACACACACACACACACACACACACACACACACACACACACACACACACACACACACACACCTGTCTGAATCACTTTTAGTGGAAGGATGTTAAACTGAAGAACACGAACACACACACACACACACACACACACACACACACACACACACACACACACACCTGTCACACACACACCTGTCTGAATCACTTTTAGTGGAAGGATGTTAAACTGAAGAACGCACGCACACACACACACACACACCTGTCTGAATCAGTTTTAGTGGAAGGATGCTAAACTGAACACACACACACACACACACACACACACACACACACACACACACACACACACACACACACACACACTCACACTGCAAAGGTTTAATCTTGAGCCTTTCTAGACTAGAAACACATAAATCAAAGCTGCCTCATTAAATCCAAATCTCTGCAACAAATGCCCATTGCAGAAAAAAATATCAAAAAGAAGTAAAAAGCAAAGAAAAATAGCAAAACCAAACTCACAAACAAAATCCACATGTTATTCAGAGCAAAGGGAGAAAAGCCAAAAGACTGGATTGAAAAAAAAGCAGGGGAAGTAACCACATAACATTATCACCACACCTCTCCACCCTTTTCTTTCTCTCTCGTTCATTTATTTTTGCCCCATTCTCTTTATTATCATTTAATCATCATTGTATGTCAATAATTTGCCGATAAACAGCAGGTGGACATTACTGGAAGAAGAAGAGTTTGCATGTTGCTTCATTTGTCAATTGCTCAGACAGTTTCCTGTCAGATCATGCTGCCGTTATGCGCCCGACTAAGAAATAGACCCAACATGTTCGCCTTCGGCTGGAGCAACTCTTTGAAAGTTTCTAGAAACAAAGGCAGTAAGCCAGAAAGATAGTAGATGACAGTGAGCAAAGGGAAAAGGCAGAGTCAAAGAGAGTGACAGAGTCGAGGAAGTTCCAAGCATAGAACTTCCAGAAGAGGGGAGGGAGGGGGGGGGGAGAGAGAATCTTGCCTGGGTAGGTTCTCAGATAGCTGGATTTTCTCATACAGTTAGCTACATCTGTGAAACACTGTCAAGGGACAATACTGCACCTACATCACTCATTATCCAGGAAAAGGGTTGCGTCCCTTGGCATTTTATTTATTGTACGACATAGGCAAGATGCATGTCTGATATCTGGGCTACATGATTCATAAGGTGTCTACTTCTACAAGTCAATAAGTGGCATTTATAGCCTTGAAGTTGTAATACATGTAATGCCAAATAACAAAGATCTCTTTGTAAGCAAACAGTTGTCACTCCATAACTTAAACCCATTCTTTTGCTAATAATTCTCATTCTAGACCTACTTCAACTCTTCTAGCACCATGGGCGAATACATCATTCTACACTCCCACCAAATGCAAAGACATTCACTTCCAGTGCCAAGTACCATACCACGTGTTTGTCTATTTTTAGAGCTTACGTCAGTGACTGTGTTAAAGCAACACCCGCACACTCGAAAAAAATAATCGTTTGAGATGCAACGGACAACCAAGAACGTTAAAAAAACCTGCATGATGCTAAAAGAGTTAACATGCCCGGGCATTTTTTGATGGGGCTACGCATATCCACTAGCCACATACATCGACATTCAACTCTCAGTTAATTAAGCAATGCCATCATTCTGGGCTCTTAGGACGATTCCATCTAACCTTTTCACTGATATCTGTGCGAGCCACGATCGTCTGTTATACCGAGCTAAATTCCCTGAAACATATTCAGTGCATCGCTTGAATTGCACCGAAATGCCTAAAACAATGGTCAACTTAGGACAATGATTTGACCGCCAGGGGACAATCAAACCAGTAGGGGCTTAGCGCATGATATTCTTAGTTGGGCGTAGTGAAAGAGAGAGAGAGAGAGAGAGAGAGAGAGCGAGAGAGAGAGAGAGAGAGAGAGAGAGAGATATATTCTTAGTTGGGCATAGTGAGAGAGAGAGAGAGAGGGGGAGATGAGTCCCTCCCTCTCTCTCTCTCTCTCTCACCACACCCAACTAAGAATATCACGCGGTAAGCCCCTACTGCTTTGATTGCCCCCTGGCGGTCAAATCATCGTCCTAAGTTGACCATTAAATTATGTTTACTATAAACCAAGTGCTAAAAAGAAAAGAAAGAAAAAAACACCCTGACACTTTTCAAAAAATAGTAAAACCTACAAAGTTCTAAAAAAGTAAAGGAAAAAATTTGGTGAACAGACGAAAGAAAGCAAGATGTTTCTTCTGTATGGATGAGAGAAGTGGACCCAGGTTTGAGTGAGAGAAACATGTGAATGAAAGTTTGGTTTAACGTCCGCTCAGCTTCAAAGAGCATGTGTGAAACGAACCATCAACCAACCACCACAACCATCATTCAGTGCTTGGAGCAGATCCTGGAGGTACTGCAATACCAGGTCTGTCCTAAAGATAAAGTGAGAGATAGAAAAACAAAAACCGAAACATTTTGTGCACAAGAATAATAAACTTACAAAGCAATGGTAGGAAATACAAAAAATAATAATAATAAAAATTAAAAATAAGAAAGAAAAAAAGAGAGACAAGAGAAATGGAGCAACTATTGTGAAGATACATGTATTTAGAATACAGGCATGGGAATTGGAAAAGTAAAAAAAAAAGCTGAACAGCGGGGGTCTGGGGGCTGCAGAAGGCCCCTAGTAGGGGTCCAGGGGGTAACGCTGAAGCAGTTTTGGTAACTGAAGCCCTAAAACAGTAATATAATAGCTAAATGTAGTTGTTTTTGCTTGTTTTGGCGGACAAACTTTTATTTCGGCGGACAGACTTTATTTTGGCGGAAATTTGCTGTTTGGCGGACAATTCCCATCTCTGAGAATAACAAAAAATGTTCTTAATCACACGTACGCGCGCACGCATGTACATATGCATGCATACATACGCACTCGTATACACACACTTCACAACAATTTCTTCACCAAAACGTCAAAACAAACAGAGCAATTTTTTTTAACAGGTTATTGTTGAAACCCCCGCCTCGCCCCCAGGGGGCATATAAGTGCATTAAGTCAAGGTGAAGGTCATGGCTCAAGGGTCAAGTTCAAGTGCGAAGGCGAGGGGTCAGATATATACAAAATCAGCATAATGAGACAGTTATATATATACATATATATATATATATATATATATATATATATATATATATATATAAAGCATTACTGTGACATACACCTGTCTGTGTAGCATAGCTCTCACGATACACGCCTCCCCCGTGAAATTACATACACATCTCATGAGAGACAGGACAGGCTTTAGATCATTTCAAGGTCTGTGTAACATTATTCACGAGATATTTCTATTTCCCCATGGCAACACAGCGACAGCCCACTCTTAATATGACTTACAGCTCACTGTGCTGCCATGGGGAAATAGAAATATCTTGTGAATAGTGTTAACGTGCACACACACACCTTAAGGTTCAGGTACAATGCAGCATGCTTCATATATACTCATAACAATCACAGAGAACATAAGCAACCCTAGCCTCTTGTGGCTATTATAGCTCTGGCACGGAGTTACACGAGGTTGTGGATTTTCTCCTCTTTTTCTTCGTTTATTTTTTTTTCTTTCTTTTTTTTTTCTTTTAAGGGGAGGGGATGGTTACAGAATCCCTGCAACCCTTCCTAATCCGCCTATACAACACACTAGTCCAACACATTCCTGACAATCCACACCAATTGTGTAAAAAGTCTATTGGCCACTGCAACTAGGGTTATTAACGCCCTTGACGGCAAGAGTTAAGCCCTTGTTGGTTAGTATCCAAAAGGGCATTCACTCTTGCAAAAGGCAGCCATTCAGTGGCCTCAAATAGGGTTATTGGTGAGAGTTATTCCCTTGGTTGGTCAGAACTCAAGCATCTTCCCCCACCCACCAAGGGCATTCACTCTTGCAAAAGGTGTTCTTTGCAGTGGCCTATAGGTCGAGTTCCCAAACACACACTAGAGTCCAAAACAGTCATCCACAAAGCTAACTTATCGCCAGCCACTGTTCAATATTTTTCACTATAATACCGCATTCATTCATTCATGCATTAGTACCAATAACCATTCAACATTCAACATATTATATCAAACCAAGGAAGAACATCCAAAGAGAAAACAAAAAAATGTATGTATAAGAGTATGTATAAGAGTATAGAACTATAGGTACAAACATATACATTAATTAATTGATATAGAAATATAGGTACAAATATAGATACATTAATTATGGGAAGTAGAATGAAAGCAAAAAATAAATAAATAAATAAATAAACAACCCATGCAAAAGCCACAGAGTGAAAAAGAACAAAAGAGTTCAGCTACCAAAGCAAGCCACCCAAGCATGTTCACAAACAAAAATCATGCAGCGTGTTAACCACCACAACAAAAATAGCACCATGCAACAGCAGGGTTAGTAGTACCCACAACACAAAACGGGCCAAGGTTAAAGGTTAGGGGACTCCCGTCAAAGGTCAAAGGCGAGAGGGAAGAGTGAGGGGGTAGTGGGGTGTGAGGTGAGGGGGGTGGGTGGGAGTTCGTCATAGACTAACCTAGATTTTTCGGAAAGTTGCTGGTTCAAGCCGGACACCTGGTTCGAGTTATCGCCGGAATTTTTCATCAGCTCCGCAATTTGTTGTTCCTGCAGGGAGGTTGGGGAATGGTAGCAGGTTGGGGAGGGGGGAGGTGGAGACAGCCACAGACACAAGGTTGAACCAACAACATTGACCACCAAACAATGTAACACAATACTTCCAGCACCGACACAAAACCAGGGGGTAAACTGACTCCTTTCATTCTGCAGGCATCAGAATAACGTCATGGATGCAACTGAAGAAAATTTAAAAAACAGGCAAGGCAGGGGTCCAGGGGCCGCCCAGGGCCCTGGCAGGGTACAGGGTTTGGGGGTCAGGGGTCAGGAGGCAACGCCCCCCTGAAGCTGAAGAAAAAGCAAAATCATACTCAATTTGAAGCTTATTCCAGGCTTGTAAAGTGAGAATTCAACACTTTTTCCCCTTGAACCAATTTTTTTTGGGTGGTCAAAATTTTGAAAAGCAGGCGCCGTTGATTTATCAAGATGATTTTTGAATGAAAAAAGACATAACACTCTGTCTTTCCATTTCTGAAGAAAATGAGGGTACTACATCAAAAACGTTTTGGTGGCAACCTCAGTAGCATGATTTTTCTGTCTCATTTTCCTTTTCATTTCATTTCAATAAAAAAATGATGACAATGGGAATGGTCATCTGATTTGACAATGAAAGGTCTTTCCAGAAAAAAATATTAACAGCGAATAGTTTTTTTCCAACTTTTGCAAGAGCCATCTTTCACACAGTCAACCACTGGTATCATCCATAATGCTAAAATCGACCAAACAAAACAAGAGCACATCATCATCATCACAACCAAGGTTCATCATCACATGGCACCAGACTCCACCCAAAGCCGTCAGTGTCACAATGAATCACGTCATGCAGCAAACGCCATCAGCCATCTAACACCACTCAAAACACAATTCTTTTTTTTTAATCAGCACATAAAAATTTAAACTTGGTCAGCACACTTGAAAGTTGTCTTTTAACAGATGCAAGAGCAGTTTTCAGGTTTTTAATTTCCTTCATATTCTTCTTCAATCGCTCAGACAGTTTCCTGTCAATTATGAGCGCAGATGCGTCATGCTGCCGTTACGCGCCTAAGAAACAGTTAGGGCAAGCAAGTCCGACTTCGAACGGAGGAAATCTTTTTGAAAGTGTTTCATGAAAAAAAGGCAAGAGAATGGACCGGTAAGGCAGAAAGAAAGTAGATGACAGTAAGCAAAGGGAAAAGGCAGAGTCAAAGAAAGTAATAGATTAGAGGAAGTTACAAGCACAGAACTTCCAGAAGATGGGGGAAAACTATTTATACAAAAGACCCCCGGTGTCCCCACAGGGGGGCCAGACTGGTTTTAGCCTCTCCATTGTATTGCTTGAATCATGACCCGTGCGCTAACCACGAATTCTATGATTGCGAGGGAGCTTAACACTTGCATTGTACTGTAAGCCGACGTTCAGCAAGCTGACCATTCAAAGAGAACGCGAACACATCGGCACAAAACTGCAAAGTAAATATAAACACAAAGACAGTATAAAAACAAGAGACAAACACAACAGTGCAATACTACAACGTGTGACAAGGTTGCTGTAGAAAAAAAGCTGTAATCACTACAAAAATGTAGATGAAGGTGCAAAGATTTGAAACGCCTTTTTTTTTTTTTAAATTCCTGTAGATACAAAGCAAAAGGGAAAAGAAAACTGAACAAAGAGTAAATATTCTTAGATCAGCAACAAAGATTTTTTTGTTTAACTTTTTAAGCCCCTTATAGCCTGATTCCGCCCATGACATCCATTACTTTCTCCTACCAAGCCATCTAAAACCGCCCCCCCCGTACACCCACTTCGTTATGCATTTTGGAGTTAAAATTGCAATATCAAAAAATCAAAAATATCACATAACAAAAAAAACATTGCAAGTTAAATATTCTTCATTTATACACAAACCCTTGAACATTTGAAGTCAATCCATCAAGTAGTTATTTTTTTTTTTTTTTTAAACACAGTACCCCATTTCGGGCCCAGTTTACCAACATTAATTTGGTGGTTACAGGGAGTAGAGTCGTCATTTTAATCGGGGTTACAAGTGTTAAACACAGTATAAAGTAACAACAAGAACAACATCAATGTAGAGCACATTTTACAAAGCTTTTCTTTTTTTTCACTTTCTCCATAGGCTTTTCATAAAACTGGAGATTTAAAAAAAATTAAATATTGTAAACAGTAGTGTCAGGCACTAATGACACTGAACATGTGTGGTTCCTTTTTTCTAAAAAATCTGCATCCTATTTTTCTGGGTTTTTCAATCCTTGCACATTCATCTACGGCACATATTACAAGAATCTCTTTTTCTTTTCATAAGTAGCACAAGTACAATACTACATCAGAAAAAAAAGAATAGACAGAAATGTGCGCGTGCGCGTGCGCACACACACACACACGCACACAGACGGAAAAAAACGCACTAAGACTAAAAAAAAAAAGAATTAACAAATTTATAACCATGCAACCTAAGATAATCAGCGATCAATGATGGAGTCTAAAAATGCTCATCTCTCTATGTTATTTTTTTTTTTTTTTTTTTTTTTTTTTTTTTGGTATTTGGTATATTCTAGTCACAGAGATTTATTATCTCTGTGAAATTTGGGCTGCTCTCCCCCGGAGAGTGCGTCGCCGCAAGTGCAGTGCCTACCCAAAAAAAATTTGGGGGGTGTGGGGCACAGGGTGAGGAGGGTGTGTGGGCACACTTGGAAAACCTAGCTATCAATTTGGCCATACCAGGCAGCGGGACAATACACATAGTCCTCGAGGATCCTTGTCTATTCTGTTCTTGAAACTGTTTAGTGACCCAGCATTTACAATAGCACCATCAAGGTTTTCCATCAAGAAAGCCACAGACAAAGCTGCATGGCAACTTCCTATCGCAGTCCACAGAGTCATCAAATGTTAATGGACCAATCAACGACAAGAAATGTATTCACCCCCTACTAGTTCTGCATAGTTCGCCGCTTGCTCGGTGTTTGTCAAGAACAAAACGTCACGCGAACTATCGGCAAACGAAGGGTGTTTGTTAGACCGTTTTTGCCGATTTGAGCGAGTGCAATATAGCGTTAGCCCTTGTGAAACGGCCCCCAGGTTTCAGTTAAGTGTGTGTTGTTCTTGCTTTATTGACCGAGTGAATGACTTGATAGGCATAATTAGTATGCTTTCGTGTCATTTACAGAAGACACTGCTCTGAATTCTTCTTCTTCTTCTTCTTCTTCTGCGTTCCAGGGCCATAAGGCCAGAATCTGTACGTCTGTGTCCATTTTCCAGTTTTCACTGTTGTCCTCGCTGCATTCAGCCGACACATTCCGATTTCGGAGGAGCTCAAAGGAGAAAACTATATTGTATATTTTTGGGAGAAAAGGCAGGAGAATGGGCCAAAAAGTCAGAAAGATAGTAGATGACACAAAGCAAGGAAAAAGGCAGAGTCAAAGAGAGAGACAGATTAGAGGAAGTTACAAGCACAAAACTTCCAGAAGGCGGGGAAACTATTTGTACGGAAGACCCCCCCGGTATCCCCATGGGGGGAGTCATCAATCAAACAGCTACCGGCCACAAAGTTTCTTTGGATGCCTGTCAAAAAGCAACGAAGGGTGAAGCAAGGACGCATGTCGCCCAACTAAATTGAAGTTAGTGGTTCTCAAAACGAAGAACATAAGGCTGTCTCAAGGTTAGGGAATGAACAGAAAAACAAAACTAGAAAACTCAGACCTGTTTACCCTGAAATCAGGCTTCATGTATTCAAAATCCAAAGTAAGTGTATTTTTCACAAAAAATAGGAGTACTCCAGCAAGAAAGTTTAAAACATGGAGTGCAGACATGCATACATTTGCATAACAGCTATTTAAATACTGTGCCAAAAGTATCACCCGTTTCCTGAATCAGGCAATATACAAAAATTGTGAGGAAAAAAAAGTTCATATTTTCCCCCCATGTTCCATATTAATCATATTTCTGTCAAATATGTGTAGAAAATAAGGCGAAATCATATAGGTAAACAGGTCTGAAAACTACACCAAAACACATCCACACACACACAAACACATAACAATCAGCCCATCAACATCAAGGCAGCTGCACAAGAACGAAAAAATTAGTGACCAAATTTGAGAATTTAAACAAAAGTGGTTTCACTTCATCAAGGTAAACATCGCGACTACAGCATCAACACAGGTTCCAACACAACACAAAAGCGGCAGCAAAGTCTGGAAACAGCAACCAAAAAATAATTTAAAAAACACACAGAAAATTAACAAAACCATGACGGGTGATTGCAGACACTGCACAAGTTCATAGCAACCAACAATGACGACGCAGACAACCTGTCTTCAAGGGAATGCTGTGGGTGATCTACCACTGTACACAGCTACCACATTCAAAGCTTCACAAACTTCTGACTGTTATATCACAGCACAGCACAGCTCAGCTAATGCTTCAAAGCACAGTGGAACCTCCCTTATAAGACCTTAAAAAATCATCCAAAATGAGGTCTTATAAGGGAGCGGTCTAATAAGGGGGTAATTCTAATACTTACAAAGATGGGCAATGCCTCAGAGAAGTAGGTCTTATGTGGGAGGGAGTCTTATAAGGGAGGTTCCACTGTAACTCACAGACCATCCATCTGCAGTCAACGCATTTTTTTATTTATTTTTTTTGCTTTTGACATTTTGTTCTTCATCAACCATATCAATAGTTGAATAGTTGTCAGTCAACTAAAATGTTATCCTTGTAAGCTAATGCATAACTTTACCCGATAATATTCTATCAGCATCTTCCCAAAAGAAAGAGCGCTATGTATTTGGTATTTGGGCATTTGATATATTCTAGTCACAGAGACTTATCTGTGAAATGCTGCAAGTGCAGCGCCTACCCAACTTTTAAAAAATTTAAATGGGGGGGGGGGGGACACAGGGTGAGGAGGGGGTGGGGGCACACTTGGAAAACCTAACTATTAATTTGGCCATACCAGGCAGCAGGATTTCTCCCTGCTCTTACCGACTTTCAACTGCCGTGGGATTTTCATGTGTGTAAAGCGCACGGGTCAGACTAGCTTTAAGTCCCCATCCGAAGGACTGGATGTTCAGTTCGATTTTCCTGTCAAACTAGAAAGAAAGGGCGAGGCCGGATTTCGAACCTGGGTCACTCACGCATTACATTTGGCAGGCGAACGTCTTAACCACTCTGTCATGTTGCACATTTTTTACAGAAAACTGCAAGGTTGTTTTCTCTTTCTTCTTTTGCTTGGAGGGGTAGGGGTGGTATTTTCAAAAGGAATCATAGAACTTCAGGACAGCTGGGAATTGTATTTTCACTAAATTCAATGTTTTCTCACAATGACGACTGAAATGCATTCTTTTTATCTGTTTGTGTTATTTTGAGAATTTTTTTAAATATGTGACTGAATTTTGCAAGGGATCCATATTGTCTTCAGTGATTTTTTTAAAAACATTTCATCAATAACTCAGTTTCTCGTCATATGAGTGCAGATGCATTATGCTGCCATTATGTGCCTGAAGAAAATCAACTGAAGAAAATCTTTGTAAGAGTTTCAAGAACGAAGGCAAGAGAATGACCCAGTAAGGCAGAAAGATAGATCACAATAAGCAAAGGGAAAAGGCGGAGTCAAAGAAAGCGACAGATGAGAACAGAAGGTGGGGGAACTATTTGTATGAACGACTCCCCAGTATCTCCATGGTGGAGGGGGGGGGAGAGTGATTTAATTACTCAGGAGATCGACAGTGTATTTTTCAAATTGCGTTTTCTGCAAATGCATGGCCCTTTATGAACACGAAACACAATATCAGATCTGGTTAAAAGATCACTTGACAATGGAATGGTAGTACCCTCACTCACTCACTTACTTTCTCTCTCTCAGTCTCACTCATGCGCTCATTCACACTCACTTGTACTCGCACGCACACTCTCCATCTCTCTCTCAATTCTGATCTCTCGAGTCAGAGGCTACATGCGGGTGATGAAGAGAACAGACAGACAACACTGTCCAACAGTGGAGGAAAAAACAAAACACGAGAGCTATCTTGGGAAAACAAAACAGCAGCACACGTAAAGCCTCAAAACACACAAATTAAACGAAATGGCACACAAATGTCAAAACTAATCAATCATAATTATAATATATTGAGTACATCCAACTAGAAATAGTTAACGGATTCAAAAATGTTAACACTACAAAACTATTTAGCATACTTTAATATAATGTTATATATGTTTATATTTTTCTTTTAATTATAACAAATATATGGTAAAGGGTTTTAAAAAAATCAAATCACGGGTATACGATACACACAATCACACTAGGAATGATAATTGCCTATTCAATCCCTGAAGTTTTTCTCAAATAAATCTAAGGGCTATTGCAACAGCTTAAATGTAAATTTAATCACAAGACATTGCACAACTTCATCCGAATCACAGATTTCAATAAAATATTAACTATAATTTGCTTTGTCACAATTTACAGACGTTGAACCACTTCGTAAATCACATAGGATAACCTTTATTTCCAAAACAGACTTGAGATAACCCATTTTATCCCAAAGTTTACGAGCACTGTATTCTTTCCATCAGAAATATAGATCAAAGTTAATGCGACCAAGATTATCAAGTTTATTTTACCCCCAAAAGATTGAAACTTAAGAACATTTCGTTCTCCAAAACTGGATTTAATTATAAATAACAAAGGAAAATCTGTATCCAAAATAATGATAAAACCGAGAGAAAAACCCCCCACATAACCCAAACAATACTAAACAAAATTTCTGGTTAGGAATTTCTGTTCAAAAGCCACAAGACACCGAACGGAGCAAAACAAATTGTGCAGAACATGAGAATACGGTGAAGAGGCCGCGAGGCCTAGTGTCATAACTACCTGACCTGACCTGACCTGACACCAACTAGAATTAACAATTTTTTCAAAAACAAAGCTAAGAATTCTTCAAACTGATCTTTTTTTTTATCCTATCCCTTGTGTAACAGACCAGAAAAAACAAATTAGATTATGCATTTTTCTCAAGAAAAAAAAGAAAGGTAAGAATGAGTGACTTAGCTGGTTCTTTTGCCCGCCAGGTGGCATAACGCTCGAGTGGGGCTAATCCTCTCTATATTCTTAGTTGGGGATGAGAGGGAGGAGTCCAACCCTCTCTCTCTCTCTCACTACGCCCAACTAAGAATATAGCGTGATAAGCCCCTAATGGTTTGACTGCCCCCTGGCGGTCAAATAATCGTCATAAGTCGACCATTGAAATGCTACCCCATGCAGCAGACACAGGAAAAACTGAACAGCTCGCACTGTCATGAAATAATCGTCATAAGTCGACCATTGAAATGCTACCCCATGCAGCAGACACAGGAAAAACTCGAACAGACTCGCACTGTCATGAAATAAAAGAGGGGGCGGTCAAATAATCGTCATAAGTCGACCATTGAAATGCTACCCCATGCAGCAGACACAGGAAAAACTCGAACAGACTTGCACTGTCATGAAATAAAAGAGGGGGCGGTCAAATAATCGTCATAAGTCGACCATTGAAATGCTACCCCATGCAGCAGACACAGGAAAAACTCGAACAGACTTGCACTGTCATGAGATAAAAGAGGGGGCAAATAATCGTCATAAGTCGACCATGAAATGCAAAGCGGAAAAACTCGAACCTTGCACTGTCATGAGTTAAAAGGTTCGATCAAAACACTTTGACAAACGTAACCAATGAACAAACAAAAATCTAATCTGCACAGAACGGACGATCACATGTGCCAATACACGTCACATCGATACACGGAAGGAGTAGACGAGACAAGAGTGAAAGAACCGGGCATCTACTGAAAAACAAATACAAGACTCAGAAAAAAAAATGTACTGGTATCTAAAAAACCCACAAAAAAACAGAGGGAAGAAAGAAGAAGAAGAGACAGAAAGCCTGATGGGAAGAGAAAGGAAACAAGGGAGATTACTCACCAGGTGGGCCCGGTCGTCCAATAGCTCGGCATTTTTGTCTTTGTTGGCCGAGACTTGTCGTTCTAAGTCTGGACAATAAATCAACATTGGTATGTTATTGTTGTTGTTGTTGGCTAAAAGACTCCAGGGATCATCCCAACAGCCGAAGCACTTGAACACTATGGTACAAATGCATCAGCCAGGGATGAGAACATTACGTGTGTGACTGTCTTTGATTACCCCGCGACATGGGTGGCCACACTCTGACTTCGGGGGAGAAACGTCTGTATGATTTTTGTTAAATTGATGTGTCAATGGAGCTGCTAAAAAATTAAAAAAAATCAGAGTAAAACAAGCGCGAAATCGCAATAGTTTGTGGCACGCGGTCTATTTTTACCACTCCAATCATGAGTCACCTCCCCTGGCTTTTCAATAATTTAAATCTGTAAACCAGAATGTTATCTCTGCACCATTTCGTAACTTTTTATATCTTTTCGAAAACATTTAAAACTATGTATCCTACTTATACTCATCAAAAGAAGCACCACATACTCGTCGTGTCTGTTGTAGTGTCTGTATTACGTATGTTTATTATTTTGTACGCTTTTAAAATACATCATTTTAAAGAGCGGCCTCAATTTGAAGTGTAGCCTCGATTTGAAGTGCGACAATTTTGTCAAAATGTGCAACAGTTTTGGACCGACAGACCGACCGACCGACAAAGTGAGTTATAGGTTTGTGGCTTGAGCCACAAACAAAAAGCCATAATAATGTTTCAAATAAATTACTGGTGATGTTTAGGGAAACAGTTGAAAGTGTGGAAACATTCGATTGACATTAAAAATAGTATTACGAATTTCAGGTTCAAAGTCAAAGCATTTGAGAATCATATGGTAAGTTTTTATGGGCAAAACACACAGAGTTTAACCCCTTGACTGCCAGAGAAAATTAAAGAAAAAATAATTGGGCAAATCATGACATGAAAAAGACAGCTGATGGAGCCAATCTGAGAAAATGGTCTGGGGATATTACTCTCTTGATTATGCTAGAGCAAAAGCCAGCATATCAGGGTTACTCCTCTTCATCTGATGACATCATCAGTTATGTCATCAGGTCAGTACATGATACGTTGGTGGCAGTCAAGGGGTTAAAAGTATTCAGAGTCAAAAACACAAATAAGGGGGCTTAATAGAGGACATCGGACAACAACTTGATAATAACGGAAGGTTACTGGGTGTTGCTTTAACACAAAAACGCAGCAAAGGGTCTTACAGAAAGTGAAAATGAATAAAACATAGCTACCATATTTTACAGACTAGAAGGCTGAGACCCCTGTGCCTTAATAACGTGACTGATAATTTAGTAAGGAAATAGAGTAACAACATCTGAATTTTAAGTCAAATTTGGGGTGGGTGCCTTATAATCAGGTACCATTATTTATAGACTTTATAGTCTATAAAATACAATAATCATTTGTCAAAAAACACAGACAAAGGTCTTTACAGATTAAATTCAGTCTCGATAATCAAAAACACAGAAAGAGTAATTTCGAAGACTTTGAAGGAATGTAAGTTTTTAGGGTAAAAACACGGAGTAGAGGATTCAACTTAACATCTATAGTGTGCGCATAAGACGCAAAGCTAGATCCATTATATTTGATAGCACACACCTAGCCAACCATCTGTTTCAATACCTGTTCTTTTAAGCACAAATCTAACCACCTGAAGAACAGTTTTTACCCCTCTACTGTCAGATCCATCAATACTCAGTAGGCTCACTCCCCTAGGGGAAGTTATACTTAGTATGTGTCAATCGTGTGTGCTTGCATGATCACGGTCTAGTGTGTATGTGCATGTGTGCATGCGTGTGTGTGTGTGTGTGTTGGCATAAATGTGTATGCACACATGTATGTGTGTGCGTTGGTGCATGTGTATGTGTAGGTGTGTGTCTGAGAGTAAGAGAGAATCTGAGGGAGAGATACATGATCATAAAAGCTGATTTTGTTACCACATATTTTTTGGTTTTCTCTTATATTGGTTGTCCATCCACGTGCATGCTTTCGTCGTTGTTGGATTGTGTTTTGTGCAAAACTAAAACGATTTCCTTTGTACACTGGTGCATTGGCTGATAAAAGAATCTTGAATCTTGACAGAGTATGGCAAGTTTTTAGTGTCAAAACTAAAAAAAAAGGCATCTTACCAGAGGTCAGTGACTTGACTGATCGCAGCTCCTCATTGGTTTTAGCGTGATCGGCTTCCAAGGCCTGCAACTTGTCAGTGAGACCTGCACACAGTTTGTTGAGTTAGGACCACTCTTCAGGCTAGAAGTAAGGACAGCGGGGGAGACATCGTTACCAACAAGGGGGCCCCCAGGCCAAAGAAACTGCATTATAACACACTCATGGGATAGTGAGAGACAAAGATAGAGATAGAGAGGGGGGGGAAGAGAGAGAGAGAGAGAGAGAGGGAGAGAGTTTGTGAATGTGTGTGTGTGCGCGTGCGTGTGTGTGTGTGTGTGTGTGTCGTCAAGTCAAAATTATCTTTATTGACGATAAAGGAATAAGCTAAACAAAGCTTTTTTTCATCCTCTGTGTGTGTTTGTTTGGGTGGGTGAGAGTGTGAACGCAAGCATGCAAGCGTGTATGTATGTGTGTACGTGTATGTCCATGCATGCATGCATACGGGCATGTGTATGTCAAAGCATATGCATGCATGTGTGCCTGAGTGCGTGTGTGTGTGTGCGTGTGCGTGTATACGTGCGTGTGCGTGTGCGTGTGTGTGTGTGTGCGTGTGTGCGTGTGCGTTTGCATGTACGAATGCAGCAATACTGAATTATACCAATAATCACTCACCCTCTACAGACTCCTGCAGTTTCTTACAGCGATTGTTACTGGCTGACAGCTCCTCTTTCTGGAACACAACACGACAAAACATCGACTTCAATGCCCCATCTGCCGCGGGCGGAGCGACCTCGAATTTCACTAAAGGCCTTAACCCTTTCACCACCAACGTCGCATTTTTGCACCACAATGATTTAACACCCATGGCACTAAAAGGCATCAAATCAGGGCCTGTTATTCAAAAAGACCCTGTTCTCTAAATTTTGGGAGGTAAGGGTAGGCCTTACTTTAAATATGTCACAGAAGAATCCCTAATATTACAGACTGATTTTTTTTTCTCTACCCAGGTAAGTTTAATGGACATTTTTTGCTGATAAATGGCTGGCGGTGAAAGGGTTAACTCATTCGCATCGCAACGATTTTGAATTATTAAAAAAAAATCACAAATCACTCCAGCCATACACACAAACAAAACATACATAAACAAAAGGAGAAATGAAAGAGGATTACGGGTTTTTACTTCAGGTTTAGACATAGGGAAGTGGTAGATCAGATTTTTATAATATATAGACTTTATAGAGAAAAACTCTCTACACCGATTGGTTTCCCCACAACAAACCACTACCAAAGCAAAGACAGAGGCAAAATTGTGGTCTAAGGGAGCGAAGCGAGCTTAGAAGTGACCAAGGTACGGTGTGCACAAAGATTTACTTCTCTTGAAGCAAATGCATCAAATTGACAGCTGTCTATTAATTCCGGACATATATGTCCAGAACGACTTGAATGAGTTAACCCCTTCACTGCCTGCCCTGTGTCTGTACGGGGTGTGCGATGTCATTGATGATGCCTTAACCCTTTCACCGCCAAAGTCGCATTTTAGCACCACAGTGATTTAACCGAAAGGCATCAAATTGGGGTCCATTATCCAAATACCCTATTGTCTTAGTTTTGGGAAGTAAGGATAGACCTTATTTTATATATGTCACATAAGAATCCCCAATAATGCAGATGGATTTTGTTCTCTACCCAGGTAAATTTGATGGAATGTTTTGGCTGAAATATGGCTGGCGGTGAAAGGGTTAACTTTTCATGTCACAACCCTGGAATGATGGTTTCTGGCTTAGACAAGTTAGGAAAGATGCATATCTAGACCATTTTCTCAGATTGAGTCTAACGGGTCTCTTTTAAAAGTTATGATAAGAAAATCGATAATTTCTCTGTTTTTCTCTGGCAGTGAAGAGGTTAAGTAAAACAGTTCACCGCATCAACGGGCAAAACATGCGGGCAGTTGTGTAGTCTACTCCACAGTGCGAGCGCCTGTATCAAATACATGGGTGCTCCTGGGAAATTTCAAAAATCCTGCAAGGCATGAGTCCAGGGGCCGCCAAGGCCCCGGCGGAGTGCAGGGACAGCGCCCCTCCTGGGTGTTCCGGGGGGGGCAATGCCCCCTGGAAGCTGAAGGTAAACAACAGTTTTCCAATGTAACTGACAGGCTCTCGTTGCACTTTCACTTCTGGTTAAACTTCATGACCTCTATAACCAGCAAGATGCATCTTCTCAAATTCTCATAATCCGGCGACGCCGGCTCCAGGCAATAACAAAAATCCTGAACTTCAGGACATCCTCAAAGCAGGAGCATCCATGCAAATACCCTATTTACACATGATAGCACAAACTTTTACAAGCAGGGAGGCAGGCAGGCACACACACATACACACACACTCACAAACCCACACTGACAGGATGACCTGTAGTGACTTAATCACATACTACGATGGGTGGTTGTTGTTTGCGTCGTACCCTGGCTAAAAGACTCCAGGGATCATCCGCACAGCTGAAGCATTTGAACACTACAGCAGAAACGCATGGATGAGAACATTGTGTGTGTGACCATTTTTGATTACCCCGCCACGTGGGCAGCCACACTCCGACTTCGGGATATTTTGGAGACTGATGATGTTATGCTAGGAGCTTGTCATGGCCAAAGACAATCCCCGCATAACTATGCATAGCATAACGACATTTTGATGTTCTAGCCTATGTCAATTGGTCTGACACAGCCTTAAAGGTGGACCCTGATGGATGAGTTTTTGCAAGAAACATGTCGAGATCACCAGAAAGACAGCCTTTAAAAGGATCAGAACACTCACTTTGCTCTGGTTTCCTATAAATCAAACCATCAAAACGGCGATTCCTCCTTGGCGGAGATGCTGGAGAGAGAAGCCATTTTGGATGGGGTGGGTGGAGGCCACTCATTGTGGTTGAAACTTTTTCTTCTTTGTAGTGCAGTAAAAAAAAAAAAAAAACTTGGAGCTATTTCCTTTGTTGTGAGTGAAACTCCATTTGGTAAACTGTATAAAATAAAATAAAATAAAAAGGCTTGTATTGTGGAAATTTTGTGCAAAACGATTTGGTCTAAACTCAGGCGGACATTAGAAAAGAGAAGGAACATGCCTTCTTCTCTTTCACTGAAAGAATTTGACTTACAGCACCTCCGCCAAGGAGGAATCGCTGATTTGACGGTTTGATTTCTGGGAAACCAGAGCAAAGTGAGTGTTGCGATCTCTGTAAAGGGTGTTTTCCTGGTGATCTCGATGTGTTTCTTGCAACAAAATCATCCTTCAGGGTGACCCTTACTGACGTCACGTGTCAAAATCATGGTTTTCACGTGTTTTCCCTCTTATAGCTGGCAGGAAATCTTAAGAAATCTTCCTAGCATAAGAGGGAATGTGACACGTGACGAGGGGGGTAATTAATCCAAGGGGTACAACAGGGGGTGGGAAACTAACTCACCGTTTCTGTCAGTTGGTCCTGGGTTTGTTTGAGATCCTTGCGCTGGGTGGCTGTCTGTTCCTCCAGTTCTGATATACGATGCTGCTTCTCTTCCAGCTCTAGACTGACTTGGCTCGACTGTCACAGATATGATCATTATTGTCATCATAGTCATCATTATCACCATCATAGTCATCATCATCATCACCATCATTATCACCATAATCACCATCACCATCATCATCATCATCATCATCATCATCGCCATAGTCATTACCACAAGTTCCAACTATTATCTCCAGATCTGATATACAATGTCGCTTCTCTTTCAGTTCCAGACTGCCTTGGCTCGACTGTGACAGATATCATCATCATTGTTATCATCATCATCATCATCATCATCGTCATCATCACCATAGTCATTACCACAAGTTCCGACTATTATCTCCAGATCTGATATACAATGTCGCTTCTCTTTCAGTTCCAGACTGCCTTGGCTCGACTGTGACAGATATCATCATCATTACTATCATCATCATCATCGTCATCATCACCATAGTCATTACCACAAGTTCCAACTATCATCTCCAGATCTGATATACAATGTCGCTTCTCTTCAAGCTCCAGACTGACTTGGCTCAACTGTGACAGACATCATCATCATTGTTATCATCATCATAATCATCATCATCATCGTCATCATCATATTCATCGCCACCACAACCATTACCTCCAGATCTGATATACAATGTCGCTTCTCTTCAAGTTCCAGACTGACTTCGCTGGACTGTGACAGATATCATCATCATTGCTATCATCATCATCATTATCATCACAAATACCATCTCTAGATCTGATATACAATGTCGCTTCTCTTCAAGTTCCAGATTGCCTTGGCTCGACTGTGACAGATATCATCATCATTTCTATCATCATCATCATAATCATCGTCATTATTATCATTGTCATCACCCACAACCAACAACAACATACAGTATTTATACGGCGCTGAATCTTGATAAAAAATCAAATCAAAGCGCACACACACGTTAGCATTCACAACGCATTCAAACAAAAATGCAATACACAGCGAACACACACGGATGACATAAATGGAACATAGCAGAAACAGACCTAATGGCAAGAGAGAGAAGAGAAAGAGAGTGGAGCTTTAATGACGGGAGAACAGGTGGGTCTTGAGGTTAGCTTTGAAAGCAGAGAGGGTCGGTCGCTGACGGAGGGAAAGGGGAAGTTTGTTCCAGGAGGTCGGTCCTGAGACAGCAAAAGAGCGCCGACCAACAGTTGAAAGCTTATACCTAGGGATCTGGAGATCCCACTATCTCTCTCTTTCTCTCTCCGTTCTCTTTCTCTCTTTGTCTCACTCTCTTACCTTGGCTCCATCCTCTAGTCGAGAGTTTTCAAACTGCTGCACGCGGTTTTCGGCCTGAGACAGTTTGTGCGTGAGCTCTTCAATCTGGTCCAGGTAGCTGGACAGTGTGCTGTCTTTCTCCGACAGGCGAATCTCGTTGGCTTTGGAGGTGCACTGCAAGCATTGGAGACAAATCTGACACATGCACCGTGTTAAATTACGCCCAGAACTGTTCCCTTCATGAAATATCGATTCCCCCCGTGGGGATACCGGGGGGTCTTTTGTACAAACAGTTCCCCCATCTTCTGGAAGTTCTGTGCTTGTAATTTCTTCTAATTCTGTCATTCTCTGTGACTCTGCCTTTTCCCTTTGCTTACTGTCATCTGCTATCTTTGTGACAGAATTCTTGCATTTGTTTTTTGTGGAATCGTTTGTCTGTTGTTTCTTTAACAAGGAAAGTGGCAGAGCGGTTAAGACGTTCGCCTGCTGATTTCAATGCGTGACTACAGCGGTGAGCAACCCGAGTTCGAACCCCGGCCTCGCCCTTTCTTTCTAGTTCCGACAAGAAAATCGAAATGAACGCCGAGTCCTTCGGACGGGGGACTTAAAGCTAGTCTGACCTGTGCGCTTTCTGCACATAAAAATCCAACAGCAACTAAAAGTCGGTAAGAGCCGTGATAAATCCTGCTGCCAGGTATGATCAAATTCATAGCTAGGTTTCCAAAATCTGCCCCTACCACCTCCTCACCCCCACAAAAAGGTATGCGCTGCACTTGCGGCAATGCGCTCTCCATGGGAGAGCAGCCCGGATTTCACAGAGGTAAGTCTATGTGACTAGAATACAGCGAATACAGACCTGTTTACCACCTACACAAGTCTTGAGTAGTCTGGATAGCTCAAATGAGTAGCTTAGGTGCAAAATCTGTAGTTTTATTCATGAAATCATCAATGTTCCCTGAAAATGAGTAGTAAAGAGCATTATTTTCAATTTTGAATAGTAGTACAGTGGAACCTCCCTTATAAGACTCCCTCCCATATAAGACCTACTTTTCTGAGACACTGCCCTTCTTTGCAAGTATTAACATTACCTCCCTTACAAGACCCCTCCCTTATAAGACCTCATTGTGGATGGTTTTTGAAGGTCTTATAAGGGAGGTTCCACTGTAGAGGTCCAAATTGAGTAGAATACTACTCGAAAAGAGTAGAGTAAACAGGTCTGCGAATACCCAAAAAGGCAGACCTTCAGTGCTTCCAGTTCCTTCTCCAAGTCCTCCGCCTTCTTCTTCTCCTTGCCGTAGTTCTTCTCCAGTTCTCGTAGGCGAACTTCGTCTTCTTCTTTCGTGCTCTGGGAAAAGGAAGAACCATCACCAAGGATACATGAACAGTTAACACTACACACTACACACACGCGCGCGCCCACACTACACATACACACACACACACACTACACACACACTACACACACACACACTACACATACGCACACGCACACACTACACACACGCTACACACACACACATCGTTTGCTTCCATCTTTCATTTTTAGCTCATTTTGAACATTTTTTGGGTAAATAAACAAGAGGTTACCTTACAACAACAAAAAGTTAACACACGCAGCATAAAATTGCAATAACCAAAGATTCCTTAAGAATCATCTTTTAGCACTGCTCAAGTTTTGCTCTGATAAACCTAGCGAAGTGAATTAAACTGACAAGATTCTGAAGAATAATGTGTCACACACGCATGAGTGAGTCATCGCGGCGCTTCGCTCTTGTTAAAATCCGAGTTTATCACTGCTCAAGTTTTGCTCTGATAAAACTGGTGAAGTGAATGAGACTGACAAGATTGTGAGGGAACAATGTGACACGCGCGCATTAACGAGTCATCGCGCACTTCGCTCTTGTTAAAATCTGAGACACAAAAATACTTCTAAAATGACATAACAAATTATGACCGACTGTTGAAGATCTGCTTGTGAAAGATACAAAATCAATGAGACACGTTCAATAAAAATTGCTAAGCTTATAAGTGACAGAAAGAAAGTCAATCATAAATTAACTTTATAAAGTCAGAGAGCAAGTCCGTCAAATGTTTACCTCTAAAACAACAAAATATAAATAAACTTCAAAGTCAAAGGTATTAGGTATTAGGTACTTTATAGTCACGTAGGCGTCTCTGTGAAATTCGGGTTGCTCCCACCTGGACAGCGCGTTGCAGCCAGAGGCGCGCCACCCTATTTTTTCTCTTCTTTTTTTTGCATGCGAATTTTGTGTGACTGATGAGGAAGGAAAGGAGGGGAGGGGTAAATTTTGACCAAATGACAACTTTTTCGTTGCCACTGGGATTAACGTGTGCTAAATGCATGGGCACATGGGACCTCGGTTTATCGTCTCATCCGAAAGACTCCATGTTCAGACCGTAAGGCCTAGTGCAAAGTGAGAGGAAAAATCCCCTGTGCCCAGGTTCGAACTCGGGTTTACTTGACACAAGGTGAACGCGCTACCACTGTGCCACTCTACAAAGATCAAGTCTGTAAGATGCTTACCTCTAAATCATCTTTACTGATGACCTCCTCTTCAATCTGGAACTGAAGGTCCTCCACTCTCCTGAAAAAGAAAACAAAATTCTCATCATAAAAAACTAAAACACCAACAACATAGATAGCCGTTACTAAAATATGTTTCCACCGTATTTTCCGGGCTATAAGCCGTTATTTTGTTCTTCAACCTTGACCCCTGCGGCTAAAACAACGATTGCGGCTAATTTGTGAATATTTCCCCTTTCGTATTTTAGGCTGGTCGTCAACTCCAGCCTGTGCGTGTTGACATCGTCAATCTCGGTAAAAAACGAACCGTTCTCATGCTGAAACTGAAGAATTTAATCAGCGATATCACGATCTGACCACTAAATTTCACCACTTTTATGCACACTTTTATCACTGAGCAGTTTATGATCAAAGTTTGAACTGAAACAGTTGCGATCGTGTCGATCTTTACGAACTATGTGCACACATAAATGCGAAGTCAACTTCCAAGTTGAAACTAGGTGATCGGTCTCACTCCATAAGTTGGAACTCAGAGAATGGTCTCACTTTATATAAATTTAAAAAAAGTTGAAAAGCAGCCCCTTTCCGTTATCAAACTGATAAATCGGCTAATAAAAGAAGACTACAGGCAGTTGGCACCATGGTCTCCTTATACTTGATTTCCTGGTGGAATAAAAAAACATCAGACGCCTGTGTTTTCCAATCTACCAGAAAAAAATTGACTGAAAGGAAACTCACCACCTCATATACCTGCCACATTTTTTATTTACAAAAAATTTCTGTGAAGAGGTGGCGTAATATCAGGTACCAGTGTTACCCTCTTTTTACTGTCTTTTGAAATCCTGTATATTTTTCGTCTTATAAAACGTTACCTCTGTAATGAAAACTTTCGGCAATGGTCAACTTAGGACGATGATTTGACCGCCAGGGGGCCAGAGAGAGGGTGATCCCCCTCTCTCTCTCTCTCTCTCACTATGCCCAACTAAGAATATCATGCGCTAAGCCCCTACTGGTTTGATTGCCCCCTGGCAGTCAAATCATCGTCCTAAGTTGACCATTGCCAACAATTTTCATTGTCAAGGTAAGGTCTTATTTTCATGTAAAAAAAATCCCCCTTTGTGGAAAAGTCTTTTTTTTCTTCTTCTTTTACGATTGCTCAGACAGTTTCCTGTCATATAAGTGCAGATGCATCATGCTGTCGTTATGCATCAAACTAACAAGCATGACCATCTTTAGTTGGAAAAAATATTTGTAAGAATTTCTAGAACAAAGGCAGGAGAATGGACAAGGCAGGCAGAAAGATAGTAGATGGCAGTAAGCAAAGGGAAAAGGCAGAGTCAAAGAGAGCGACAGATTTAGAGAAAGTTACAAGCATAGAACCTCCACACCGGGGGTGGGGACAGGAAATTCACAATATTAAATACCTATACTACCCTCTCTTGCAGTTTCCAGGGACAAAGTACATAAAAACCAGGGACAGACTTATTTCCAGGGACAAACATTGCGATGTCATGCATCAGGGTCAAAACGAGAATTAACTTCTGATTGTTTCATGATCTCGCAAAATTTCTGCGACTCTCAATTTTTTTAGTAGTCTTCAGACTTCTTGATGCTGTTTGGTGTCATTGTGCCTCAATATTCAAGATCCTTTGGTGTTCAGTAACATGTATGTACAACACGTATGTTTGGATGAAAAACAAAGAAAGGGAGAGGACATTCTGACCTGTTGAAGGAGTCATGAGTGGAGCTTTCGAGCCGTAGGCTCTTCGCCGTCAGTTGAGAGGAGAATGGCAGATTGACAAGGTAGGGATAAAAACAGGTGGGGGGTGGGGAGGGGACTGTGGCGAATGTATGTTTGGGTGTTCCTGTGCTCAATAGTAAGGTCAGCAAACAAGACAAAGTGATTGTTCCACAAAATTTTGATTTTACTCAAGTTTCCAGGGACACTAGAAAGAAAAAAAAGTGGACTCCAGGGACAGGGTGCCATTTTTAACTGTTTTTTTATGGACAAATAAATACCCCTTAGGCAGCCCTGCCTGTACCTTTTTTCGTCCTCCAGTTTGGTGAGGAGTTCCTCCTTCTCTCGCTCTGCCTCTGCCAGCTGACCACGCAGACGTGACACCATCTGGTCCGTGTCTTCACGATACCGCTCCTGCTCTGTACGCATCGAGGTCAGCTGACCCTCCGCCTGCCCAAACACAGCGTCGTCACATCAACAGTTGCCGTTGTTTCAATTTCACAGAAATGGGGGTTTTATGGAATTGTGTTCAAAGCACTTTTGACAGTGATGTGATGAAAGCAACAGTACAACACATTGGAGTGAGGAGGAAGAAGATTTTTCTTTTCTTGCTTTAACCCCTTGACTGCCAGAAAAAATTAACCCTTTCACTGCCAGTCGCATTTTAGCACCACAGTGATTTAAAGCCCCCCCCCCCCCCCCCCCCCCCCCCCCCCGTCACGTGTCACATTCCCTCTTATGCTAGGAAGATTTCTTAAGATTTCTTACCAGCTATAAGAGGGAAAACACGTGAAAACCGTGATTTTGACACGTGACGTGGGGGGTCTTTAACACTTATGTCTCTAAAAGGCATCAAATTGGGGTATATTATCCAAAGACCCTGTTGTCTTAGTTTTGGGAAGTAAGGATAGACCTTATTTTATATGTGTTACAGAAGAATCCCCAATACTGCAGATGGATTTTGTTCTCTACCCAGGTAAATTTAATGGACATTTTTGGCTGAAATGTGGCCGGCGAGAAAGGGTTAAAGAAAAAAATCATTGGGCAAATCATGCCATGAAAAAGACAACTAATAGAGCCAATCTGGCAAAATGGTCTGGGGATATAACTCTCTTGACTGTGTTAAAGCAACAACCAGCATATCAGGGTTATTCCTCTTCATTTGATGTCATCAGTGATGTCATATGATCAGTACGTGATACGTTGGTGGCAGTCAAGGGGTTAATCAACTTCTATTATTCTATGGGCAAAGCGATCAAAAGCGTCTAGACATTTTTGCTCGTTAATTCCAATGCTTTTTTTTTTTTTAGTATACACTAGCATTTGGAACAACAACAAAAACAATTTCAAATTATAAATCAATGTCTGTAACAATACAAACAATGAAGAAACTTTAAGAATATCAATTTTTTTAAAATATCTATTAAAGTGGAACATCCCTTATAAGACCTTAAAAAATCATCCAAAATGAGGTCTTATAAAGGAGGGCTCTGAGGGGTCGTAAAGGGAGGTAATTATAATACTTACAAAGAAGGGCAATGTCTCAGAGAAGTAGGTCTTATGTCGGAGGGAGTCTTATAATGGGGGGTCTTATAAGGGAGGTTCCATGTGAATTAAAGTTTGGCCTGTATCTGTGTTTAACAAGATATCACACTGGGCTTTTTTTTCAATTTTGAATTGATTTTCCATGCATAGCTAAAAAAAACCAATAAAAAATCTACCCACCCACAATTATTTGAAGATTTAATTAAAATGAATGAAAAAAAGTGAAAGTCCTTTTCTTAACTCCTTGACTTCCACATAACATCAGCTTGGTGACATCATTGATGATGTCATAGGATGAGGGAGGTAACTTTGGAATGTTGTTATTTGACTCTGAAACACTCATGGAATGAATAGGAATTGTTCGGAAATAATTAAGGGGAGTAATTTCATGGTGTGTGGGAGTGATCTTGCCTAATTCAATCAGTCA
Source organism: Phymorhynchus buccinoides (assembly GCA_017654935.2). Lineage (NCBI taxonomy): Eukaryota > Metazoa > Mollusca > Gastropoda > Neogastropoda > Raphitomidae > Phymorhynchus > Phymorhynchus buccinoides. The sequence continues at coordinate 23,148,793 of CM065702.1, read as the reverse complement.
AACAGGGGGAGTTACTCTACCATCAGGCATAACCCCAGCTCTCGCCTCGTGTGTTTGAGCAGAAATACAGCACTTAGAACACCATGCGTCGTTCTAAAATTGATGTCATTTATATTTTCACGTCACATTTTGCAGTTTTATCAGTTTGTGGCCACTGGCCGCCCCTAATTTTTCTTTTTTTAAAAATGTTTGCAAGTCGCTGACTCGCATCCTGCGGTTTCAAGCTTCGACGCCATTCTTGCAATGGTATTTGACCGAGTAATGGAGGTAAACAACGCTAATTTTCATGAAGTGCTCTCCTCTAGTTTTTCACAAAAATCATCTATTAACCCTTTCATCGCCAAAGTCCCATTTTAGCACCACAGTAATTTAACACCTATGTCACTAAAAGGCATCAAATTGGGGTCTATTATCCAAAGACTCTATTGTCTTAGTTCGGGGAAGTAAGGACAGACCTCATTTTATATATGTCACAGAAGAATCCCCCAATACTGCAGATGGATTTTGTTCTCTACTCAGGCAAATTTAATGGAAATGTTTGGCTGAAATATGGCTGGCGGTGAAAGGGTTAAAATATCCAGATTATTTTCAGAGATTCAGCTCTTTTCCATTTTAAAGCTTTAAATACTTTTTTTTTCTCTCAAAATTTCTCCCGCAGTCATTGTGAAGGAAGGAAGGAAATGTTGCACATACCTCGTCTACCTGGGCGGCAGCACGCGCCACCTCGGACCTCTCCAGGTCCCTCTCCTTCAGCAGCTGCTCTATGTGCTCCTCCTTCTCCTTCAGGGCTTTCTGTGGACGCAAACATGCATACACACACAGACAGACACACAGGCAGACAGACAGACACACACACACACAGATTCACACACACACAGGACAGACAAGCCAGACAGACAGACACACACACACACACATAGACAAGACACACACACACATAGACAAGACACACACACACACACACACACACACACACATAGACACACACACACATAGACAAGACACACACACACATACACAAGACACACACACACACACACATAGACAAGACACACACACACATAGACAAGACACACACACACACACATAGACACACACATAGACACACACACACACATAGACAAGACACACACACACATAGACAAGACACACACACATAGACAAGACACACACACACATAGACAAGACACACACACACACACATAGACACATACATAGACAAGACACACACACATAGACAAGACACACACACACACATAGACACACACACACACACACACACACACACACACAGACAAGACACACACACACATAGACACACACACACACACACACACACACACACACACACACACACACACACACACACACACACACATTTCAAGTCCATTTTTTTCCTGCAATTTTATCCTGACGCATCCAGCAAGATGACCCATTTCATATTCGTTGCATTTTTTGTTCTGGATTTTCAGCACCATTGTTTAATGCCAACCCACAATTCAGTAATATCAACCTAAATGCCACGCAACCCTACCAAACTCCATTGCCGCAGCTCGATCATTTGTAGCCTTTCCCAAACCCAATCGCCATCATTCACGTACATGCTCGCTGTGAGTGCAAAATGCGCACACACACACACACATACACATCTTCACATACATACATACAAGCACATTTTTCCAATAGGCAAACACGCGCACATGTAACTTTTTTAAAAGTTATCAAATACTAGTTAATGATTAATAGCTCTAAGACTTTTGATTAAAAATAATAATAAATAAATAAAATTACTACCGATACTTATTACTGATTTGTCACTCTATGTGTTGATTAGCGCTAGAGTAAGGAATACAAATTAAAAGAGACCAAAAAAAGTGAAAAATAATATTCTGTCTCTGACCCATCACCTACAGTATTATATACATGTACGTGGATACAGGTTATCATGTTTATGATATATAAAATAAAAAAACTGGAAAAACAATCTTACAAGTGATCAGTACAAACAGCAGACTTTATTAGCAAGATGAGTTCAAACAGTAGAACTGGAAACAGGGATTAGTGATAGAAATAAATCCAAACTGTAATTCAATTCATAATGTATTGTGAAGAGACAAAATATAATCCATGCCTGTTACTGATGGATACTTTTTCAGAGCTTCATAGCGTTTATGTATGCTTATAGCCGTAAATTTTATAGAAAGCTGTTATCCTTTTCGGTTAAGTTTAGAACAATTCATCGAAGCAATGCTTTTTTAGTTTCCAATACTTCCGTGTAAATGGCCAAAAGTTGTTATTTTCACTTCAGTTTAGAACGATTCATCAAAGCAATACTTTCTAATATATTTACAAGTAAATGGTCAAAGGCAATATTTTCATTTCAGTTAAGAACGATTCATCAAAGCAATACTTTCTAATAATATATTTACAAGTAAATGGCCAAAGGTAATATTTTCAGCTAGTACACTCTAGTCATGCACATTAGTAGATTACTTTGAGCCAAAAATTCTTTGAATACAGAAAGCTGCAATCCTTTACTTTTCAGCTTAAAACAATCCATAAACCTTACAGAAAATATTTGGTAATTTAAAATCACAAATATTTTGTTTCAGTTTCTATCGTTATCTATGAATATTTTCAAATAATTCTAAAAGAAAATAGTACATTTGAAACAACTGATTACTTCTCTGTTAGGCTCAGAAGAATCCATAAACTGCAGAAATGTGTTTCAAACTCAAGGCATCATGACCAACATTTTGTGCCTTTTTTATATGCTGTCAATATTTACAAAATATAGTTTGAATAGCCAATGCTGTAAACATTTTGTTGTATTGTAAATGTTTAAACCTTTTCTGAAAAAACAATCCCAAGTTATACCAAACAATGAATGCATATCAAAGGATAAAATGACTAAGGATACAAATTTCACTTCTTATTTCTCATAGCAAATTCTGAATGTTAACAATTCATCATAACTTATATCTGCTCCATACAACTTCTATTCACACATTTGTTTAAATTTATAATAAATTATCAACTTTCTTGCGTATTTCATCTATCTAGATACATTTGGCACAGTACACTGGATAGTGAATGCAGTGCTCTGCGGTGCAAATAATTATACATGGTGCCACATACGAATGAAATCACTGCATATTAATCATAGTCATTAATCAGCGCGTAGGACAAATTTAAATTAAAACAACCACGCAGCATACACGGGGGAGGAGAGAAGTGGGAGAAAAGATAAGAGAGCGAAAACGCAAAGACGCGACAGAAACAGGGGACAGCACTCACCTGCAAGGCGGTGGTGGCGGAAAGGTTAAGAGTGCTGGGCCTTTGTCCCACTTTGTTGGTCTGTGAGTGAGTTTAGCGCCCCCCCACACAGCGACAGACGGAAAGACAGAGGAGTGAAAGTGACAGCAACGGTGTTAGTGTTCCGTGAGTATTACATTTGTTTAAAATAACATAAAATGACCCACTTGCAGTTTTAACCCCTTTGCTGCCGCCTATTACTTGCGCATGCGCCGCCGGTTTGCCGCGCGATTTTTGAACGCGGCAATATCGCTACTTAGCGGTGACGTATATATACGTCAGTGGCAAGTACTGAAGCGCTATAGAGGACGTATATATACGTCGTGGGCAGCAAAGGAGTTAAAACTATGCATTTCTACAGGCAGACTAGATAAATACATGGGTGCAACTCCCCAAAATGAAAAAAACCCTGAAAGGCAGGGGTCCAGGGACCCATGGCCCTGGCAGGGTACAGGGGCAGAGCCCCGTCGGACGATTCAGGGGGGCAACGTAAGAGAGAGATATAACGATACAGACAGACAGTTAAAATGATAGACAGAGACAGTTTGAGTCTGATAAGCCTTGTAAAATTATTACATTGCCTTTGTAAACTTCAAAGATAGAACTAGACTTAGTTCAAAACGCCCCAAATTGCTTGTAGTCAAAATGGTTTGGGTTTTTTTAATTTAAAAAAACCTGAAGTTCAGTTTCTGGTCAAATTAAAAACACTGAAGTCAGTGTAAAATTGAAAGAGTAGCACCCATGTGAATGTATCTCTGCTGTGTCAGGATGTGTTGCCACTACAAACCGTCTTATCTAACAAATAAAGCAAAACCATATAAACTGTATCCCCAGTAAATACTGGGTCTCCGAAAGACATGGGACTCCGAAAGACATGGTTGCAATGTAATCACCATACTTCATTATATGATCCCATCAATATTTCAGTATGTCCGTTCTGCTATGTATAGATTTCCCATCCCCCAAACTTGTCTTTCTAAAAAATGTTGCATTTGTAGCAAACGCAAATCATTGTTGGCATTGATTGAAACTACAGTGGAACCTCCATTATAAGACCTCCCATTATAAGACTCCCTCCCATATAAGACCTACTTCTCTGAGACATTGCCCTTATTGTAAGTATTAAAATTACCTCCCTTATAAGACCCCCCTTATAAGACCCCTCCCTAATAAGACCCCTCCCTTATAAGACCCCTCCCTTATAAGACCCCTCCCTCCCCTCCCTTATAAGACCCCTCCCTTATAAGACCCCTCCCTTATAAGACCCCTCCCTTATAAGACCCCTCCCTTATAAGACCCCTCCCTTATAAGACCCCTCCCTTATAAGACCCCTCCCTTATAAGACCCCTCCCTTATAAGACCCCTCCCTTATAAGACCCCTCCCTTATAAGACCTCATTTTGGACGATTTTTGAAGGTCTTATAAGGGAGGTTCCACTGTATTGATATTGCATTTTGGAGGGGCAACAACTGAAAAAACAGGTTTAATTTTTGTGACTTAAAAAAAGGGTTGACACCATTTTCATCAGGATCAATTAACTAACTTAGCCAGTGCTGCTGATTAGAACATGTTTCTGACACAGAAACATACACAAAAGAAACGCACAGGCTCTCATTCCAAAAATAAAAAAATAAAATTCAAACGGCTCCATTCGTACAAATCGCACATTACAATGGGAAGACAACTGGCACTGAACAATTTAAACAGCTTAATCCTTTTTTATGTAAATTATTACTCCATAATCGATTAACATTTTGCTACAATCTTAAATAGCACAGTTAGCAAGTCTTTGTTCTCCTTTTGTGAAACCGTTTTGATACCCCCCCCCCCCCCCCCCCCCCCCTCAAACACACACACTTTTAATCTTGCTCATAAACATTCTTTTTTGGGGGGTTCTATTTGCATGGCTCATCATCCACCCTGACTATTTTCTTTTTGAACTTGAAAAAAAACACCCAATAAAGCCTACTCATCGATGCAAATCAGAACTTTTTACAAAACATTTTGAAAGACATACAGTTAGTTTTGTTGTTAACTGCCAAAAAGAAACACTTGATAAAAAAATTTTAAAAAGTTAACGATTCTTTAAATGTAGAGGGATTTAAAAAATAAAAAAAAATTCAAGAGCCAACTTTTATTGGGTTCAAATGTAGGATACAAAAAATACTCCCATAACAAAGCAAAATGAAACTTTATCCTGTTATTTGTTTTACAAGCTGCAGATAGATCAAATTCAGGTGTAACAGTAGAGGGAAATATTACTTAGAAAAGAAAAAAACAAAATCAAACGATGACAGAAAAAGCACCACACACTGGTCAATATGTTGCCCAGAAAATATATGATAATAGATTGTTAATAAATGAAGGATTAAAAAAATAATTTGAAGAGATAACCCACACTTACGAGTGGGAAGATAACAAAACTACAACCACTGTCAGTATATAATCCACAAACAGACCCAGATTATTTCATAAGTAAGTAAATAAATACAACCAGAAGTAAGTTCAACGCCAACAAAAAATTATAACATATGTTTAGTTTTTCTAAACTCTAACAAATAAAAAAAGTGATACCAACAATGGTAAAATCAGGAAATTATGGAACAACCAAACCAAAAAGATCATCTTTGTGCAGGAAGTTTTACAGAATTCATTAAAAAAAATAACCCACAAAAACAAGATAGACAAAACAGAATGTCACACCTGAACAAATGACAAACCTGAACATAAGTCCACCCTGAATCCAAACCCTTATTCCTGAAGGTACCCTTATTTCCGAAGGTGCTTCAAATCAATATGAACCTTCCCGAAAGTACCCTTATTCCCGAAAGTGCTTCAAATCAAAATCAACCTTTGACCTTAATTGCCCCATACAATTTTTTTTCTCAAAGCTACCCTAAGTTAGATATCATTTAGATGGCCAAGCAGTCTAAATAAAATGAAATATTTTAGTTCCCAAACCCATCCCGTGCCCTTTATCCATTTGATGAGAAGAAAAATCCAGCAAACTCAGATCACTGAAAGCAGAACAATGAACAAGAACATACACCTAACTTCCACGGCCCAAAATCATGAACCAAAATAATGAACCAAAGAACTAAGAACTGATAGTGAAACTAATGGAAAAAAAGAAAGCAGAACAATGAACAAGAACATACACCTAACTTCCACGGCCCAAAATCATTAACCAAAATAATGAACCAAAGAACAAAGAACTGATAGTGAAACTAATGGAAAAAAACAAAGCAGAACAATGAACAAGAACATACACCTAACTTCCACGGCCCAAAATCATTAACCAAAATAATGAACCAAAGAACTAAGAACTGATAGTGAAACTAATGGGGGAAAAAGAAAGCAGAACAATGAACAAGAACATACACCACGGCCCAAAATAATGAACCAAAGATCTAAGAACTGATAGTGAAACTAATGGGAGAAAAAAGAAAGAGACCTAAAAACATGCGTCTTAAATGAAGTATTCAACCTATGAAAGAACAGAAACTAAAAATCCACAGCCCAAATGAATCCAAAACACTAAACAGCAAAACCAACATACCAAAAGCTGACGCACAAAAACAGTTCTCTATCGCCATCACAAAGACTTGACAGAGTTTTATGTAAAGTAAACCAAGCAAAATCTCTTTTAGGGAGGGGGGGACGACAACAATCTAATCAATGAAAACAAGAAGTTTCGGTTTCCTGGTCTCGCAGAAGTGGAAATAACGTGGGATACAAACAATAAAAGTTTTTGAGTTCAATTATTTCTCTTTATTACTATTTTTTGGTGGGGTTTTTTTTGGTATTTGGTATATTCTAGTCACAAAGACTTATCTCTAAGCCATACACTTCAAAATACCACCAATAAGAAAACACATGCTTCCCCTTTAAACTATTTTTTCCTGCCCCACCCCCACCAACACACATTTCCCCCCCCTTTATTATGATATTTGTATATGACAAACACAATACAATAATAATAATAATTACAAAAAAATGTATTCAATCTACAATGGTAGCATGCATACAGGCTGCATATACTATACAAATACGACAAGGTTCAATCTCAAACCAAGCATGTCGGATGTTCTAGCCATGCAAATTCCATAAGTGATAAAGAAACTGTGCAGCATATAAGTTTTCTAAATTTACACATAGATTGCATTATGCACACACAAGACTCCAGATTTATTTTTTTAAAGGCAATTTAATTAAAATAATGTGGGTCCCTTTGCTTTGAAAGTGTCACTACACATTTCTGTACTCTGTTGTGGATTTGGTTATTCTTCTTTTATTTTTATTTTTTTAATCATTTATACCTGTTACCTCACACACACACACACACACACACACACACACACACACACTAAAGCCACAAGTTTATAGCTCAAAACTACAGTCTGCGGGTTAACCCTCTTGCATTCACATTTGTTACAGAAAAAACTTCTAGGGTTCACATTCTTTCACACATTTTCGGGAAAATCTGTCTTTTGAAGCACACAGAGCGCCATACAGTTACTATCACATCACTGCCAGTGAGAAGCTCCTTCATAGTGTGTGTAGAACAAGCCAGAAGTTAGTGCGTGATAAAAATGCCATCAGACGGGGTCTCAGAGTGGGGGGTAAGCTATGGCCGGTTTTGGGCGGCTTGAAAACACAGAGGCAACTTCCGGCTGGACGGTTTTGGGCGGAATAAATGCAAGAGGGTTAATGATGAGAAAACACTACTGAATATTAATCTATTAACCATGATCTTACAAGGGTTTCTTGGTGTTTTTTTACACCATTCCCTCCACAAACTTTCCCCTCTTATTCTCCCCCTCTTTCATTGTTCATTCATTCATCCATATTCTGTCTGTCTCTCTTTCTTTCCCTCCCTCCCTCCACAATCTTTAATTATTTCTCTCTTCGACATTGGGGGTACTTTTCTTTCTTTTTTTTTAACTGCAGTAGTTAAATTAATTAGTCTATTACAGTCCCGTCAACAGCTATGGTTATCTCAGGACTGTCACCGCGTAAAGTTCGATCACGTATAACAAAACACAAATCCACGAATATAAACTGTGGTAATCAGCATGCACACATTATTTCTTTTGATCTCTATCAGTAGTATCACGCATGCACCAAGGGTGAGCTTGTTATTGTTTCTGTCGTTACATGTTTTAATATCAAAATTTAATAGGATAAAAATGTATACATGCACATTTAACCCATTCACTGCCCCGAGAAATTTAATGAAAAAACGCTAGTCAAGTTTTAGGGGGAAAAAATTACAGATTCTAAATCCTATCTGACATTTCTTCAGGGATATATATTTCAAAGAAAAAACAAACAAAAAACAAACAGTATCCTGAAGGTTTTTTTGTTTTTGTGGGGGGTTTTAATGGCAATGCCCAGACATATCATGAAGCTAAAGATTTGTCTGAAGGAGAGCAGTGAAGAGGCTAAAAACTATATAAATATATAAATGTTGCATCGTTCGTTTTAGTTGCAACGTAAACACTTCTGGTGGTGTAATGGTGCAAGATTAGTTTGTGCATTAACAAATTAGCGTGCTGGATAAAAAGGGTGTAGTTTTGTTGAACTGTTACATAAGCATTTATGTGCCTCCTACTATTTGCTCATTTTCTATTTATGCTTTCCTCCATCTATACAATATATAATTTATTTACCTTCTCTCTCCCACACAACATTCTCTCTTTCTATCTCCCTCTCTACCCCTCTTTCATCCCCCCCCCTCTCCCTCTCCCTCTCTCTCTCTCTCTCTCTCTTCACCAATCCTCCGCTTAACACAGTACTTTCCTCTCATTCTGTACATATCTAAGTAAATGCTTCAATCTTTTTCTCATACTTCATTATACTATGTATAAAACTTTGTAGCATCTACATGAACAAAGCTCTTCTAGTTCTAAGAGTATGTGAATAAACTACACTACTGAGGCAGTAGTATCAACTGTTTTCTACAATTCAAAACATAAATAAATGCATTTTACAGCGTGTTACTAAACATTATACACGTATATTCCTCAAAGAAATTAAAAGGGAAAAAAAGGACTTTTGATTAGTACTGTGAAAAGAATCCATGTTGTCTTTGTTCTTCCCACATTTATTTGCATAAATTGCTCATCATATTCCTTCTGCTGCCAAAGTATGAATGCATGAATGTGTGTGTGCATGCGTATAGTTTCATATGCATTTAAGAACACGCTTGTGCACCTATATATGACTAAGTGAGCAAACCTTTGGTGTTTTTCTCTTTTGGTATGTTGTATATGTGTGAACTCAGGACTCCTTAACCCCTTGACTGCAACCAACATATTACGTACTGACATCACTGATGAAGTCATCAGATGAAGAGGACTAACCCTGACATGCTGGCTTTTTCTCCAACAGTCAAGAGAGTAATATCCCCAGACCATTTTGCCAGATTGGCTCTATCAGTTGTCTTTTTTCATGGCTTGATTGCCCAATGATTTTTTCTTTAATTTTCTCTGGCAGTCAAGGGGTTAAACATTTTTTTTTTAAATGATATTTAGCAACTAAAGTACTTCATTTTTACAGCGGTGACGACTGTAACTGTATGCTTTCAACGCTCCCGTAATATATAAACTATGCAGTTTTGCTACGTTTGGCAACTCACCACAAAAAATGCTGTACATTGTCAAAAAACTTTGTACATTAATGTTAATAGTACAGTACCACATTAAACAACACTTCTCCATAGTGTCAAAACTCTCATGACAATTCTTAAAACAATCTATGTCTTACGGGCACATCAGTACCATTACCACTAAGGGCCTGTGAGCATTAGATCCGCAATCTGCAAGTTCCGTACAGAAACCCCATTCACTTACCATATTTTTCGGATCATTAGGCGCTGCTGTGTACAAGGCGAATAGGGCAATTTTCAAGAAAAATCTGAACAAATTCAAGTAAAAGGCGCCCTCGTTTATAAGGCGATACACACCTCGCAAAAGAAAGTCGAAGTTTGAAGCCCTACACGTCCTGTAAACGCTTAATAACCACTGTCATAAACAAGAGTTGGCTCCCTTGTCAAATAATCGAACTTCCGTTTTTGCGACTTCCGGTTGTTGTGTTTGGACTTTTCTTCGCGAAAACTGGTAGAATTATGTCATTTTTAAGCTCTACAACGATGCTTTTTACATCCAATGAAGGGTTATGGCATCTGTGTGAACGGTATCTCGGATGATAACAGGGATTTTTAAGCATTTTAACGTGAGTATTCGTCGTATCGGCGACTCATTACCACTTTTGATGTTGTGACTCACAGTAGACTGTACTGAGTACGGCAATCGTCGCCTCTCTTCTCACGATTTTGTTCACTAATAGGGCGCCCTCGTTTATTAGGCGCATAGGTCGAAATTGGAGAAAAAAATATCGTCTTATAGTCCGAAAATTACGGTATATAAGAAATAGGATTGTGGATGAGTTTCCACGTCAGCTTATTTCTTATGGGAAGTGAATGGGTTTCCGTACGGAACTTGCGGATTGCGGATCTAATATGCGCAGGCCCGGCAGCCACACACATACAAATCGTGTCTGAATGCGATGCGATTTTGACGATGTTGAGTCCCGAATCATGCGAAATTCGTGTATTGGGTCCACTTAGCGAGAGAAAATAGCAGAATTGTTTTTAACTTTAAGACGGAAGTATTTCATGTGATTCATAACTCGCGTCGTCAAAATCGCATCGCATTCAGATGCGATTCGTATGCGTGTGGCTGACCCTTAAGTAAGACAATCAATCAAAGAAAACACAAAAGGTAATCATGCAGCTTCACCTGTGCTCTACACACACACAGACACACACAGGGACATGTATGAATTTACTACTTATGACACCACAAACTGTACAACAAGCAACACAAAGTGAGCACCAAACGCACAAAAACAGACATATGACACGATAACAATGCAATGATAATACACAAGACCAGACTATTACAAAATATTTTTTTAAATAGGATTAGAAAACACTGATTCAACAGACAAAAAACACCTCACCCCACCCCACCCACTCTCCCCCTCAACGAAAATTTTTAATGAGATGCAACAACAACAAAATGACAGACATTTTACACACTCACGCACACACACACACACTGGAACTACCACCACCTAATCATTCCCTTTCACAAGGCAAACACACACACACACACACACACACACACACACACACACACACACACACACACACACATTGAAACTACCACCTAAAGGACCTTTTTCCTACCCGAAGACTGATTTGTTGTTCCTGTGTGCAAAGGTCCTAGTGGTCACAAATTACTTTCAAGATACCTACCACCTAACATTCATTCCCTTTCACATGGCAGACAACAAAACATGCACGCACGCACACGCACACGCACACACAAATAGGACTCTAATGCTGAAGTGACCTGCACACAACATTTTTCTTCCACGTTCCATCCATTTCCTTACTTTTTTTTTAATCATTCTACTTCAGTTTTTAATGGAAACTTCTTTAGCCTGCAGGTGCAAGAAGCTCTGCTTGTTCTGTATGTGCAAATTTCCTAATTGGTGCTATGAATCTTAACCCCTTGACTGCCGTATAACGTATCACGTACTGACTTGACAACATCACTGATGACATCATCAGATGGAGGAATAACTCTGATATGCTGGCTTTCGCTCTAACACAGTCAAGAGAGTAATATCCCCAGACCATTTTGCCAGATTGGCTCTATCAGTTGTCTTTTTCATGGCATGATTTGTACAATTATTTTTTCTTTAATTTTCTCTGGCAGTCAAGGGGTTAATCTGAGTTAATGCTAATACAATGTTTTTTTAATAGTGCGTTTTAACGTTTTAATGTTTTTTAATATCGTTGCATTTGTGTTATATTGCTGCACGTAATAAGAATTTTTCTATTTTGACGAATTATGAGATAATAAAGTACACTCTACTCGACTTGACAAGACACGCACACACACTCACATACAAACACGTCTGATAATCAGACATGCATGCAGACACACGTTCAAAACATCATCAGCTATAAGCCAATCAGTCAGACATGCAGACTACTAGCCACTGCAACTAGGGTTATTAACACCCTTGACGGCAAGAGTTAAGCCCTTGTTGATCAGTATCCAAAAGGGCATTCACTCTTGCAAAAGGCAGCCATTAAGTGGTATCAAATAGGGTTATTGGCGAGAGTTATGCCCTTGTTTGGTCAGTACTCAACCATCTTCCCCTTCCCCCATTCTTGCAAAAGGTGTTCTTTGCAGTAGCCAATGCAAGCGTACAAAACTTCAGTCACTCCTCCATTCTTGCAAAAGGTGTTCTTTGCAGTAGCCAATGCAAGCATACAAGACTTCAGTCACTCCCCAATTCTTGCAAAAGGTGTTCTTTGCAGTAGCCAATGCAAGCATACAAGACTTCAGTCACTCCCCCATTCTTGCAAAAGGTGTTCTTTGCAGTAGCCAATGCAAGCATACAAGACTTCAGTCGCTCCCCAATTCTTGCAAAAGGTGTTCTTTGCAGTAGCCAATGCAAGCATACAAAACTTCAGTCACTCCCCCATTCTTGCAAAAGGTGTTCTTTGCAGTAGCCAATGCAAGCATACAAAACTTCAGTCACTTCCTCATTCTTGCAAAAGGTGTTCTTTGCAGTAGCCAATGCAAGCATACAAAACTTCAGTCACTCCCCCATTCTTGCAAAAGGTGTTCTTTGCAGTAGCCAATGCAAGCATACAAGACTTCAGTCACTCCCCCATTCTTGCTAAAGGTGTTCTTTGCAGTAGCCAATGCAAGCATACAAGACTTCAGTCACTCCCCCATTCTTGCTAAAAGGTGTTCTTTGCAGTAGCCAATGTAAGCATACAAAACTTCAGTCACTCCCCCATTCTTGCTAAAGGTGTTCTTTGCAGTAGCCAACCCAAGCATACAAAACTTCAGTCATTCCCCCATTCTTGCAAAAGGTGTTCTTTGCAGTAGCCAATGCAAGCATACAAAACTTCAGTCACTCCCCCATTCTTGCAAAAGGTGTTCTTTGCAGTAGCCAATGCAAGCATACAAAACTTCAGTCACTCCCCCATTCTTGCAAAAGGTGTTCTTTGCAGTAGCCAATGCAAGCATACAAAACTTCAGTCACTCAAGACTAACACACAAATGCAGTCATGCACACATTCTGCACAAGTCGTAAGTATTAGTCAAACACACAATCACGGAAAAAAAAAAAGAAAAAAAAGGTCAGCCAGTGAGACTAGACATGCAGACAGACACATACAAAATATTCGGCATAACCAATACCCAATTACTACTGAATTATTAGTAACACATAACAATCAAAACATGTTGTGAAACATACTGACATGCACAAAGCTACACACACACATCATCCAATCAAGTCAAACATACTCTATGATACAGACACTGGCGTTACGCCACAATGCAACAAGACAAAACATCATGCAGACAGACACACAAGTCTACTTCACAAAATACAAGCACACAGACAAACACATGTCAATGTACATAGAATTTCTGTTAGAAAACACACACACACACACTGGTAAATGTAAAATCATGAGCACCATCTTTCAGCTCAAATTAAAAATAGTTAAAAACTTTGTACCCCTTGCCTGCAGTTTCTTTCAGAAAATAATTATGAATTTAAAAAACCATCTTTCACAGCTAATTCTACTGTTAAACTTTTTGTCCTTTGACCTTTCAACTTATTATCCAGCCTTTGCACACCCTACAACACCGGTGAGCCTTGTGGTGTGTCCAGTGTTTTATTTCTTTTTTTGTTTTTCTGACACAGAAAGCATGCCAAATAGAAGGACAGAAAACCCACCCTCATTATGATAAATGTTCATTGCGTATTACGAAATGTTCTCTCTTCTTCACCGTATTCAAAAAACTTCTATGTTGTTTTGGGATATCTTACATCGTGGAAATCTCAACCATCTCCAAACTCTTCCTTTTCAATAGATGATTTTCGGGGAAAAAACTAGGGGAGAGCACTTTGTGAAAATTAGAGTTGATTACCTCGACTTACTCGGTAAAAAACTATTGCAACCACGGCGGCATGGCAGCGAAGCTTGAAATCGCAGGATGCCAGCCAACGACTTGTAAACAGGTTTTTTAAAAAATAAGGGGTGGTCAGTAGCTACAACCTGATAGAACTCGCAAACAGCGACGTAAAAATATAAATTACATCAAATTTAGAATGACGCACTGCGTTCTACATGCTGTGTGTCTCTTCAAACACACAAGGAGAGGGCATAATTCTTTCCGAACAATTCATATTGAAAGACAAACAAAAAATAAACACATTCTTAATCATTTCTCTGCCTGCTCCTGTGCCACTTTGGGCAATATGACGTCATTGACAATGCCATAACTTTTGATGTCACAACTCTAGAATGCTGGTTTTTGCTTTAGGACAGTCAGGAGGGATTTATCTCGTGACGATTTCGTAAGATTGAGTCCTAACCGTTCTCTTTTCTTATCTCACAATTTAAAAATAAAATAATCGCTCAATTTTTCTCCACAAGTGAAGGGGTTAAATGTAAGGTGCAAAGATACTTGATGGTGCTCTCGACTTTACACAGACCCTAACACAATAACACAGACAAGTCATGCAGTCAGTCAGTCACAAGACACAGCATAAAGCAATGACTGGAGCCAACATGTGTATGGATCTTAAGAGTCCATAGCTAACTTGTCTCCCTCTCTCAGCAGTAAAACCAAAGATATTCTAAATGGGTAAGATGGATTACTTAAAAGCTTGGTGAACCGGGCTGATAGAGTTATCGTTAGTGCGGACGTGTACACTATTCACAGTGGAGGCTATCCAAAAACTCGGACTGGAACTTGAACGGAGAATTCAACTGGCCTATCGATGTGTAAAATGTGTCACGTTTCAAAGGGACATAACCAGTGTTTCTGTCCTCACTACTCATATAGGGAAAAGAGACCGGATGTTTATCTTCCCCTGTACAGTCTTTGGTAAAACTTAGTAGGATGAGGCGATGACCTTCTCTCCATGGTCACACACTCGGCCTACATTCATTCTCACTGAAACTTCCAGCTACCGTCAAAAATGGACGATAAGGCGCACATGTGTATAAGCTGCATCTCTTAAATTGACAGAATATTAGGTATTTCTTCACATATAAGCTGCAGCAGTTTATAAGCCGCAGTTAATTTTGAAACAAAAAAGTTGACAAAGTTAAAGAAAAAAGCAGTACATTTTATCAACCTTACCACAGAAAATCAAAATGTGCTGAAAGCAACACACAAATATAAATCATGCTAGTAAAACATGCGTATTTAATACTCTGGAACACTTTTAACACAGGATTTGAATCAATTAAGTGTCAAAACCAGTTTGGATAGCTACAATGAAGCTAATAAAAAAAAAACAGGATAGAGAATGTGGCTAGAAACAGATTCCATAACACTGATAAATACAAAATTGTGGATCAATCCACAAACAAGCCGCATCAGTATATAAACCGCATGAACCAAAGCTAACAAGGGGGGAAAAGTAGGGGCTATAGTCCGCATTTTTCGGTAACTTTCAGTTCTGGAAGAGACAACTTAGCAACCAGGGCCTGTATTCACGTTGAGATAGCATGAGACTTAGCATTATGCTAACTTAGAAGCTCTTCCAATGTCCTATAGGATTTAATAGGACTTTTGGAAGAGCTTCTAAGTTAGCATGATGCTAAGTCTCATGCTATCTCAACGTGAATACAGGCCCAGGACCTGTATTCACGTTGAGATAGTATGAGACTTGTCATCATGATACCTTAGAAGTCCTAAAGTAGTGAGATAGTATGTGACTTATCATCTATCATATCTTAAAAGTCCTTCTAAACTCCTATCAAATCCTACTACTTCAGAAGGACTTCCAATATATCATGATAAGTCTCATACTACTACAGTGGAACAACCTTATAAGACCTCCCATTATAAGACTCCCTCCCATATAAGACCTACTTCTCTGAGACATTGCCCTTCTTTGTAAGTATCAAAATGACCTCCTTTATAAGACCCCCTCTCTTATAAGACCTCATTTTGGATTATTTTTTTCATTGTCTTATAAGGGAGGTTCCACTGTATCTCGATGATAATACAGGCCCTGGGCCTGTATTCACGTTGAGATAGCATGAGACTTAGCATGATGCTAACTTAGAAGCTCTTCCAATGTCCTATAGGATATAATAGGACTTTTGGAAGAGCTTCTAAGTTAGCATCATGCTAAGTCTCATGCTATCTCAACGTGAATACAGGCCCTGGTCTCTAGATTCATACGCATCTGGTCTCCTGTCACAGCTAAAACAAGACAAGTGCCGTCATGCTGTCAGTACATCAGACAAAACTACCACACACGAGAAGCGCAAAAGTGTCGCTGCATGTACCTTTTGGTTGGCCAGGGAGGTCACGCCCAATCTTACCCGCGAGCGACTCACGCTGCTCGCCGAGGAGCTCACTGAGCTCACCGACTCCTGGCTCCCCGAGCGCTCCCGGGCGGAGCGCAGGCCGGTGCCGGGCATGACCAAGGAGCGCGACATCATGGGGGAGGGGGTGCTGAGGGACATGGTGTTCCCCAGGCGGGCGACCTTGTGCACCGGGGCGAACAGACCGTGCAGGGCCTTGCAGTCAAAGTACCTGGTGAACACAATCATCAAGTCACAGATAGCGTGTGATTTTGAATCCGAAATGATGATCATTTTAAAAAGATCAAACACTACTGCATGCTAATCTCTAATTGACCATTTATGTTAAGCTTATGTCGAGCTCTTCGGAGTAGTTCGTCTGTCACTGGTCCCCACCTGACATTCAACTCTCACCTATGGCTCCCTGTAGCTGTTTGCATGCAAAAGCGGCCACGCCCCGGACAACGGCTTCGACTGGCCGGACAAACTAGGTTAGGGTAGCCTACGGGTTATAGACTTTTCAGTGAGTTAGGGCTTGCATGTGAAGACTGGTTCCGGCAGACTGCGTGAAGGAAACCATCAAGTGGTTCAATGGGCAAGAAGGTGGTTTCAGCAAAGCGCTGTGGAGCGCAATTAGGGCACAGTGAGACACAAAGGACACTGCTGGCCATCCACTGCATCCTGGCTTATCTCCAGTCGTCTGGACTACGTCTTGCCACTGGACCCACATGGGCTGGGATGAGAGAGTGAGGTTGACGACCCTGCGCAACTCTCCCTCACTTTAATCCAACTCACGCACAATTCATCTTCAAAGTGTCCCTAAAGAACTTCAACATCAATGTCTCCTCATGGGAAACCCTGACACAGAACAGACCAGCATGGCATGGTGCAGTAACAAAGGGAGCCACCAACTTCGAGGCGCACCGTATCGAGACATCGCTGGCAAAGCGTGAGGCACGCAAGATCCGCCTAAACAGCCGCAGCTCTGCAACCCCGACAGATCCCCCCCCCAACTCTTTCTCCTGTCCTCACTGTCAGAGATTCTTCCTGGCTCGCATTGGCCTCACTAGCCATATGCAAACTCATCCAGCATCCTATATTTCCACAAGGACGAACTGTTGAAGCATGGTCATCATCCCTCGGGACGGACGAACAATTATTTTTTACACCATTTTCTCAAAAGTTTCCTCTTACTCTCCCCCGGCCCTTCTCTTTTCATCATTCATTCTTTTGAGAGAGAGAGAGAAAACGGAGTTTTACGTCCTCTTGGTCTGAATCAGACACATATGGGACATTTGTAAATACAAATATGGTTGGAACAATACTGGAGGCAATGCCCGGAGGCAGTACGAAACCAGTAAAGTCCCAATTTTTTAAAATTAATACAGATAGCTGTAGCGGTGACCACGCCTCGGTTAAACCTCATTGGCTATGGCACCGCCACAAGAGATGTTCAATAAAATAAAATACCTATTTACATTGATTCTTTTATATTCTTGGTCTGTTTTTATATGTTTGTGTTTCTATCAATCTATGCTGATCATCTTAAACAACAACAAAACAGAAAATGCACACAAACTACCTGTTCATCATTAAACCATACAAACTATGTCATCAAAATATCTATTCCATCATGGTCATGAATAAGACAGGCTGTGTATGGTTTTACAGTGAGCGTACCTGTCGTTGAAAAGTATACATTGTTGCTAATGTACCAGCAACTTGTTCATAAAATATGTTATTTCTTATGATTAACTAAAGTCTATATACAAAAACCTCTCCACACCAATTGGTTTCACCCACAACAAGCCACTACAAAAGCAAAAAGCAAAGTCAGAGGCAAAATTGTGGTCTAAGGGAGCGAAGCAAGTTTAGAAGTGATCAAGGTATGGTGTGCACACAGATTTACTTCCCTTGAAGCAAATGCATCAAATTGACAGCTATCTATTAATTCCGCACAGCTGGAGCGACTTGAATGAGTTAAAGAAAATAACCAGAATTGGCTTTGCAAACAAGACAACTACTAAGACCTCCATTTTTAGTTCCCAGGTGAAGCGGGTGGAACCATTGTTTTTCTTTCGTCCGAGGTCCGTGGGTCCTTGACCATGACCGTGAGGGAACTTTGCACGCACTCCGGTTAAGTCTTGTATTATGTCACATTTTTTGGTTGTTTTTTAAACTGTGCACGGCTTCATATTCAAAGAACAGTGGAACCTCCCTCATAAGACCTTACAAAAATCAACCAAAAAAGGTCTTAATAGGGAGGTGGACACTCAGTAGTCCGGATATGAAGGGGAAAAAATCGGTGAAAATGTTTTGGGTCACATCTTAGAGGGGGTCTTAACAGGGAAGGTCTTATTGGGAGG
Source organism: Phymorhynchus buccinoides (assembly GCA_017654935.2). Lineage (NCBI taxonomy): Eukaryota > Metazoa > Mollusca > Gastropoda > Neogastropoda > Raphitomidae > Phymorhynchus > Phymorhynchus buccinoides. The sequence continues at coordinate 23,129,677 of CM065702.1, read as the reverse complement.
TTCCACTGTACCTGTCATCAAACACAGAAGCCTTGCATCTACACACACACTCTATATCCATCCTCACCTTTTTCCAGCCACAGCTCCATCATTCTTCCCTAAAGCTTCGTCCAGATCCACACCAGCCCAAACTCCCTTATCGAACACAGAAGCCTTGCATTTACATATACACTCCCTCCTACCCCCCCCCCCCCCCCCCCCTCTCACCTTTTTCCAGCCACAGCTCCATCATTCTTCCCCAAAGCTTCGTCCAGCTCCACGCCGGCCCAGACACCCTTAGCAAACACAGAAGCCTTGCATCTACATGCACACTCCCTCCTATCCCCCCCTCACCTTTTCCCAGCCACAGCTCCATCATTCTTCCCCAAAGCTTCGTCCAGCCGGCCCATACACCCTTAGTGAACAGAGAAGCCTTGCATTTACACGCACACTCCCTCCTACCCCCCCAGCCCCCCGACTTTTCCCAGCCACAGCTCCATCATTCTGCCCCAAAGCTTCGTCCAGCCGCCCCATACACCCTTAGTGAACAGAGAAGCCTTGCATTTACACGCACACTCCCTCCTACTCCCCCCCCCCCCCCCCAATTTTTCCCAGCCACAGCTCCATCATTCTTCCCTAAAGCTTCGTCTAGCTCCACGCCGGCCCAGATGCCCTTAGCGAACACAGAAGCTTTGCATTTACACGGACACTCCATGCTCCCTCCTACTACCCCCCCCCCCCCCCCCCCCCCCCCCCATTTTTCCCAGCCACAGCTCCATCATTCTTCCCCAAAGCTTCGTCCAGCTCCATGCCGGCCCAGACACCTTTACACACACTCCCTACTACCCCCCCTCACCTTTTTCCAGCCACAGCTCCATCATTCTTCCCTAAAGCTTCGTCCAGCTCCACGCCAACACCGGCCCAGAACACCCTTAGCGAACACAGAAGCCTTGCATTTACACATACACTCCCTCCAACACACACCCACCCCCCCCCCCCCCCCATCACTTTTTTCCAGCCACAGCTCCATCATTCTTCCCTAAAGCTTCGGCCAGCTCCATGCCGGCCCAGACACCCTTAGCAAACACAGAAGCCTTGCATTTACACACTGTCATACACTCCCTCCTACCCCCCCCCCCCCTCCCCACACACTCACCTTTTTCCAGCCACAGCTCCATCATTCTTCCCCAAAGCTTCGTCCAGCTCCACACCGGCCCAGATGCCCTTAGCGAAGTCCGTCTCCCCGACGTACTTCAACACGCCCGTCTTGGAGCCGCTCACCAACACCCGGTCGCCGATCTTCAGCCCTCCCGGTCGAACCCCCATAGAGGGAGTGGAGGTCTGCATGCCTAGGGTAGGGGAGGGGACGGGGGAGGGGGAGCAGGCCTTGTTGTTGTTGTGGAGGGAGGAGGAGGAGCCGGAGGGGACGCGGCTGCCCCCCAGGCCCAGACGAGGGGTGGTGGGGCGGAGGGAGGGGGTGGAGGCGGTCATGGAAGGCGGTGGGGCACCGCCGTTGCTGTTTGTGGCATTCTGCGCAAAAGATAAAACTGCGGTGAACGGAAGTGGAAGCTCCTCCTGTCATGCATGGTGTCATCTTTTCATGCACACGGTGCTATCTCTGAATGGATTCCTACTTGCAAAAACAAAAGCAAATGCCGGAGTGGAATGTTGAGATACCGGTATCGCTCAGTACCGGTGTGATGTTTTCAAAGTGGCTTTGTTCTCAAACCTTCTGCACATGTGCGAAGACTATAAGGCACACCTTTGCATAAGGCGCACCCCCCAAATTTTACCCACATTTCAGATTTTGTTACATTTTTTTTACTACTTTATTAGTCATATTATTAGGCGCAGGGGTCTGAGTCTGTTGAAAAAACTATCGCCTTATAGCCTGAAAAATATGGTAAACAGTCTTAAATGAAAGGAAATCCTCCGAAGTCGGAGTGTGGCTGCCCATGTGGCGGGGTAATCAAAAACGGTCACACGCGTAGTGTTCTCATCCCTAGCTGGTGCATTTGTACCGTAGTGTTCAAGTGCTTCGGTTGTTGGGATGATCCCTGGAGTCTTTAAGCCAGGGTAAGACAACAATCAAATGAAAGGAAGTCGTTTAGCAGAGGGTTTTATAGTAGGCAGGCATGAGATTGAGATAAGGCTCCCAATCGTCCCGCAAAACAAGGTGTCCCAGGGACTCCTTCACTTACAGTGTAGAGGATCCTAGAGGCGGGATAGCGGGTCCCAGTGGCATAGTGAATAATAAAACGATTTTTTTCTAGTGCATCCCTGGAACATTCTTTTAGAGGGTCTTTTAGAATTTTAGTGCTTCATAGACCCCCAAATGGAGGTCCCTGGGAGCCCTGTTGAGAAGCTGAAGAGCATCCGAAAAAGACTTTTAAAAAAAGGCTGAAGCCCCTGAAGCTAAAGCCTTTTAGTAATCTAAGCCTTAAAAACAGCATTAAAAGTGGAATTGATACATTTAGTTCATTTTTTAATCACTTAAAAGTGATAGTATTTCTATACTCATTTGGTCTCTTTTTGATCTCAAAAATGACATCTGGGGCCATCAAAAAGCCTGAAATCAGCCTAAAGGCTCAAACATCTCATGCCTGGTAGGGGCAGGCATCAGAATAGTCTGAAGTCCAATCCTCTGAAAACCGCGGTAAAAGGGCCACCAAGGCCCCAGACTGTAGAGGAACAACACTGAAATGAATTCTGAACACCACCAAAAAGGCTTCATAAAGTGAAATCACTTTTTAATACTATTTAACACAAAGAATAACACTGAATAAAAAGGTAAAACCTCTGACATGAGAAGCCAATCCTGGCAGAAATTCTGAACTCCTCTCACAATGCCTGAGGGGGTTGACTGTCTCACCAAAACCTTGGAGGAAGACGCACCTGTGCAGGGTGGATGGCGGTTGAGGACTGAGTTTCACTAGCGGAGGAGTCAGGCGGTTTGGATGTGTAGGGGGTGCGAGACAGCTTGGAGATCCGTGAAAACACTCCGTGCTTCATGGCACACTGGAAATTATAAATTCACGTTTTGTGATCAGTGAGAGAGAAAGAAAACTTTTTTTGAAAACTTGAACTTTATTTTTCAAGGATAAAGATTTTAGGCAACGCCTAGTCTTCCAATCTGTCCTTGATACATATATGAACATAGAATACAAACATGGCAAGGCATGATATTACAAGTACATATTTGAACATAAAGGTAGCAAAGCAGGTGCTATTATGATAAGAGAGAGAGAGAGAGAGAGAGAGAGAGAGAGAGAGAGAGAGAGAGAGAGAGAGAGAGAGAGAGAGAGAGAGAGAGAGAGAGAGAGAGAGAGAGAGAGAGAGAGAGAGGGGGGGGGGGTGTCATGAAAGAGAGACAGACATTTAGAGAGCAAATCAGAGACAAAGACAGACAGACAGACAGTAAAGAGACACAGACTCACACACTCTCTCTCTTACTTACCAGGAAATACCCCCCCCCCCCCCCTCCCCCCACTCCCTTAGTTTTTCCTGATGGGTTAATCAAGAACACTTGCCCGGTCATTGGTAGCAAACTGGATTTCGATTCTTTACCCTTACCCTTCTTCCGCCACCCTTCCCATCCACTCAGCCATCTCTTGGACACACACACACACACACACACACACACACACACACACACACAACAAAAAACACCCAAAAAACCCACAACAAACAACCCAGTATTTATACGGCGCTAAATCTTGATAGAAATCAAATTGAAGCGCACACACACGTTGAACATTCACAACACATTCAAACAGGGACACTATACAAAGACGAACAAGAAGATAACATACACAGACGTTTGAGAAATAGACCTAAAGGGAAGAAAGAGGAGGGAAGAGAGAATGAGCTTCAATGATGGGGAAACAGGTTGGTTTTGAGGTTTGATTTGAAAGCAGAGAGGGTCGGTCGCTGATGGAAGTTTGTTCCAGGAGGTTGGTCCTGAAACAGCAAAAGAGCACCGACCGACAGTTGAAAGCTTATACCTTCGGATCTGGAGAGACAGAGGGTCAGAAACAGAACGTAATGTGCGAGCTGGTGCATAAACTGAAATATTGTCGCAGGGGTACGATGGAGCAGCTTGATGGAACACACAGACACACACTACTATTATTCCAACTATTCCTCCGAAGACGGAGTGTGGCTGCCCACGTGGCGAGGTAATCAAAAGCGGTCACACACGTAATGTGCTCATCCCTAGCTGATGCATGTGTACCTTGGTGTTCCCAAGTGCTTCGGCTGTTGGTGATGATCCCTGGAGTCTTTAAGCCAGGGTACAACAACAAACTCCAACTACTGTATCACTTCTAATCCTCTTCTTCCTCCTCCTCCTCCTGCAACTACTACTACAACTTCTTCTTCTTCTTCTGCATTCCCAGGCCATATGGCCATAATGGGTAAGGTACATGTGTCCGATTTTCAGTTTTCACTGGTCTTCCCGCTGCGTACAGCCGACACATTCCGATTTCAGAGGAGCTCAAAGGAGAAAAATTATTTGAAAGATTTTTTTGAAAAAAAGGCAGGAGAATGGGCCAATAAGTCAGAAAGATAGTAGATGACACAAAACAAAGCAAAAAGGCATGACACAAAACAAAGCAAAAAGGCAGAGTCAAAGAGAGTGGCAGATTAGAGGAAGTTACAAGCACAGTACTTCCAGAAGGTGGGGGAACTATTTTACGAAAGACCCCCCGGTATCCCCACAGGGAGTTACTACAACAAGTAGTAAATACTAACCTGGAAGTACATAACCCCCATAACACTCCCATCGTTTTTCCCGATGGGCTCGTCGAGCACCACACCGGCCCAGTCGCCGGCGGCGAACTGCGTTTCTCCGATGAAAGCCACAACGCCCGGCTTGGAGCCGCTGACCCACACCCTGTCCCCGACCTTGAAGTCCTCCTCCATTGGAGCAGCTGCCCCCACCGAGCTGCTGTCTGAATCGGGGCCTGAACGAGGGGCGAAAGAATATATAAAAGATCAATTCTTTTCTCTGTTCATTTTTTAAACCCTTCATTGGAGCTCCTGCCCCCCCCCCCCTCGAGCTGCTGTCTGAATCGGGGCCTGAACGAGGGGCGAAAAAAATAAATCAATTCTTTTCTTTTTTTTCTAAATCCTTCATTGGAACCCCAGACCCCCCCCCCCCCCCCCCCCCCCCCAAGCTGCTCTCTGAAACGGGTCCTGAACGAAGGGCGAAAGAATAAAGATCAATTCTTTTGTTTTTGTCTTTGGTCGCTTGTTTGATCGTTTGTTTAACCCTTCATTGGAGCCCCAGGCCCCGCCCCCCACCAAGCTGCTGTCTGAATCGGGGCCTGAGCAAGGGGCGAAAAGGTGTCACAAGTAAGAGTTGGGCCAGACTTGGGCTAGGGGTGACAAAAAAAACCTGTCAAAATCAAGACTTGAGAAAGGGATGAAAATTTTAAAACGTTAGAATTAGGGCTTAATTAATGAGAGGTTAAAGAGAAAAAAAAGTTAGAATTGGAGCCTGAACAACAGGTGAGAAAAAATGTCACAAATAAAAATCCAACTTTTGTCTTTCAGTCATTAGGGAATAGACTGGAGCTTACCCTGGTTTAATAGTTTTTGTATATTACATCCAATGTACTCTATACTAAATGAAATTTGTAAAATGAAAACAAATTCAATAACTTACAGTTATACATTTTTCAATAGCTGCTACTTTCATTGCTATTGTTGTTGCCATCATAATAGCAGCGGTGGTGATGGTCAAGATGGTGATGACGATGAGGATGATGATAATGATGATGATTACTATAATTTAGTCTTTGTCATTGGTAAATTAATGCTATTATACTGGTATCAATACTGTTTCTGTTATTGCCATTGATATCAAACTTCTCATCCCTATTTATGATTTTTCCATCACTTCTGCTATTTAGTACATCAACGTGAGTATGTGTTTTGTTTTGCATATAATTTGTATAATGGAAAAATTGTTAAATAAATTAAAAAATTGGTGTGAAAAAAAGTAAAAATTGAGGTTTAACCCTTTCACCGCCAAAGTCGCATTTTAGCACCACAATGATGTAACACCTATGTCACCAAAAGGCATCAAATTGGGGTCTATTATCCAAATACCCTATTGTCTTAGTTTCTGGAAGTAAGGATAGACCTTATTTTATATATGTCACAGAAGAATCCCCAATACTGCAGATGGATTTTGTTCTCTACCCAGGTAAATTTAATGGAAAATGTTGGCTGAAATGTGGCTGGCGGCGAAAGGGTTAAACAATGTAAAGCATGTTTTTCTCATTCTCATTGGTTCTTTTCTTCAAGTAATGTAAAAAGGTGTAAGTGACATAAATTCAACATTGGCCAAGATATAAACAGTGTCTGCATTTCTGATTTTACAGGCTGAACAACAATCTCTTTAACTGACATATGTCTGATATATCTTACTCTTAGTTAATTATTTCAAAATAAAGGCCACAACATAATTGCAAACAAAACAACAACAACAAAACTGAACTAAAAGGTTCTGTGTGCAGAACGTTCATTTAATTTTTGCACCAATGTGTGCATCTTTTTGTGTGTGTGTGTGTTAGCGGAGGCGTGCGTGCGTGCGTGCGTGTGTGTGTGTGTGTGTGCGTGCGTGCGTGCGTGTGTGTGTGTGCATGCGTGCGTGCATGTGTGTGTGTTTGTGTGCGTGTGTGTGTGTGTGTGTTGTTGTCATTGTTGTTTTTGTTGTTACATGTTTTTGTTGTTCATGTAAGATACATTATTTTTGTGAAGCGCTCAGAGCCCCCACGGGAGATTAGGCACTATATAAATGATCATTATTATAATTATTATTATTATTAACGATAACATTTATTCAGCAAACATAAAAAGCATGCTAATATTCTGTTTAAACATAAACTAAGACAGAAAGACAAATCTCTGTGACGGATGGAACATGTTTTTCACAGAACTCTGAAATTCAAAGGAACTCTGCACAACAAGAAGACAATCCTTTCAAATACTGCAGTACAAGTACGGCATGCTCCAATGACAAGATGCGAGCTGGATGCAATGCAGCACAGAACAGCATGCTAACCAAGCAAAAGACACACGCCCCAAAATACATCCATTTTCAAAGCTAGACCCTGTCACTCACATATTCACTCATCTGAGTATTTTGTCTTGGTGAAACAAGTCCATTAATGAGGATTTACAATACCGTAAAAACTGGACTATAAGACGCACCTGTATATAAGCTGCATCCCTTAAATTGACAAAATATTAGGTGTTTATTCACATATACGCTGCACCAGTTTATAAGCCGCAGAGAAAATTGTATGTGCACAAACCAACACAAATATATAAATTCTCCTATCAGAACATGTGTATTTAATGTTCTCAGACACTTTAATCATGAGATTCGAATCTATTGATTACCAAAACCAGTTTTGAGTCTAAAGAAGCTCACAATAGGCTGAAGAATGTGACTGTCCAGAAACAGATTTAATCATACTGATAAATGTAGAATAGAAAAAAATCAATCTATAAGCCGCATGGGCCAAAGTTGAGGACAAAAATAGCGGCTTATAGTCTGCATAGTACGGTAAATAAAAACATCCGAAAAAATTATCATGTGTTTTGTTGTTCAAAACAATCTTGTTGCTGGAAAATCATGTAATTTTTATACTTTTATACTTCTGCAATATTTCACTCTTCATCGATAAATGCATCACTTAAGTAACACTTGAAACATCAAAACTATCAGCAGCTGAGAGCATATCAATCATAATTTAAAGAATGTCATACTTCAAAGCTGTGGCTCTTTCTCTCCCTCACACACACTCATCTCACATCTCATAGACAATTTATGCAACACAGATCATGCTTTCAAAAGACGAGCACATATCAATCTAAAGATCACCTCATCTAATTAAGCTACACTTCTCCATCACAGACATGTGTGTGTGTGTGTGTGGGGGGGGGTCCGTTTTATTGCAGAAATCTTGTAAAAAATGTATTTACAATTATTTTATTATTCGTATTTTGTATGTAGAATGTCTACGTCTTGTAAACTTTAAATGCTTGTAAATGAGGTAGAAGGGTATTTTTGTTTTTGCAAAATTTGTCTATTATAATTAGTCATGTAATTGGTATGTCGATGGCAGTATGATTTTATTTCAAGTTGCAGTATTGTATTCAAACTTGATTGGGAATGTGAATGTGGTCTCTATGTTTCTTCTTAGAATGTTCATGTTGTAACTATTTTACTTGTATAATTAATTGTGTGAGAGTGTGCGTGTGCGCATGCATGTGTGTGTATGTGCGTGCGTGCGTGCGTGAGTAAGGAAGTAAGAGAACGTTGTGTGTAAGCATCGTGCTTATTTTACTTTCTAATGATTAATTATTTGTTTGCCTTTAATGTTCTTGTTATCAATGTAAAGCGCACTGAGCTCATGTGAGAAAGAGCGCTATATAAATTCCCATTATTATTATTATTATTATTATGCAATATCTAGTCGTTCGCTTTTCATCTGAATCTTTCATCCTCCGAAGTCGGAGTGTGGCTGCCCACGTGGCGGGGTAATAAAAAAAACGGTCACACACGTAATGCTCTCATCCCTAGCTGGTGCATTTGTACCATAGTGTTCAACTGCTTCGTCTGTTGGGATGATCCCTGGAGTCTTTAAGCCAGGGTAAAACAAACAAAATCTGAATCATTCTATGCTAAAGAAAAAGGCTGTTCCACAGTTCTCGCCCAACCCTGCTAACCGCCCCAACACCACGATTCACCAAATATCTGTCACCATCCTGATAGTTGTCAACCTGTTCTTTCTGAAGTACATGTATGTGCATGTCTTTACGCACATAAAAATCCCACAGCAGTTGAAAGTCGGTAAGAGCTAGGTTTTCCAAGTGTGCCCACACACCCTCACCACCCTGTGCCCCCCCCCCCTCCCCCCCACCCCTCTCCCCAAAAAAAAGAGAGAAAAAGAAGGGTAGGCACTACACTTGCGGCGACACACTCTTCAGGGGAGAGCAGCCCGATTTTCATAGATAAGTCTCTGTGACTAGAATATACCAAATAACAAACAAAATTACCATATATGTGTGTGCATGTGCTCGAGTCTGTGTGTGTGCCAATGTGTCGATGCATGCAAGTATGCATTTACCCAGATAGTGTGTGTGTGTTGGGGGGATGGGTGGGTTTGTGCGTGCATGTGTGTACGCATATGCATGCACACATGCAAGCATATGAACACACAAAGAGAGTTTCCTTGCATGCAAATGTTTGCGTTAACATCAAATAATCCATCCCCCGAAGACGGAGTGTGGCTGCCCACATGGCGGGGTAATCAAAAAAACGGTCACACACGTAATGTTCTCATCCCTAGCTGATGCACTTGTACCATAGAGTTCAAGTGCTTTGGCTATTGGGATGATCACTGGAATCTTTTAGCCAGGGTAAGCCAACAACCAACAAACAAACATCAAATAATCCTACCGCACCCTGTCACTTTTTGTGCCCTGTCTTTCTTTTGGCGCTGTGCCTTTGTTTGAACATGTACGCCTTCATGCATGCGCATGTATGCATTCATGACTGAAACAGGTACCTGACAATCCCACAACCAACCATACCCCCATAATCATCACCTTTCAAGCCTGGGGCCACATCGCTGGCATATCGACTGGCAGAGGGGGGAGCTATACCAGCCGCTCGGGCGCTCTTCGCTATCGCACCTTTAATACGAAAGGGGAAAGAAACAAAAAACACACGCACAATGCATGACAACATCAAAGGCATGCTTAGGCACACAGGGAACCACTAAAAAAGGAAAACATAAAAGGAATAAAATGCCCGTAGCAGCTGGGATACAGAGAATCATTCAACAAGCCAAAGGAAAAACATGTCAGAAGAAAAGTGTCATCCAAACAATGAAGAAAAAAAGGAGGTAAAAAAAAAAAAAGAAAAAAAAAAAGGGAAAATAAACGAGGCAAAAATCATATCCACATTTATAACAGCAAAAGAAATAATTAATTGACCAAAGATTTTTTTTCTTCCGATTAATTCAGTAAGCTTCCTTTTTGTCCATAAATGACTACTCTTTGTACGAATGTGCTTGGATGCAGTCAAAAATGCATGATGAAAACCACGCATCAAGCAACATAACAAAATGCACCGAAACGAGGAAGGGAAAAAATGACACTGGCTCTGCAATCTTAATAAATTATGAAAAAGATATACTAGTAAAACAATAGACAGGGAAGTGGTAGGCAAGTGAACATGAAACCAAGCAATGTTTTCCCCAAAAGTTTAGCAATGCTGAATTTGTTGTAGGAAGATAAAACCTATGCATCATTCTTAGAATAAGAGAAATTAAATTAGATCATGAGGCAAAATGATAAGACTGTTCAAATTTAAAGTAAAACACACGCGCGCACGCACGTATGCACGCACACGCACACACACACACACATTTTTTTTCAAAGATCAAGAAATTCCAGTGGTGGGCAAAAAAGAAACTTATAAATGTACCATGCTTTCTATTTTTATACAAATTTTTTTTTTTTTTTAAAGAGATTAAATCAAAGTAATGAAGCCAAAGACCCAAAAGGCACCTGAATTTGGCCAGTCATTTAGCACCTTTAACATGACGATAGCTATACCCTGTTTAACTTTACAAAAGATACAGTGGAACCTCCCGTATAAGACCTCCCATTAAAGACTCCCTCCCACATAAGACCTACTTCTCTGAGACATTGCCCTTCTTTGTAAGCATTAAAATTATAAGACCTCCCTTATAAGACCCTCCCTCCCTTATAAGACCCCTCCCTTCCCTTATAAGACCCCTCCCTTATAAGACCCCTCCCTTATAAGACCCCTCCCTTATAAGACCCCTCCCTTATAAGGGAGGTTCCACCCCTCCCTTTGCTATAAGACCCCTCGCAAGTTATCATAAGCACCCCCATCCCTTATAAGACACAGAGGGAGGGAGAGAAGATCTACCAGGAACTGAAGTTATGACATCACCTGGCATCCTTCTACATTTACAGCATCATAACACTTAACATAACGCTGTTTCTTTGGAAGCAGGCTTTTAAATGCTTCATTTACAGACACATGGGTGCAACTCCCCAAAATGAAAAAAAACTGAAAGGCAGGGGTCCAGGGACCCATGGCCCCAGCAAGGTACAGGGGCAGAGCCCCGTCGGACAATTCAGGGGGGGGTCCAAGCTAAGAGAGGGAGATAACGAGATAGACAGACAGTTAAAATTATAGACAGAGACAGTTTGAGTCTGATAAGCCTTGTAAAATTATTACATTGCCTTTTAGTAAACTTCCAAGATAAAACAACCAAGTTCAAAACGCCCCAAATCGCTTGTGGTCAATTTTTTTTTTTTGAGGAATTAAAAAAAAATGAAGTTCAGTTTCTGGCAAAAATTTTAAATACTTAAATCAGTGTAAAAACGAAAGAGTAGCACCCATGCTGAGACAGAATCATACATCAACTTCCCATTCTGGAAACTGGGTAACCTCCTAACAACCCTCACACTTCCAAGATGCTCAAATAAATAAAGGCGCCTTGCAAACACTTCTTACCTCCCTAAATGCTAGTATTAAAAACCAATAAAAGCAAGCCCCACTTTTGCCCCAACAGGGAATAATAACTGAAGCACGAAAAAAGTCCCAATTATAAACAACTCAGGAACAATCTTCTTTTAAACCCAAACCAACTGGACTCAAAGAATGTACTGAGTAATGCGGATGAAGCTTTTCGGATCATTCAACAACGTGATCCCATTCTGTTTAGACTACTGCTAGCCAGACAGTCTCAGTGTATAGTTAAAAAATGACTACACATGTGATGTGGTTACTGGTATATTATGTAAACCACACCATTCTCTTACATGAGAGAGAGAGAGAGAGAGAGAGAGAGAGAGAGAGAGAGAGAGAGAGAGAGAGAGAGAGAGAGAGAGAGAGAGAGAGAGAGAGAGAGAGAGAGAGAGAGAGAGAGAGAGAGAGAGAGAGAGAGAGAGAGAGAGAGAGAGAGAGAGAGAGAGAGAGAGAGAGAGAGAGAGAGAGAGAGAGAGAGAGAGAGAGAGAGAGTATCTACCAGAAACTGAAGTTATGACATCGCCTGGCATCCTTCTACGTTTAGCGGATCTGCCAGCTTCCCGTTATTACTTCCTTCCTGCCTACATTTCTTTTCCTTTTTATATTTTGTTCATCAAATGTGAATGATATTGATAGGTGGGTATATGATACATGCAATGTAAGGATTGTCGTGAGGAAAATTTGAAACAAACAATTAATGAGTTAGATTGAAATGAATGAATAAGTAAGCAGAGGAAAAAAGAAAGGAAGAAAGGACATTCAGTGAAAGTCAGCCACACTTCTACTTCTTCTTCTGCGCTCCCAGGCCATATGGCCATAATGGACAAGGTATGCATGTGTCGGATTTTCAGTTTTCACTGGTCTCCCCGCTGCTTACAGCCGACACATTCCGATTTTGGAGGAGCTCAAAGGAGAAAAATTATTTGGAAGATTTTTTTGAAAAAAGGCAGAAGAATGGGCCAATAAGTCAGAAAGATAGTAGATGATAGAAAGCAAATGGTAAAGGCAGAGTGGAAGAGAGTGGCAGATTAGAGGAAGTTACAAGCACAGAACGCCAAGAAGGTGGGGGGATTATTTTTACGAAAGACACCCCCCCCCCCCCCCCGGTATCCCAACGGGGAGAGACTCATGGAGGGGGCTGGGTCATCCAGCTCCCCGTATGGAGGCACGAGGCATCCATCCACTGCCCCATTCAGCCACACAAAACCATCCCCTTGGCTTTGAGTAGGGGTTTATTTATATATGGAAAGAAAATAAATTGAATTTGGGCTGAGATACATTCTTGAAGTATCTGTATCCCTTTCCCTGCACAAACAAGTCTGTTCCTCCAATTCGTTTATTTCCCAACCCCTTCTCTTTTCTCCATCTATTCCAGTTATGACTGTCTGTCTGTCTGTCTAAACTAGAAAGTGCACACAAGATCTCCTTTCTCTGGCAGTCAGTCATCTGCAGGTTTTGCAGTTTGATTTTTCCCTTACGAAATCTTGTTAAAGTAAAAAAAAATTAAAAACACCCCTAAGTTTGTTTAGTTTGTCTTTTTTCATTTTTGTTTGTTTGCTGGTAGCTTTTACACACTGTGATACATATAAATTAATCAGAGAATTTACACACACACCAAAAAAAAAGCCCTACAACCTATTTTCGTGAAGCTGAAGTATATCTTCTTTTTCTTCTTCGATCGCTCAGTTTCCTGTCAATTATGAGCGCAGATGCGTCATCGTCACTCATGCTGCCGTTATGCGCCTAACTAAGAAATAGCTAGGCCCAGCAAGTCCGACTCCGGCTGGGCTGAAGTATATGAAGGAGTGGAACCCTCATTGCTTTGATTTCCCATATCTTTGCGCACACTCTCACACACACACACACACACACAACACACATGCACGCACGCACGCACGCACACACACACACGCACATTCAAACCTTTTCCCCTTTATTTTTGCTCACCTGGTCGACTCAACAATCCTACGAAAGGCAGTTCCAAAATGAAAGACATGCATTACAATCTGTATGATCTGGACTGTGTTCATCCATCAATGAAAAAAGAATGCTCATAAAATTGTGACAGTCATTTAGGTATGCCTTCACATAACCTACACTAATTATGTAGGCACGCCTTGACAGACATACAATAGAAAGCCCTCCAAAAAGAAGGTAAATTAATTTAACCCCTTGACTGCCACCAACGTATTACGTACTGACCTGATGACATCACTGATGACGTCATCAGATGAAGAGGAATAACCCTGATATATTGGCTTTTGCTTTAACAGTCAAGAGAGTTATATCCCCAGACCATTTTGCCAGATTGGCTCTATTAGTTGTTATGTATGGCATGATTTGCCCAATGGGTTTTTCTTTAATTTTCTCTGGCAGTCAAGGGGTTAATGTTTTTAGCTTGTTTCCATGCTCTTACTATTAAGCTTAAACAAAATTACACTAAAAAAACTAAACAAATAAAATCATAGTTTCAGATGACAAAAAATCATTGTTCCTCATTTTCTTTATTAAAAACAAACAAAACTATTGGGCACACTATCATGAGTTCAATTTAAATAAATGATGCTAAAAATTAAGACAAAATTCAATTAACATTATTGTACACACCAGTCCACATCAGTGACAGAAATTACACATTAAAAAATGGCTGGATAGCACTTCAAATGAACATCAATTTTTTCTTAAATCACCTCATCGACACAATGTGCATACAACACACACACTACGAAGAAGACTTGCACTGCTACAGTAAGAAAGAAACACAACACTGCTAATATAAATAAGCAAACCAAACAAACAGACAATGGAAAGACTTATATCCACTGGTCCAGCTTTGTTTATAGGCACAACAAAATCTATCATGCCAGAATAATAGCGAGAGGAACAACAGGAGCAGACGATGCAGCACAACATACACAGAATAATAGTGAGAGGAACAACAGGAGCAGACGATGCAGCACAACATACACAGAATAATAGTGAGAGGAACAACAGGAGCAGACGATGCAGCACAACATACACAGAATAATAGTGAGAGGAACAACAGGAGCAGACGATGCAGCACAACATACACAGAATAATAGCGAGAGGAACAACAGGAGCAGACGATGCAGCACAACATACACAGAATAATAGCGAGAGGAACAACAGGAGCAGACGATGCAGCACAACATACACAGAATAATAGTGAGAGGAACAACAGGAGCAGACGATGCAGCACAACATACACAGAATAATAGTGAGAGGAACAACAGGAGCAGACGATGCAGCACAACATACACAGAATAATAGTGAGAGGAACAACAGGAGCAGACGATGCAGCACAACATACAAACAAAAAGGAAAGTCATTCGACATACAGAGCAAAGGCAAACCATTAAACTTAAAAACAATGGAAACAAAGGGACATCATCCAACTTTTGAAAACATAAAAAGGAAGTCGTCCAACTTTGAAAACATGAAATACAGGGAAATCGTCCAACTTTGAAAACATGAAACAAAGGGAAGTGATCCAACTTTACTTAGGAAACATGAAACAAAGGGAAGTCATCCAACTTTGAAAACATGAAACAAAGGGAAGTTGTCCAACTTTGAAAACATGAATCAAAGAGAACTCATCCAACTTTGAAAAATATGCAACAAAGGGAAATCGTCCAACTTTGAAAACATGAAACAAAGGGAAATCATCCAACTTTGAAAACATGAAACAAAGGGAAGTCGTCCAACTTTGAAAACATGAAACAAAGGGAAATCATCCAACTTTGAAAACATGAAACAAAGGGAAGTCGTCCAACTTTGAAAACATGAAACAAAGGGAAATCATCCAACTTTGAAAACATGAAACAAAGGGAAATCGTCCAACTTTGGATAACATAATTAAAAGGGAAATCGTCCAACTTTGGATAACATAATTAAAAGGGAAGTCATCCAACTTTGAAAACATGAAACAAAGGGAAGTCATCCAACTTTGAAAACATGAAACAAAGGGAAGTCATCCAACTTTGAAAACACGAAACACAGGGAAGTCATCCAACTTCAAAAAATATGTAACAAAGGGAAGTCATCCAGCTCTGGAAACAAAGGGAAGTCATCCACCTTTTGGAACCAACCCAAAGAGCAGATCACCCACACTTACTCTGAGCCTTGCTGGGTATCCCCGAGGCCCCGGGGATGCCCGATTTCTGGGCAGGTCCACCGGCGGCAGAAGCAGCGGCGGTAGGCAGGCCCGAAGGCCGGCCGATCTTGGAACCAGGGGGCTTGAGCCCCGAGGGGCGTGGCGTGCTCATGAGGGCGGGCTGTCAGTATCCACTTTGGTGTCAATCAACTTCCGCTCCTCCGCCTTCACAGTTCCAAGGAGTGAAAAGGTCAATCTTGGCCACCTGAAAGGTGAAAGGTCACATGCACACAGAAACGAGCCACTGCTAATTGGGTAAAGGAGTGGGCAGCTGGGAATTCTCAACTAATTCTGTGGACTTTAACCCTTTCACCTCCAGTCATTTATCAGAAAAAAATTCCATTAAACTTACCTGTCTGTAATATTGGGGATTCATGTGTGACATATTTAAAGCAAGGCCTATCCTTACCTCCCAAAATTAATAGAATAGGGTCTTTGGATAACAGACCCTGATTTGATGCCTTTTAGTGACATGGGTGTTAAATCATTGTGGTGCAAAAATGCGATGTTGGCGGTGAAAGAGTTAACTTATTCAAGAAAAGAGCCTAACTTGGTGTGACATGAACTTTGAGATCTATCCAAAGGTCACACACAGGCTCTAGTCCCTACTTAGTCATGCACTAAGGGTTGAAAAGTGAGAGGACAAACTGTCTTGAAACAAGAAAATCAATAGGACAAAATTTGGTATTTGGTATTTGGTACTTTATAGTCAAAGAGGCGTCTCTGTGAAATTTGGGTTGCTCCCACCTGGAAAGCGCGTCGTAGCCAGAGGTGTGCCACCCTTTTTAAAAAATAGTATTTGCATGCGAGTTTTGTGTGACTGATGAGGAAGGAAAAGGGGTGTGTACGAATTTTGACCAAATGACAATTTTTTCGTTGCCACTGGGTTTAACGTGTGCTACATACATGGGCATGGGCACACAAAATTTGGTATTTGGTATTTGGACCTCTCTGTGAAATTTATCGTCTCATCCACCCTTTTCTTATCAGAAAAACTCCATGTTCAGACCGTAAGGCCTAGTCACAGTGCATGTCCTGGCTCTTGGAAAAATCAACAGGACATTATGTGCCAGTGTCAATTTTCAATGTGACATTAATCCCGGCAGGGAAGAAGACTTCTTCTTCTTCTGCGTTCCCAAGCCATATGGCCATAACGGACAAGGTGCGTATGTGTCCGGTTTTCAGTTTTCACTGGTCTCCCTGCTGCATAGAGCCGACACTTTCCGATTTCGGAGGAGCTTAGCAAAGGATAAAAATTATTCAGAAGATTTTTTTTTTTTTAAACTAAAAGGCAGGAGAATGGGCCATTAAGTCAGAAAGATAGTAGATGATAGAAAACAAAGGGAAAAGGCAGAGTCAAAAAGAGTGACAGATTAGAGGAACTCACAAGCACAGAACTTCCAGAAGGTGGGGGAACTATTTTTACGAAAAAGACACCCCCCCCCCCCCCCCGGTATCCCCACGGGGAGGGAGGAAGACAATAGGACATTATCAGCTAAAATAGTACTATGTCCTATGTAATGCAAAAACAAGACAAACACCATCTGAACATTGATACTAACAGTGAAACATCTGTGCTGTTCAACTACCATATGTGATGGATTATAAGACCTTTTATTTTCGACTGAGACCCCTGCACCTTATAAATATGACTAATCAGTGTTAATTCTGTCTTCAAGTCTCTCTCTCTCTCTCTCTCTCTCTCTCTCTCTCTCTCTCTCTCTCTCTCTCTCTCTCTCTCTCTCTTCTCTTCTCTCTCTCTCTCTCTCTCTCTCCTCTCTCTCCTCTCTCTCTCCCTCTGTGTCAGATTCAGTGCATGAAATTATCATCTAGAATTTTTTTTTAAACTGTGAATGTCAGGTTAAAATTTGCTGTGTTGAGATGCATTGGTCTGAAATCCAATGTGAGAGATAGGAGATTTGAGATTCACAGACGCACATTAAAAAAATATATATAATTACAATGAAAATCGCTTAACTCAAAATTGATGGGACTGAAATTTTACTTTCAGATTCAAATTCAAAATTCAAAACAACTTTTTCATCCTTGTGGAAATTAAAGTGTGCAATCACAGCCTCGATAAACAATACTAAAAACATTCAGATTACATCAATCGAAAAACACCACAAATAAAACAATAAGATGCATATAACATCATATTAAAGTTTATAAAGCCAGTAGCCAGTAGCCAAGATAGCCAATATTTTGAGATAAAAATACTTTTTAACATAAGGAATATTAAAGTGGGACCAGAAAATCATTGCGAGTTATCCAGTGTTTTTGAGTTATCGGTTATTGAGTTATAAATCAGGAATCCACTGTATTACAAATTCAGAATGTTGTCAAATACGGAGGGTGACTTTATAACTTGAAACCGCCTAGATATAGTCCACATACAAATGTGGTAAAAACACCACTAACCACCACACAGTGCTGAGAAAGACGCAGGAGACAAAGAGGAAAGACAAGACAGACATACCTTTCACTAACACAACACTCACAGTCACTGTACACTATCATGCATTACTGACAGTCATGCACAATCATGCTCTCTATGTATCTGTTCTCTAAGTTTGTTCCTTGAAGACTTCTTACCTCTAGTTGTGTTCCTCGGCACACACAAACAGTCTCTGTCTCGTCTTTCTGCATGCACCTTCCTCTAGGGTTCTAGTTTCAAATTGGTTCTTCAATCTGGAGAAAGAAAAACACAGAGAAACTTGGTTAAGTCAACAAACCTGGAATTAATAGGAGAGAGAGAGGGGGGGGGGAAGAGGGGGAGAGAGAGAGAGAGAGTGAGTGAGAGAGAGAGAGAGAGAGAGAGAGAGAGAGAGAGAGAGAGAGAGAGAGAGAGAGAGAGAGAAAACAAATGTATGAAATGCTTTAATTGTACACTGGCCACAGACCATATTATTAATTCAAATCAGGGGAAAACTATCAATAATTATACAGGCTTTTGCTGTTTCAGCAACACAGACCAAAAACACCCACTAAAGGCAAAGGAAGTAAAAATAATTAATATTAAAAGCACATTTAAAACTAAAACTAAACGTTCGGTCCAAAATGCTTCTAAAACTGGATTTATTTTTAGCATCACTGACATGACGCAATTGTCAAAGAAAAAAATCATTTCATCTGTGCATCAAACAAACAAAGTTCTGATTCTCTTTTCCTAGTGTTTGCTTACCTCTCTATACGGTATACCATTGCCCTTTGCTGTTACAGTGGAACCTTCCTAGTATTAGACCTTCAAAAATCATCCAAAATGAGGTCTTATAAGGGAGGCAATTTTAATACTTACAAAGAAGGGCAATGTCTCAGAGAAGTAGGTCTTATATGGGAGGGAGTCTTATAATGGGAGGTCTTATAAGGGAGGTTCTACTCTACTTTAAATCAGAATGAGAAAATATGCAGAAGCAGAAAGTTCACACTTCATCCAACCCTACAGTAACACTTGAGCACAATTCCTGAAGGGAGGGACATCTATTTTTAGAGCCCTTAACAATAACACACACAATGAAGGAAAGTAAATATGCATGTCAGTAAGTAGGCCCTTAACCCTTTCACCGCCAAAGTCGCATTTTAGTGACACCTATGTTACTAAAAGGCATCAAATTGGGGTCTATTATCCAAAGACATGTCATTGTCTTAGTTTTGGGAAGTAAGGATATACCTTATTTTATCTATGTCACAGAAGAATCCCCAATACTGCAGATGGATTTTGTTCTCTATGCAGGTAAATTTAATGGACATTTTTGGTTGAAATATGGTTGGCGGTGAAAGGGTTAACTCAAATGGCTTTTATCACTGGTTGACATTAGCATGTAATACTAATACTATGGGCCAATAGTAAATGAGAACTGTACAATACATGATTTTCATCAGCATTGGAATACCATAGTACAGCTTAGTCTTTCATGCATGAGTGCAACTCCCCAAAATGAAAAAGAAATGAAAGGCAGGGGTCCAGGGACCCATGGCCCTGGCAGGGTACAGAGCCCCGTCGGACGATTCAGGGGGGATAGTTAAGAGAGAGAGATAACAAGATAGACAGACAGTTAAAATGATAGACAGAGACAGTTTGAGTCTGATAAGCCTTGTAAAATTATTACATTGCCTTTGTAAACTTCCAAGATAGAACCAAGTTCAAAACGCCCCAAATCGCTTGTGGTCAATTTTTTTTCTTGGTGAATTAAAAAAACAACTTAAAGACACACTGATGCACCACGATTAAGTCCCTTGTTTTTTTATGGGTAGCTGTGACCCACATTCAAATGTCCCCAACCTCAAATTGAGGCTGCTCTTAAAATGTTTCGGTTTAAATTTGGGGGCATTTATATGGGAGTCAAACGTGGTCAAAACAAGATTTCTTTCCAGCGATAAGAGGGAAAACATGTGAAACCCGTGATTTTGACACATGATCTGGTGGGTCTTTAAGTTCAATTTCTGGAAAAATTAAAAATACTGAAATCAGTGTCAAAATGAAAGAGTAGCACCCATGGAACTGTACAATAAATGATTTTCATCAGTACAGTATTGGAATACCATGTAAGACTATGCCTCTCAACCTAGGGGGGCCTTTGCACTGGCTCAAGAGCTGCAGCCAAAGGGACTGGTTGGCCTTTGGGGACCTTCCCCAACTGTCCTCAAACCCCTTCGGCCGAGAGTGGGGGTGCACATTGGGCAACGTTTTCCCACTACAGTGGAACCTCGCTTATAAGACCTCCCATTATAAGACTCCCTCCCACATAAGACCTACTTCTCTGAGGCACTGCCCTTCTTTGTAAGTATTAAAATTACCTCCCTTATAAGATCCCTCACTTATAAGACCTCATTTTGGAGAAAATTTTTAAGGTCTTATAAGGGAGGTTCCACTGTATTGGACTACCATGGTTCAGCTTAGTCTTTCAATTTCATGTAAGACTATGCCTCTCCAGTCCTAGGGGGCATTTGCACTGGCTCAAGAGCTGCAGCCAAAGGGACTGGTTGACCTTTGGACCTTCCCCATCTGTCCTCAAATCTCTTCGGCCGAGAGTGGGGATGCACATTGGGCAAGGTTTTCCCACTACAGTGGAACCTCCCTTATAAGACTCCCTCCCACATAAGACCTACTTCTCTGAGGCACTGCCCTTCTTTGTAAGTATTAAAATTACCTCCCTTATAAGACCTCATTTTGGATGATTTTTATAAGGTCCTATAAGGGAGGTTCCACTGTATTAACAAATTTTAGCCCAGCCCGCTGGGAATACCAGCACCCCCCCCCCCCCCCCCCCCCCCCCACCCCCCCCCCCCCCCCCCTCTCTGCTATCTGGCTGTCAAGGTTGGGAAAGGACAGACCAGGCACACTGATGAGAGAAGTGAAGCATTTCAGTGGCACAGTCTGCACATTACACATATTACATGCTGGTCCTAACTGATCACTGTTCCCCTTCCAAGCTCTGGGAACTGTCTCTTCTTGTTATTTTCATTTTCACTACCCACCACTACAACAACCATCCCCATTATTCTTTACTCAACTATCATCTCTGGCACACTGATGAGAGAAGTGAAGCATTTCAGTGGCACAGTCTGCACATTACACATATTACATGCTGGTCCTAACTGATCACTGTTCCCCTTCCAAGCTCTGGGAACTGTCTCTTCTTGTTATTTTCATTTTCACTACCCACCACTACAACAACCATCCCCATTATTCTTTACTCAACTATCATCTCTCTCTCTCTCTCTCTCTCTCTCTCTCTCTCTCTCTCTCTCTCCCTCCCTCCCTCCCTCTCTCCTCTCCCTCTCTCTCTCTCTCTCTCTCTCTCTCTCTCTCTCTCTCTCTCTCTCTCTCTCATGTACACCTGGGTTAACTGATCATCCCCAGGTGTCCTGACTATCACCAGTTCTGTTCCAGTGAAAGCAGATAATATGCATCAGGTAGAGAGTGTCTGCAGTACTAAATTGCATGCGCACGCACACAAACACACACATACATACACACCACACACACATGCGCACGCACACAGACACAGACAGAAAGACACACACACACACAATGTACACCTTTGTGACATAGCAGACTATTGGATCCAGCTAATCATAATTTCTTCTTTCTTTTTCTTAAGGGGATATAAATCCATCAGTAAACAATTAGGCCCTCTCACTTTTCCCATGACACAACCCTACCATAAAGATATACAATCTTGATTTTGCAAAAGCCAGCTGCCCTAGGCAACATGCGCACGGGATATGCGATATAATATCATGAAGCAATCAGTGCATGGCGACACACAAGCCCTAACTGAAGCTGAAAGCATCCCTCCTCATTAACATTTATCCCCCAAAGTCAGAGTGTGGCTGCCCACGTGGCAGGGTAATCTAAAACAGTAACACACGTAATGTTCTCATCCCTAGCTGCTGCATTTGTGCCATAGTGTTCAAGTGCTTTGGCTGTTCGGATGATCCCTGGAGTTTTTTTAGCCACGGTACAACAACAACAATATTAACATTTTAAACTTTAGTGCCAGGTGTGCTGTAAATAATAATTATGTTGTTTTCAGGGTAACAACTTCAGACTAAAAATAAATCCACCATATCTACTCATTTGAGCACCTTACCACACACGCACGCACGCACGCACGCACATACACACACACAATTACTCTCAAATTAATGCCAGCCAATTTGGATTGACATAATTATCTGCAGTGATCAAATTTCAAGGACTCCCTCAACAAGCAAGCAAAGGGGAATTTCAGAGCTCCCCTGAACCCACAATTTGCAATGACAGCAATGGGTCCTCTTGCATATTTTTTCCAGTCAGTTTTCAGAGAAAGTAGAAAATGTCTGAACTGTCAGTAATGAGTGAAAAGAAGGGGGATAATTAGACAGGAGACTAAGAAAAGGGGAGTAAGAGGTGAGAAGGGAAGGAAGTTGGATATGGAGAGAGTTCAAGAGGGGGGTAGTTAGAGGGGCTATCAGGGGGCCGTTTCACAAGGGCTAACGTTACGTTGCGCTCGCTCAAATCGGCAAAAACGGTCTAAGAAACACCCTTCGTTTGCCGATATTCCGCGTGGCGTTTTATTCTTGCCAAACACCGAGCAAGCGGCGAACTATCCGGAAGTAGTAGGGGGTGAATACGTTTCTTGTTGTTGATTGATCCATTAAAGTTTGTTTAAAATACCTCTTTTTTTTACCAATCAGACAAGAGCTTGTAGTATTCTTCCGCAAATGTTTTCTAACATGTTTCTTAGGCCAAACATTATTGGTATGGCGACCTTTATCTAGAGAAACTCAACCCAGGCAGAAGGGAAGGGGAAAAGGTACAGTGTACCTAATTAGAGAGAAGGGAAAGGGAGGTGTGTTTGGAAATAATTAGCGCCTATGTTGTACAGCCCTCACCACAAAGAATAACCAAAAGTTGGGGTGTTGTTTGGTTTTTTCCTACAGTCTTTGCAAGACCAAGCTAATTAATTAGAAAATAGAAAACGAAGAGACTGTGCTGCTCTAGCAGCGACTACCAGGGTAATGCTATCTTACCAAAAGTAAC
The DNA here is from genome assembly GCA_017654935.2 of Phymorhynchus buccinoides. NCBI lineage: Eukaryota > Metazoa > Mollusca > Gastropoda > Neogastropoda > Raphitomidae > Phymorhynchus > Phymorhynchus buccinoides. Next base: position 23,106,406 of record CM065702.1, on the reverse strand, counting down.
TTGCACATAGTCTGAGTTCAGTTGTACCTTTGCACATAGTCTGAGTTCAGTCGTACCCTTGCACATAGTCTGAGTTCAGTCGTACCTTTTCCTTAAAAATAAAAAGTTGTTGGATCTTGCCCTCATAGAATCTAAGTTTAGAAAACACAAAATGACTTTGATTCTTTTACCTAAACCCACTCTCACAGAGAGAGAGAGAGAGAGAGAGAGAGAGAGAGAGAGAGAGAGAGAGAGAGAGGGAGGGGAGGGAGGGAGGGAGGGAGAGAGAGAGAGAGAGAGAGAGAGAGAGAGAGAGAGAGAGAGAGAGAGAGAGAGAGAGAGAGAGAGAGAGAGGTGATAAGTGATATAAATGTACACTTTTTCTGTTTGTAAACTGGATGGTTGAATTGTATGTTAGAATACAGCATGGTCACCGTCAATCATGATCCAAGCAATCAGAGAGAGAGAAGAAATGTGATTCTTTATAATATAAATATGGATAAAATACACTCAGACCACAAATCGAAACAAGGGCGTCGCCGAGCGGCAGACATGTCCGTCACCAGCAATGCCACGCACTTGCGACACCCCGTAGAGTGTCACATCCTGGCACAAAATTGGAAGGGATTCTGTCTTCTAGTTCACGAGATACAGCTTGAAGAAGAAACATATAGCGCAAAGAAGGAAATTTCGGTTTTCAAGGTCACACTTCAAGGTCAAGGTGAGCATGGTGATAATTTATGCTCGGATGTTTTCTTCTCTAGGGTATACAGTACCACACACAATCTGAAGCGCTTTTGTCAAGTACCAATGTGGAAAATATGGCTTAAAACCCAATGTGTAGACCCCTACCACTTTCAAGGCCTACGGATCGCCCAGACCGTGACCTTGACCTTGATCGGTATGCCACCATCAGAACGGGCATAAGCCAAAGTACCTTCATGCCAAATTTGAAGACTCTAACATTAACGGTGTGGGAGTTATGGCCCCTGAAAGATTGTCGGTTTTCAAGGTCGTACGCCAAGGTCAAGGTCACGACGGCAATATGGTTTGCGCGGATGCCTTCCTCTCATGGTGACACACCAGCACACACAATTTGACGTGATTCTGTCAACCCGTTCGAAAGACATCCTTGGGACAGACAGAAGGAGAAAAAAATGACCCTCCGATTTTCAGGCTCCAGCGATCTTTTTTACCTTGACCTTGACCTTGATCGGTATGCCATCATCAGAACGGGCATAAGCCAAACCACCTTCATACCAAGTTTCAACATCCTATGTTGATCGGTGCCCGAGATATGGCTAAAAATAGATTTTCGGTTTTCAAGGTCGTACGTCAAGGTCAAGGTCACGACGGCAAAATGGTTTGCGCCGATCTCTTCCTATTAAGGAGGCACACCTTCACACAAAATTTGACGCAATTCGGTCAAGCGGTTCGGGAGATATCCTTGGGACAGACAGAAGGGGAAAAAAAAGAAGAAAAAAAACAGCCCATCGCAATAGTCCGTCTTGGTGACGGACTAATGAGAAAATGCAGGCCACTTCAATAACAATTCATGCATTAGATGCACACAAATTATGGAAACAGTTATTAGCATTAAGGAACATCTTAAAAATCTTAAAAATGGCTAGCAGACCAGTCGATTTATTTCTTACTCTTAGTCTTAAGCCATCTGCTCTGGAATGCTTCACACTCACCGGATTCACCATAAAACTGGAAACTGGCAAAGCAACACTGAATTTGTTTCATCCAAATACTGTCACTGGCTTTTCTTTATAAAAAAAACACACCAAAACACCCAACTATGAATCATACAAATCGTCTCACTAGATCAATATAAAACGAGAAGCTCATAAAATATAAAAAAATATATTTTCAGTCAAGAATGAAAATGCATGAATCCAGGAATTCCCTTTCTTTAAACTGATCTGAACAGAGCATGAGATCAACTATTTTAAAATAAACACACGGAAAATCCAACAGCTATTTTATTTTCAGACAAACAGAATGTACAGCATCCATTTTTAATAAACCATCTCACGAGCTGAGATCAATAAAGAGAAAAGGCACAGAAAAGAAACCTCAGCGGTACAGCTTTACCCAGACAGACAGCTTGCAGGGCCCAAAGATACAAAGTGACATCACTCTATCACTGGTTTTCCTTGGGCCCTTTGGGTGTATGTGTGCGGTTGGTTACATCCCGTTATTGCCCCGTCCCAATGTTGCCCATTCTTGCCTCTACGTGTCCCCGTCTCTGTGTGTCCCCATCTCAATGTGTCCCCTTCTCTATGTGTCCCTACATACCTCTGTCGCTATGTGTCCCCATCTTTGTGTCCCCATCTCTATGTGTCCCCGTCTGAATATTATTATCCAATCTCTATGTGTCCCGTCTCTATTATGTACTGTCCCAATGTGTCCCCATCTCTATTGTGTCCCCGTCTCTATTGTGTCCCCATCACTGTGTCCCTGTCTCTATGTGTCCACGTAGAGACAAATGGGGACATATAGAGACAGGGACACAATAATGGCGACACATAGAGACAGGGACATATAGAGACAGGAACACAGAGAAGGGACATATAGAGACAGGAGCACACAGAGAAGGGACACATAGAGACAGGGACAAATAGAGACAGGAACACACAGAGAAGGGACACATAGAGACAGGGACAAATAGAGACAGGAACACACAGAGAAGGGACACATAGAGACAGGGACATATAGAGACAGGAACACACAGAGAAGGGACACATAGAGACAGGGACAAATAGAGACAGGAACACACAGAGAAGGGACACATAGAGACAGGGACAAATAGAGAAGGGACACATAGAGATGGGGACAAATAGAGACAGGAACACACAGAGAAGGGACACATAGAGACAGGGACAAATAGAGAAGGGACACATAGAGATGGGGACAAATAGACAGGAACACACAGAGAAGGGACAAATAGAGACAGGAACACACAGAGAAGGGACACATAGAGACAGGGACATATAGACAGGAACACACAGAGAAGGGGACACATAGAGACAGGGACATATAGACAGGAACACACAGAGAAGGGACACATAGAGACAGGGACATATAGAGACAGGAACACACAGAGAAGGGACACATAGAGACAGGGACATATAGAGACAGGAACACACAGAGAAGGGACACATAGAGACAGGGACACATAGAGACAGGAACACACAGAGACAGGGACACATAGAGACAGGGACACATAGAGACAGGGACACATAGAGACAGGGACACATAGAGACAGGAACACACAGAGAAGGGACACATAGAGACAGGGACAAATAGAGACAGGAACACACAGAGAAGGGACACATAGAGACAGGGACATATAGAGACAGGAACACATAGAGAAGGGACACATAGAGACAGGGACAAATAGAGACAGGGACACATAGAGAAGGGACACATAGAGACAGGGACATATAGAGACAGGAACACACAGAGACAGGGACACATAGAGACAGGGACATATAGAGACAGGAACACACAGAGACAGGGACACATAGAGACAGGGACATATAGAGACAGGGACACACAGAGAAGGGACACATAGAGACAGGGACACATAGACAGGAACACACAGAGACAAGGGACACATATAGACAGGGACAAATAGAGACAGGAACACACAGAGAAGGGACACATAGAGACAGGGACAAATAGAGACAGGGACACACAGAGAAGGGACACATAGAGACAGGGACAAATAGAGACAGGAACACACAGAGAAGGGACACATAGAGACAGGGACAAATAGAGACAGGAACACACAGAGAAGGGACACATAGAGACAGGGACACATAGAGACAGGAACACACAGAGAAGGGACACATAGAGACAGGGACATATAGAGACAGGGACACACAGAGAAGGGACACATAGAGACAGGGACATATAGAGACAGGAACACACAGAGAAGGGACACATAGAGACAGGGACAAATAGAGACAGGAACACACAGAGAAGGGACACATAGAGACAGGGACACATAGAGACAGGGACACACAGAGAAGGGACACATAGAGACAGGGACACATAGAGACAGGAACACACAGAGAAGGGACACATAGAGACAGGGACACATAGAGACAGGGACACATAGAGACAGGGACACATAGAGACACACAGGAACACATAGAGACAGGGACACATAGAGACAGGGACACATAGAGAAGGGACAGGAGACACACAGAGACAGGGACACACAGAGACATAGAGACAGGGACAAATAGAGACAGGAACACACAGAGAACGGACACATAGAGACAGGGACATATAGACAGGAACACACAGAGAAGGGACACATAGAGACAGGGACATATAGAGACAGGAACACACAGAGAAGGGACACATAGAGACAGGGACATATAGAGACAGGAACACACAGAGAAGGGACACATAGAGACAGGGAGACAGGGACATATAGAGACAGGGACACACAGAGACAGGGACACATAGAGACAGGGACACATAGAGACAGGAACACACAGAGAAGGGACACATAGAGACAGGGACAAATAGAGACAGGAACACACAGAGAAGGGACACATAGAGACAGGGACATATAGAGACAGGACACACAGAGAAGGGACACATAGAGACAGGGACACATAGAGACAGGGACACACAGAGAAGGGACACATAGAGACAGGGACATATAGACAGGGACACACAGATAAGGGACACATAGACAGGGACACATAGAGACAGGGACATATAGAGACAGGGACACACAGAGAAGGGACACATAGAGACAGGGACACATAGACAGGAACACACAGAGAAGGGACACATAGAGACAGGGACATATAGAGACAGGAACACACAGAGAAGGGACACATAGAGACAGGAACACACAGAGAAGGGACACATAGAGACAGGGACAAATAGAGACAGGAACACACAGAGAAGGGACACATAGAGACAGGAACACACAGAGAAGGGACACATAGAGACAGGAACATATAGAGACAGGAGCACACAGAGAAGGGACACATAGAGACAGGAACATATAGAGACAGGAGCACACAGAGAAGGGACACATAGAGACAGGGACAGAGACAGGAACACACAGAGAAGGGACACATAGAGACAGGGACAAATAGAGACAGGAACACACAGAGAACGGACACATAGAGACAGGGACAAATAGAGACAGGAGCACACAGAGAAGGGACACATAGAGACAGGGACAAATAGAGACAGGAGCACACAGAGAAGGGACACACAGAGACAGGAGCACACAGAGAAGGGACACATAGAGATGGGGACACAGATAGATGGGGCAACAACTGGACGAGGCAACAATTGCTGATCCCATACGTGTGCACCAGTTGGCCCTAAACACAACAGAAGAGATCAAGAACTGCCTGAGCAGTTTACTCTGTCTAATGTTAACCCCTTCACTGCCACGGCCATTTTGAATTCATAGAGGGGGGACTTAACCCTTTCAACGCTAGCCATTCCTCAGCCAAAATTTACCATTAAACTTACCCGGGTAGAGAACAGATTTCGTCTGCAATATTGGGGATTCATAAAACGGTCTATCCTTCCTTACCTCCCAAAATTAAGAACATAAGGTCACTGGATACCAGATCCTCATTTGATGCCTTTTAGTGACATGGGTGTTAAATTATTGTGGTGCCAAGAGGCGACTGTGGCGATGAAAGGGTTAATAAAATAAATAATCTAGCATAAAATAATTTAAGTATGCCTAAAGTATGCTACTTTTAAATATAAATGGACAAGCTACCCTTTCAAAATGAATAAAAATCTGAATTCAATGGTACATCCCTGTATGGAGCCTTTCATGGGACATTCCTACAAGAAATAATGACGGAAATATCTGTCATGGGCCAGTGAAGGGGTTAAAATGCCAGGCTATGGAGAAACAGGATTGACTATATAGTAGAGATGTGCAGTAAAACCTGTACTGTACATGGAGGAAAACTGATTGACGTGCCAGTTTAGTAAACCAGTTTGAGTTGCTAGAACCATTTCTTTTCTTTCTTTTCTTTTTCTTAATGGAGCGATTGAAAATGTGTTCCTATTTTTTTTAAGAATGAATTGTAAACAACTAATTTCTCCTTTCTGCAGGCATAATTATTGTGTACGTCCAAATATAGAGATGAAGCCGAACATTAGCATTAAACACAGTTGTCAAACTCACACGTGTGCGCACACATGCACACACATGCATGCATGCACACACATACACACAGAGTTATTTTTCGATGTTCTTGAATTATGGTTATTTCTTTTCTTTCTGAGAAGTTAAAAAAAGCTGTCAAGCTTTTTCCTTCATCCCCAATAAAGATCTATTTGACTTGACTTGACTTGACTTCACACTTGACACACACACACACACACCTCATCCCAATAAAGATCATTTTGACCTTGACTTCTCCCCCCCCCCCCCCCCCCCCCCCCCTCTTAAATCCCCTATCAGCAATACTAAACCCTCTGAAATTTCCAAATCCTCTAAAAACATTATGCTGTTTGGTTAATATGACCACACTACTGGTACAGGGCAACCACTGAGTGATAGACAAACGAACAAACCTTATCAAACAGGGGCTACAATCATACGGTCTAACTTTCCAATAATCCACACACACACACCATAAGGCATGACTGATAGAAGCACCAATGGTCGATCACTCAACTGACATACTGATAGTTGTGTTTATTGAGGACTTTAACGCGTGGCGACCATGCCAGTAGTCTAAATAATCAATGTATCTGTTTAAGTGTGAACTGATTAAAGATGGGATCACAAGAAAATGATCCATGACAGATTAACAATCACATAAAAATAAGATTCAAGACAATTCAGGAAAAGCTGTTATCAAAATAACGCTGCAAAAATACTGAGTGATAGACAAACGAACAAACCTTATCAAACAGGGGTTACAATCATACGGTCTAACTTTCCAATAATTCCCATATCCCATAAGGCACAACTGATAGAAGCACCAATGGTCGATCACTCTACTGACATACTGATAGTTCTGTTTATTGAGGACTTTAACGCGTGCGTGGTGACCATACCAGTAGTCTAAATAATCAATAATCAATAACTGTGGACTACACTACAGCTGTCATAATGGCGGTCACCATTCATCTGTTTAAGTGGACAACTGAAAAAGCTGTCTTTTGTGTGAATTGATTAAAGATGGGATCACAAGAAAATGATCCATGACAGATTAACAATCACATACAATAAGTCAAGACGAAGTAATGAAAAGCTGTTATCAAAATAATGCTGCACAAAATATAAATAATATATATATATATTTATAATATACAAAAAAAGATACAGAAAAAGACAGAAAAAGATAACAGCCGCACAAGCCAAACTTCCCACTCCACACAACTCTGTAGGACTGAAAAGTTGGTGCATTTGAAATGCCGAATTGATCAAACTTTTCTGTGTCTAATGTCTGAATTTGTGAACCTCAAAAACAAAACCAGTTAATGTTAACTTTATGAAATGTTCTGTGTTCTTTAAAAAAAACATATTTATATATAAATAAATAATGCTGCACAAAAACTGCTACCATGGACACATTTCTAACCAAAACAATCCTGTTTATATGGAAAATCCAAAATGGTCTAATAACAGAGGGCTACACCTAAAACATACTCAAAGTACTCAATACTGGACAATTTAATTAATTTAAAAAAATATTGAAATAAAAGCATCACACACAAAAAAGATTCATGACAGATTAATAACGATAACACAGAAATAGGCCTAATTCACGACTGACTGATGAATAGTATTCTGACATATTTTCCGTAGATCCCCCTGAATTTACAGTGACAGAATAATCAGCAAATGATTGTGGTCGCTTGAAGGAAAGGAAGGAATAGCTTTGTTAAAATAAATTACAGTAGGCTAACAAAACACTGCTTACTATGGACAAATTGGTAACCTAACTTCTTGTTTACGCTACAAGGACCTCAGAAAGCTCTGTGTCAGTGTGTTGTACAGCTGCAATCACATCCTAATGGCATTCACAAATCACCGTATTATTTGACGGACTATAACTTGACTATAAGGCAATACTTTTTTCCCCCAGACTGAGAGCTCTGCGCCTTATAGTATAACTAATCAAATAGTAGGAAACTATAATAACAAATTTATCGTCCTTCAGACTCAGAGGCCACCCCTGATAGGACGCTAATCTCACCTTCTTCGTTAATAACAAAATAAGAATATTGTGTAAAATTTGGGGGGGGGGGGGGGGTGGCTTATAATCAGGTGCGCCTTCATGCATGAGAATCTGAAAAGCAACAAAAAGCTGAAAAGCGGGGATCTGGGGCCGCAGAAGGCCCCCAGTAGGGATCCAGGGGGTAACACCAAAGCTTTTTTTGGTAGTTGAAGCCCTAAAACAGCATTAGAATGGCTAAATTTAGTTAATTTGTTTTTGTTTTTTCGGCGGAAAAGCAATGTCATTTCGGCGGAAATTTGCTGTTTGGTGAACAATTCCCATCCCTGGAACACCCAATAAGGTATATCTTTTTTATTAAGCTGTTCACTTTAAAAAAAACTAAAAAAACTTCAGGTCAGGTCAGGGTAATGAGGGCAACTAGGCCTCGCGGCCTCTGAAGTGCCCTTTCAATTTAGTTTTTGTAGTATTGGGCACAGTTGTGACGGTTTTTGATGACTCAATCAGTCATGTTGGTATCTCAATTCTGTCAATTTAGGGTCTTTGTCCAGGAGGTTTTTAAACTGGTTAAGGTTTGGTGCAAGCTTGATTTGTGCAGAGAGGTTATTCCAATACTTGGCAACTCTGTTAGCAAAAAAATGTTTTCTAATGTTAGTTCTGCTGTATTGTATTAGTATTTTTAATTCACAGTTTCTAGTTTTCGAATAGTTCGAGAGCTGAAACAATCTTTTGTTAGTAAAGTCAGTATTGTTAAAAATAAAGTCCTACCAAGTCCTACCAAGGCATGCACAGACCTTACTAACTTACACAGTTGTGCACAGTAGAAAGAAAACCAGGAACATGCCAGTGTGGGTGGATGGCAGCAACAGGAAGCCAGACACTGGAGAAGAGGAAGGAGAAGAAGATGATGTGAAGAGGGTAATGAAGCTTTTGGGAAGAAACAAATATGAAAGAAAAAAATACTGTATTAGGCCTACTGAAGGTCTGAAGAAGAAAAAAAGAGAAATGGAAAGCAAACACTGAAACAGCCTTTTTCTGTATGAAGTAATATAGTGGGCGGTGGGGGTGGAATGGACCCTGAAAGAGAGAGGGGGGAGAGAGAGAGAGAGAGAGAGAGAGAGAGAGAGAGAGAGAGGGGGGGGGGGAGAGAAAGAGAGACAGAGACACAGAGAGAGACTCACAGAGAAAGACACACAAAGAGGGAGAAAGACAGAGAGAGATAGGGAGAAAGAGCGAGTCAGAGAGAGAGAGAGAGAGAGAGAGAGAGAGAGAGAGAGAGAGAGAGAGAGAGAGAGAGAGAGAGAGAGAGAGAGAGAGAGAGAGAGAGAGAGAGAGAGAGAGAGAGAGAGGCGAGAGAGAGAGAGAGAGAGAGAGAGGGGGAGAGAAAGAGTCAGAGAGAGAGAGAGAGAGAGAGAGAGAGAGAGAGAGAGAGAGAGAGAGAGAGAGAGAGAGAGAGAGAGAGAGAGAGAGAGAGAGAGAGAGGCGGAGAGAGACAGAGAGAGAGAGAGGGGGGGAGAAAGAGTGAGAGAGAGAGAGTCACAGAGAGAGAGAGAGATATAAGAGAGAGAGAGAGAAAGAGAGAGAGAGAGAGAAACAGACAGACAGAGAGAGACAGATAGAGAGAATTGCACACAGACAGATAGAGACAGAGAGACAGATAGAAAGAAAGACACAGAAAGAGAGAGACAGAGAGTCAGAGAAAGCGACTCACAGAGACACACAAAGAGAGAGACAGGCAGACAGACAGACATGGGCATAGAGATAGACAGACACTATGACAGACTGATAGACAGATATCAGACAGGGGCCTAGAGACAGAGACAGAGTAGAAAGCAGAGACAGGGTTTCTGTGTGCTGCTAATGGTCTAATTTGTACCTACAGACTCCAGGTGAAGGTCTCTAATACAGAGATCAAAGCCAGATGGCCAGTCCTGAGCCACTGAATCAGCCTTCCACTGTTCCAGCCTTCTAAAATGCTTCGCCATCTATATCACTTTAAAGAACTCAGTGTTTGTCTGTCTGTCTGCGGGTCAGTTCGTGAAGTCAAAGTCAAAGTCAAAGTCAAAAGTCAAAAAATACTTTATTATTACATTAGGTGAAATTACAGAGTGTGGTCTCATACAAGCACAATACAAGCAAGGACACATTTGCATGCATTAAAAATGGAAACAAAACTAAGAAAAAATGGACAAGTAATGCTTCGCAAGAAGTTCGACATAGGGTGGATACAAGCGACTATCAAAGAACTGCCCTCTTTCCCACCATTTCTATCCTTGCATTCATCGTGGGGATACCGGGGGATCTTTTGTATAAATAGTTCCCCCACCTTCTGGAAGTTCTGTACTTGTAACTTCCTCTAATCTGTCACTCTCTTTGACTCTGCCTTTTCCCTTCGCTTACTGTCATCTACTATCTTTCTGCCTTACCGGTCCATTCTCCTGGCTTTTTTCACAAAAGTTTCAAAAAGATTTCCTCCAGCCGAAGTCGGACTTGCTGGGCCTAACTATTTCTTAGTTAGGCGCATAACGGCAGCATGACGCATCTACACTCATAATTGACAGGAAACTGTCTGAGCGATCAAAGAAGAAGAATTTATTTACCCCCACCCCACCCCAACACCCCCACAGGTGGGCTAAGTTCTGCATGTAAGGGCAGTGGTGTCTGTCAGTCACACATACACACACCAGGGCTCCCAGGGACCCCCATTTGAGGGTCTATGAAACACTAAAATTCTCAAGGACCCTCTAAAAGAATGTACAGGGAGTCCCAGGGATGCACTAGAACAATTATTTTTAGCATTTGCAATGCCTCTGGGACCCTCTATCCCGCCTCTAGGACCATCTATGCTGTAAGTGAAGGAGTCCCTGGGACCCCTTGTTTTGCTGGATGATTGGGAGCCCTGCACACGGTACCTCTGTGCTACTCTACATTAGTAAAGTGAGAGTAAAGCGAAGCGAACAGGGCAATAGTCCACTAATGCTCCTACACTACTCATTAGCCCTTTCACCGTCAGCCATCTTTGAGCCAAACATTCCCATAAAATTTATTTGGTTACAGAAAATATTTCATCTGCAATATTGGGGGATTTCTCTGTGACACATTTAGAATAGGGTCAATCCTTACTACTCAAATTTAGGAACACAATATCAATGAATAACAGACCCCGATTCAAGAGTTTTAATGACACGAGTGTTAAATCATTGTGGTGCAAAAATGCGACATTGGCAGTGAAAGGGTTAAAGCACTGTAGCATAGTATGCAGGCTATGGGGGTGTGGGGTCCAAGCTGAATTAGCACTGTGTCTACCCCCTTGCCCTCCTCCATCCTCTAATGCATTGGCACTGTGCAGTCCACTTGGAAGAACACTGTGGGTTTACTGTCTGTTTTCAATAAAGCACTGTCTGTCCGTCCCTCTGTCCCTCTCAAAGGTGCCTGTGTTTGTTGTACCTAAAGCTTGTGCAATAAATCTTTGGGTATCTAAATGGTCAGTGTTTCTTTTTGTCATATTCAACTTTTTAAAAAATATTTTTAATTTTAAGTAGTTTTAGGCTTAACATTGCATTAAGTAACCTCATGTGCTTATCCGCAAATAAGTAAAAGAATGTAAACAAATATGCGCATGCGTTTCCGCATGTACTTATCAGTCCCATCCGCTTATTTTTTACTTTCTTTTAGTTTTACTTATTTGCGGATAAGTGTATGAGGTTTCTGCATGCAATGTGCACAAAGCCTTAGTCTGACTACAGACAGAGAGAGAATCTGGACAAGATACCTGGGTTTAATATGCGCTCAAGATAAGCATTCCAACAATCCAAGCAAACAGATTTTGGTGTATGGTCTCACTTGGGTGACTTTTAAGTCACACCAGATGGGAAATAGGGAACACACACACACAGAGACATGCACACACACACACACACACACTCACATACCTCTGTCACATCACACCAGTCACATCTTCACAGGATGAGGCACACAAACACAGAGAGAGAGACAGAGAGACGAGAGAGAGAGAGAGAGAGAGAGAGAGAGAGAGGAGAGAGAGAGAGAGAGAGAGAGAGAGAGAGAGAGAGAGTCACATCACACCAGAGAGACAGAGAGAGAGAGGAGAGACAGGATGAGGCAGGCAGAGACAAAAGGAGAGAGTATTAGAGAGAGAGAGAGAGAGAGAGAGAGAGAGAGAGAGAGAGAGAGAGAGAGAGAGAGAGAGAGAGAGAGAGAGAGAGAGAGAGAGAGAGAGAGAGAGAGGAGAGAGAGAGAGAGAGAGAGAGAGAGAGAGAGAGAGAGAGAGAGAGAGAGAGAGAGAGAGGAGAGAGACAGAGAGAGAGAGAGAGAGAGAGAGAGAGAGAGAGAGAGAGAGAGAGTGTCTGGACAAGATACCTGGGTTTAATATGCGCTCAAGATAAGCATTCCAACAATCCAAGCAAACAGATTTTGGGTTTATGGTCTCACTTGGGCGACTTTTATGTCACACCAGATGGGAAACAGGGAACACACACACACAGACATGCACACATACCTCTGTCACATCACACCACACCTGTCTCATCTTCACACAGAAGCTGACTCCCTAATGAGGCAGGCAAACAAAAGGAGAGAGAGGGAGAAGAAAAAAAAGAGGAAAATGTTTTTGTTTTTGTTTTTAGACTAAAAATGTAATAGCAAAGGAAAGAAGCGCTCAGAGAAAGAGGAGGTGAATGGGGAAGGTGTTAAACAATTATAAGTTGGGTTTTTTAAATTAAAGGCAAGGGAAAGTGGGAAGTTTAGATTCAGAAGTGTTTTTTTCGTGGGGGGGGGGGGGGGGGGGGGGAGGAGACAGACAGGGGGGGGGGGAGAGGAGAGACTGACAAGAGATCTCAGGAGAGATGTGGGGAATATGAAGATCCCTCCAGGAGACTCCACTGAGTCATTCCTGGGTCTTAGAGAGGTGCAAACACACTCTGTGTGTGTGTGTGTTGTGTGTGGAGAGAGAGAGAGAGAGAGAGAGAGATGTGTGTGTGTGTGTGCGTGTACAGATGCGTGGTGCGTGTGTGTTAACCAGTTATGTGGCATGGCCATGAGGTGAATGAGTATGACTATGTCACATTGTGTGTGTCTGTGTCTGCATCAGTGTGTGTGTTCATGCGCGCATTTCTCGGTGTGTGCATTATGTATGTACATACATGTACATAAATGCGCACATGTTATTATATCATACGTAGACAGGCGGCACTGTACATTCAGAGCATGTGGAAGTGAATGTGTTCATGTAGGTTAACACAAAGCATATCATGGGAATAACCATTGCAGTACATTTCATGTGGGGGCATGGGGGGTGTGTGGTCTGTGCAGTCTTACAGTTACACTCAAGGCAAAATAAAGGGTGTCCATGTGTGACCAACAATAGTACATGTATCGTGTGGTCCTGTGACCTTTCCCTTTGCTATGCACAGGTGGTGCATAACAAGTGTGTGTGTCAAAAGTATGTGTCAGCATGAACCCAAAGTTTCCCCTAGTGTATGTTCCTCCCACTATGGAGGACTCCACTTAGAAAATAGGAGTGGGGGGGGGGGGGGGGGGTAGAGTTCACAGGAGATTGAATCAGGATGTGGGGAATATAGAAAAATCCCTCCAGGAACTCCACTGACACATGTTTATCTTACTCTTGCGTGCAAACACACTCTGTGTGTGTGTGTGTGTGTGTGTGTGTGTGTGTGTGTGCGTATGCGTGTGCGTGTGTGTTAACTGTTATGTGCATGGCCATGAGGTGAATGAGTATGACTATGTCACATTGTGTGTGTCTGTGTCTGCATCAGTGTGTGTGTTCATGCGCGCATTTCTCGGTGTGTGCATTATGTATGTACATACATGTACATAAATGCGCACATGTTATTATATCATACGTAGACAGGCGGCACTGTACATTCACGCATGTGCAAGTGCGTGTGTTCATGAACACAAGCATATCATGTGAATAACCATTGCATACATACATGTGAAAGCATGCATGGTGTGTGGTCTACTTGCTCTTACAGTTACACTCACCTCCAAATAAAAACTGTCCATGAATGACCAACAATAGAACATATATCCCTGGTCCTTTGACCTTTCCCTTTGCTATGCACAGGTGGTACATAACAAGTGCTAAGTCAAAAGTATGGTCAGCTAACCCAAAGTTTCCCCTAGTGTATGTTCCTCCCACTAAACTCCACTTAAGCCAGTTATTTCTTCACAGGTCACTGAATCTGGTTGTGCCTGACTGGGGCATGTTTGTGTACACAGAGTGGGGACAGGGAGCAGGAGGGGAGTGAGGCATGGAGGTGTGAGAATATGGATATGAGAGAAGAGAAAATGGGGGGAGGGGAGGAAAAAGTACAAGACATTCAATGCTGCACTTGGTCATCTCCAAATATGAAAAATGACGCCATTCGCGTGACAATGTCTGTCTTCAGCGAAACTTTAGAATGTATCTTTTAACCCTTCAATCTGACAATAGCCTGAACCCTAACCCTAACCCAAACCTTAAACCGTCAAATACACAAAAAATAAAACTTTACTACAAAACTGTGTGTTCCGTGTTTGGAGATGACCAAGTGCAGTCTTGAACGCCTAGTGGAAAAGGTACTCAAATAAAGCTGAGAGAATAAAACTAAAAGAAAGTGAAAGAGGGTTAAAAACAGACACGGTGTGGAAAAGAAAAACGGTGTGGAAAAGAAAAACGAGTGGGGTGCAGAGTGGTGGTGGTGGTGGTGGTGTGTGACAGTAAGAAATAAAAAAAGAAAACTAAGACTAAGAGAAAACTGAAAAGTACTGTAAAGTGTAATTTAAATACTTTTTTTTTAATTGAAAAAAATTCCATCTTGTACTTTTTGAAAAGAAAATCACACACACACACACACACACACACACACACACACACACACACACACACACACACACCAACAACAAACAAGGGCGTCGCCGAGCGGCAGACATGTCCGTCACCAGCAATGCCACACACTTGCGACACCCCGTCGAGTGTCACATCCTGACACAAAATTGCAAGGAATTCTGTCTTCTAGTTCACGAGATACAGCTTGAAGAAGAAATACATAGCGCAAAGAAGGAAATTTCGGTTTTCAAGGTCAAACTTCAAGGTCAAGGTCAGCATGGCGATAATTTATGCTGGGATGTTTTCTACTCTAGGGTATACAGTATACAATCTGAAGCGCTTCTGTCAAGCACAAATGTGGAAAATAAAGCTTAAAACCCAGTTTGTAGACCCCTACCACATTCAAGGCCTACCGATCTCCCGGACCGTGACGTTGACCTTGATCGGTATGCCACCATCAGAACGGGCATAAGCCAAAGTACCTACATGCCAAATTTGAAGACTCTAACACCAACGGTGTGGGAGTTATGGCCCCTTAAAGATTTTTGGTTTTCAAGGTCGTAAGCCAAGGTCAAGGTCACGACGGCGAAACATTTTGCGCGGATGCCTTCCTCTCATGGTGACACACCAGCAGACAAGAGAGAGATATCCTTGGGACAGACAGAAAATCAAACAAACAAAAAAAAAAAAAAAAAAAACAAACCAGCCCATGCAAAGTCCGATCACCTATTTTGACGGACAAATACAAACCAGACGACCACAAAGTCCGATCAACTACGGTGACGGACAAAAACAAAAATACAAACCAGACCACTACAAAGTCCCATCACCTACGGTGACGGACAATTATGCTACGGCGTGTCGCAAGTGCGTGGCATTGCTGGTGACGGACATGTCTGCCGCTCGGCGACGCCCTTGTTTGTTTGTTTGTTGTTCTTTTCTGTTTGTCCCAAGGATGTTAATAAAAAGAGTTGTTTGTTTTTTTACGTACAAAGATTAATACAAGAGAGAGAGAGAGAGAGAGAGAGAGAGAGAGAGAGAGAGAGAGAGAGAGAGAGAGAGAGAGAGAGAGAGAGAGAGAGAGAGAGAGAGAGAGAGAGAGAGACTTCCAAGAGAATCGGAGAGCGGTATAGTTAGGAGGGGGGGGGGGAAATAGTAAAACGGAACGTTTCCCGTTCCCCGTGCCGTAATGGCCGAGTGTCTTACGGTTGCTTTGATCTTCTGTCGCCTCCCTGTGGGTGGGCTCTCTGTGTATGTTTGTCTGTCTGTGTCTCTCTCTCTCGCTTTCTGTCTCTACCCCCCCCCCCCCCCCCCTCTCTGCCTCTGCCTTGTCTGTAGGGCCTATGTCTCGCTGTCTGTCTGTCTCTCTCTCTCTCTCTCTCTCTCTCTCTCTGTCTTTCTCTCTCTCTGTCTTTGTCTATCTCTCTCTATGTGTCTCATGTATCTGTATGCCTATGTGTCTCTCTCTCTGTCTGTCTCTCTCTCTCTCTGTTCTCTCTCTCTCTGTCTCTCTCTCTCTGTCTCTCTGTCTCTCTCTCTCTCTGTCTGCTCTCTGTGCCTGCTCCGGGGCGGAGGACGTTAAACAAATTTTTATTCATCCAACTGGAACAGCAGTTGTCCTCTTTGCTCTCTGTCTATGTCTCTCTGTCTGTCTGTCTTTCTTTGTGTGTGTCTTGTCTGTCTGTCTGTCTGTCTGTCTGTCTGTCTGTCTGTTTGTGTCTGTCTCTCTCTCCCCCCCCCCCCCCCCTCTCTCTCTCTCTCTCCCCCCCCCTCCCCCCCCTCCCCCCCCCCCTACCCCCCCCCCGCCCCCCCCCCTCCCCCCCCCCCCCCCCCCTCTCTCTTCCCCCCCCCCCCACCCCCCCTCCCCCCCCCCACCCCCCCACCCCCCCCCCCCCCCCCCCCCCCCCCCCCTCCCCACGTTAAACACATTTTCATTCATCCACATCCTGACACAACATTTGAAGAGCTTATGTCTTGTAGTTCACGAGATACAGCTAGGACAATAATATATAGCGCAAAGAAGGAAATTTCGGTTTTCAAGGTCACACATCAAGGTCAAGGTCAGCATGGCGATAATGTATGCTCGGATGTTTTCTACTCTAGGGTATACAGTGCCAGACACAATATGAAGCGCTTCTGTTAAGAACAAATGTGGAAAATATGGCTGAAAACCCAATTTGTAAACCCCTACGACTTTCAAGGCCTACGATCTCCCGGACCGTGACCTTGACCTTGATCAGTATGCCACCATCAGAACGGGCATACGCCAACGTACCTGCATGCCAAATTTGAAGACTCTAACACTAACGGTGTGGGAGTTATGGCCCCTGAAAGATGTTCGGTTTTCAAGGTCATACATCAAGGTCAAGGTCATGACGGCAAAATGGTTTGCGCGGATGCCTTCCTCTCATAGTGACACACCAGCACACAAAAATTGACGTGATTCGGTTAACCCGTTCGAAAGATATCTTTGGGACAGACAGAAGAAGAAAAAAATGACCCTCCGATTTTCAGGCTCCAGCGATCTTTCTGACCTTGACCTTGATCA
>CM065702.1:23028825-23083825 GCA_017654935.2 Phymorhynchus buccinoides | reverse complement strand
TAGATTCAATATAAATTATAATGCTTTCTTTTGCTTGAACAACGTATCAAAATCAAATACAGATACAGAACTGTTTTTGAAGTTGGATAAAAATTGCATAGTGATGGTCAGGTGTATGCCCGAAATGGTCGCGGTCAAAAATGGTCGCGTTCGAATATGGTCGCGGTCAAAGATGATTGTGGTGCGCGGCCATTTCTGACGGATAGAGCTGTGCACAGTAACCATACTTCAATTTGATTGGCTGCTATTTTCGTCACTTGCAAAGGTTAAACTTTGTTTGCCCCACACCTAAACATTCTCACTGCATAATACTCAGTACAAACAACTTTTTGCTTTTCTCGGGTAAGGGATAGGGTTAGCAAAGACGCATGTATTTTTACAGCGACCATTGTGGTGCACGACCATTTTGGTCATAAACCGATGGTCACATCATAATTCGACTACTGTTCTACTGTTCTACTTCTTAGTTCTTGAAGTAGAATAGTTGTTTGTTGAATAAAAATACAGACCCAGGTTCTGCTGACCGTCAGACACAGACAATCCACAGTTCTGACCCAATTCAGTAGGCCTAACACAACTGTGATGCATGCGTCACTGCATGAGTAGTCTGACTTCCAATTCCATCCTGACAAAAGCAGACGATAACATCAGTTGAAAAGAACTGAAGAAGTCAGTTTTCAATCCACCAAATTATTGTATTCACTGTTATTTGACAGACTATCCTCAATCATTTTGGTGAAAACTTGTTATTTTCTTCAGAATGCAATGCAGGGATATTATAAAATGTATTAAATTCTTACCTAAACCACACGATTCTTCGTAAAATTAACAGATAGGCCTCGTGTTCACTGAAAGTCACTTCGCAACTGCAGACGAAAAATGGAAGATTCCACTCAGAGAATTCGAGTTGTCTACACCTGACAACTTTCCTCCTTCCTGTTCAAACTTTCCGCAACAGGAACATTACTTGGCAAGGAAACATGGGACAACGTGTATTACTTTAAACACAAATAATTCTAGATGCTTACAATCCACAAATTTGCCGACTTACCGTGTCATAAACTCCGAAGAACAGATGCCGAATATTCACACAACTCGCGTCGTGCAATGGCAGCCAATGAGTCAGTGTGCGCATGTGCAGCTTTACATCATCCGTGCACGAGCACTTGGCTCGGTGCTTTCCAACTCGACCAACCCCCTTCCCCGAAGTCATATATATCACTCCTGCCAAATATGTCTTATTTCTGTCTGTTTTTTGATACAATTGCTCCAAAAGTTATGAATGGATAAATCTGATTTTAACACTTGTTCAATAGAAATTGGAGAATAGACAGTGGCATAGGAAGATGTTGAAAGTAGTATTAGTAGTCAAATGTAAATGTAGATTGAGTAAATGTAAGGTGATGCATTTGGGAAAGAATAACTTGATCCAAGTTGCAATTATAAAATCTCACATGGTACCGACAAACATATTCTAAAAACTTGCAAGTTGAAGAAAACGTGGCGGTGCCATAGCCGATGAGGTTTAACCGAGGCGTGGTCACCGCTACAGCTATCTGTATTAAAAAAATTTTAAATCGGGACTTTACTGGTTTCGTACTGCCTCCGGGCATTGCCTCCAGTATTGTTCCCACCATATTTGTATTTACAAATGTCCCATATGTGTCTGATTCAGACCAAGAGGACGTAAAACTCCATTCTCTCTCATTCTAAAAACTTGCAAAGAGGTTAAAAAGATCTTGGTGTCATCTTTGACTCTGGATTAACATTTGATAATCACATTAACACGGCTATTATTGGTAAGGATAACAAAATGCTGGACCTAATTAGAACCGTTTTATTGGGTTAGATAACATAGTATTTTTAAAACTATATAAAAGTTTGGTCAGACCTCATCTAGAATATGGAAATCAGGTCTGGAGTCCGTTTTTAAAAAGACAATCAGCAGCATTAGAAAGGGTCCAAAGACGATATCGAGCAACGATTAAAGGCGTTAGTCACCTTGATTACGAACACAGACTAAGGAAGCTAAAATTACCATCTCTGAAATATAGAAGAACTCGTGGGGATCTGATAAATACATACAAAAAATTTCGAATCCCGGACAGAAAGGCACAGGAAAAAAAGTCACAAGAATTGGTAGGAAGAAAAGTCTCAGGAAAAAAAGTCACACACAACAGAAACGTCTGACAAATCAATCAATCAAACAAGCAAGCAAGCAACCGAATGGCAAAGCAAAAGTCACAGGAAAAAAAGTCACACACAACAGAAACGTCTGACAAATCAATCAATCAAACAAGCAACCGAATGGCAAAGCAATTAAATATTTATTCTGTCAAAAAGTATGAATAAAATTTACATTGATTCATGAGTAACATTCACTTTTCATTTTTTGTCAGGGCCTGCTACACATCAACTTCTATACCTATATAATAAAATTCTCTCTCTCTCTCTCTCTCTCTCTCTCTCTCTCTCTCTCTCTGTGTGTGTGTGTGTGTGTGTGTGTGTGTGTGTGTGTGTGTGTGTGTGTGTGTGTCTGTCTGTCTGTCTGTCCGCCCTGTATCTCCCAAACCTTGCTCTGGAGAGAGAGAGAGAGAGAGAGAGAGAGAGAGAGAGAGAGAGAGAGAGAGAGAGAGAGAGAGAGAGAGAGAGAGAGAGAGAGAGAGGTGGCACGAAGCGAAGCGAGTACATTTGCTAGTATACGATAAGAATCGATCATGTAGTAGGCTAAATTGATTCTAAGCTGTTCTAAAATATCTGTGACTTTTTTTCCTGTGACTTTTTTTCTGTGACTTTTATTCCGTGACTTTTTTTCCTGTGACTTTCTTTCCGGTCACCAAATTTTCACAGTGATAATAATACTAATAAATCTTTGTTCCAGCTAACAACTGACTCAAGAACCCGTAACAGTGATTTAAAAATACTAACAAAAATAGCCGATTTTTTTTTTTTTTTTTTTTTTTTTAACAGAGGAACAAAATTTTGGAATACTCTTCCTGCACATATTAAACGAGCACAGAATATAACACAATTAAAAAACATCCTCTCAAAAATGACCTCTGGACCATCAACAAGAAGGAAATTATCCAACTGGAGGAAAAATCTCATCTCTGACTTTATGTAAAGAACTTTTGAGTGGAAACTGATCGTTTTGCTAAAGCTTTGCTAGACGTCATGGTTAAAAGACCAACGTCGTCGTCAAGCCAAGTCAAACAAGTGTTCCAACCGCAGCCAAACTAGACTGTAGCAGTCATTTGGAAAACAACTAAAGAAAACGAAAGTGTGCATGTTTTTATACGAGTGCAAGAGATAAATGCGAAGAAATAGAAAGGAAAAAACATATAAGAGACATGCAGAGAGACAGTTGCTAAGAGAAGCGGTGTAATAGAAAAACAGACAGATAGCAAAAAAACACCCCAAGGTCATACGCCAAGGTCAAGGTCACGACGGCGATAATTTATGCGCGGATGCCTTCCTCTCGTGGTGACACACCACCACACAAAATTTGAAGTGATTCGGTCAAGCGGTTCGGGAGATATCCTTGGGACAGACAGAAAAACAAACAAAGTTACAAACTCGAACGAAAACATACTCCTTGCGATCGTAGATCGGCAAAGGACAATAAAAGAGAAAGAAAACAAATAGAGAAAGAAAAACAAATTCAGTCGATGCTTGAAAAGAGTTGCAATGTGGGTGTTGTGCGATGGTGGGTAAGCTGAAGGCAGTCCCATTTCTGATTTCTATAAAGCCTTAAGATGCATCTAAATAAATATAACCTTTATCACCATACAGTGTCCTGTGGGGACATGGAAGTGTTGTGCGATGGCAGGCAAGCTGAAGGCAGTCCCATTTCTGATTTCTATAAAGCCTTAAGATGCATCTAAATAAATATAACCTTTATCACCATACAGTGTCCTGTGGGGACATGGAAGTGTTGTGCGATGGCAGGCAAGCTGAAGGCAGTCCCATTTCTGATTTCTATAAAGCCTTAAGATGTATCTAACTAAATGTAACCTTTATCACCAGTGTCCTGTGGGGACATGGAAGTGTTGTGCGATGGCAGGCAAGCTGAAGGCAGTCCCATTTCTGATTTCTATAAAGCCTTAAGATGTATCTAACTAAATGTAACCTTTATCACCATACAGTGTCCTGTGGGGACATGGAAGTGTTGTGCGATGGTGGGTAAGCTGAAGGCAGTCCCACTTGTGATTTCTATAAAGCCTCAAGATGCATCTAACTAAATGTAACCTTTATCACCATACAATGTCCTGTGGGGACATGGAAACTCTTTTAAACACAAACAGTTCCCCCACCTTCTGGAAGTTCTGAGCTTGCAACTTCTTCTTATTACCATACTTACTTTGACTCATGCCCTTTGTTACGTAACTCACACACATGAAGGAACAATACAATACAATGGGAAGACTTGTGTTCGTGATGTGGACTTTACTACAGTAGGCTTGGAGGAGTAGAGGAGAGAGAGAGAGAGAGTCTTAATACCACAATCTACCGGAAACTACCGAAGCATGCAATAACGTAACATCCCCCTTCTTTCGAAAGCGAAATTGTACGCGTGACATGGAAACGAAACGAAATTATTTGAAAACGCGTAACAGGATAAGAAACGAGTTATGACTGGAGAGCGTCTCTTTTTAAAGAAGGGGTAAATTTGACCAGCAGAGCGTCTTTAGTAAACAAAGTCCTTCATCTTCTTCGGTTTTATTTCACGACCGAACCGCGATCGAACGGGAATCCTGGAGAGGGCGGATGTCGGGCTGTTCCCTGCCGGGCGTGTAGAGGTCCGGGCGCTCTCAGCAGGTCGTGGTGTCTCACATGGTTCCACAGCGGCAGGCGTCGTCGGGGAGTCCCGAAAGGTCCCGGGTGGTTCCGGCGGTGCATGCGGAGTAGGAGGTCGGGCATCCATTGACGGTGTTGTGGACTGCGCCACCTGGGGTGGTATCAGCAGGGTGGCGTGTTGGGCCTCCGTTGACCGTGTAGGAGACTGCACTCCAGGCGTTGGTGGGATGGCTTCCGGTTGTAGGGCTGGGGCTCGGTCTGCGATCTTCTTCAGGTGGACCCGGTTTCGCCGGTAGATGGTACCGTCTGCGGTTTCCAGGTCATAGGATCGGCCACTGCGGCTGATGACCGTGGCTCTGGTCCACTTCTTGCAGCCCAGGGTGGTTGGCTGCATGACGACGGCATCGCCTTCTTCCAGGGGTGGGAGGTCTTTTGCCCGCTTGTCATAGTTCTTCTTTTGCTTGTTTTTGTTGAGTCGTAATTTCTTCAGGTCTGGCTCTGTGGTGAGTTTTGACCGTAATAGGCTTTCACTGGTGGGTAGGAGTGTTCTAGTGCGTCTGTTCAGGAAACGTTGAGCTGGACTGGTGCCGATGTTCTGGCTTGGTGTGTTTCTGTAGTTGAGTAGGGCCAAGAATTGATCACCATCTTGATTTTTTCTGAGCAGGGTCTTAGCGGTCTTCACGGCTGACTCGGCCTTGCCATTGCTCTTGCTGTTGTACGGGCTACTTGTTTTGTGTTTGAAGTCAAAGCTAATGGCGAACTTTTGGAAATTTTCTGAGGTGAATTGGGGGCCGTTGTCGCTGATGAGGGTGCATGGGGATCCGTATCGAGCAAAGTGTGATTTGAGTTTCTTTATGACGGTTGTGGCTTTGGTGTTGTCAAGGCGGTCTAGTTCCCAGAAATTGCTGAAGTAATCCACGGTGACTAGGTAGGTCTTGCCGTCCAGTTCGAATATGTCAACACCAACTTTCTCCCACGGGCGAGATGGCACGTCATGTGGTTGTAGCGTTTCCCTCTGATTTGCCGCGTGTTGGTATGTCTGGCAGATGTCGCAGGTGGAAATGAAGTTCTTAATGTCACTTGTCATTCCAGGCCAGAAAAGACTTTCTCTGGCTCTTTTCAAGCAGCCGTCGATGCCAGAGTGGGTTGCGTGCACAGCATATTTCATCTCCGATCGCAGGGAGATGGGGACAACCACTCTTTCTCCTTTGAATATGAGTCCGTCTTGTACTGCCAGTTCATCTCGAAAGCTGTAGTATGGGGACAGCTCAGCAGGCAGGTCTTCTTTGTTGTCTGGCCAGCCGGCCATGATGGCAGATCTGAGGGCTTGTAGCGTTCTGTCCTCATCTGTGGCAGTTCTCAGTCTGGTGATCCTTTCCTGTCTGATCGGGAGGAAAGAGACCATGTTGATGTGTTCAAAGTCCTCCTGTCTGCTTGGAGTGTTGATGAAGGCACGGGAAAGGGTGTCTGCGAGGAACATGTCTTTTCCTTGCTTGTAGCACACGTTGATGTCGTATCCTTGTATGCGCAGCATCATGCCTTGCAATCTTCTCGGAGCAGCAGAGAGGGGTTTCCGCAAGATACTTTCGAGCGGCTTGTGGTCCGACTCAATGTGGACAGGTCTTCCGAAGGTGTATTGGTGGAACTTCTCCAGTGAGAATACGATGGCCAGCATTTCCTTTTCAATCTGAGCGTACCTGGTCTCTGTATCCGTCAGGGCACGACTGGCGTACGCGATAGGATGGCCATTCTGTGTCAAGGCAGCACCGAGTCCTGTTTGGCTTGCATCGCACTGGATGGTGAGCTCCTCTTGTGGGTTGTAGAATTTGAGGACTGGTGCTTCGGTGATGAGCTTCTGGACTTTTTCAAAGGCGTCGTCATGTGTAGGGGTCCAGATCCACTCGACACCGGCTCTCGTGAGTTGCCTGATGGGCTCCAGAATGTCTGACAGTTTTGGGAGAAACTTTGACAGGTAGTTGACAAACCCACAAAATCGTCGGACGCCCTCGACGTTCTCAGGTTTAGGCATCTCAAGAACAGCCGCCACCTTCTCTGGGTCAATTTGCAGTCCCTCATCTGTGATCTTGTGCCCCAGGAAGGTGACTTCGTTTTTTCGCAGTTCTGCCTTTTTCTTGTTAAGCCTCAGGCCCAGTGTGCGGCACCTTTCCAGAAGGCAGGTCAGGTTTCGATCATGCTCCTCATCGTCTTTGCCATATACGATGATGTCATCAGTCACTCCAATCACGCCCTCGAGTCCTTCCAGGGCTTGGTCAAGGCGTCTCTGGAATAGCTCACTGCTCACTGATGTGCCAAACGGCAGTCGTTTCCAGCGAAAGCGTCCCCGTGGCGTTTGGAAAGTGGTCAGTATGCTCGATTCTTCATCCAGGTGAACATGCCAGAATGCGTTGCTGAGATCCAGCTTGGAGAACACTTTCGCCCCAGACAGCTTTGGCAGGATGTCCTCCATGACAGGGAGAGGGTAGTGCTCCCTTTTCAGTGCCTTGTTCATGGGCCTCGGGTCGATGCAGATTCGCAGGCCACCAGATCTCTTTGTTGCGACTACCATGCGGCTACACCAGCTGGTGGGCTCCGTCACTGGGGTGATGATGTCTGCCTTAGTAAGTCTATCCAGTTCTTCATTCACTCTGTCCTTCATAGCGTGAGGGACGCGGCACGATGGGGAGATGACAGGGGTTACAGTCGTATCCACCTTGAAGTGAGCAACCCCCGGGAGGCTGCCCTGGTCGTCAGAAAACACGTCAGCATAGTTGGACAGGTCTGCGTTGTCGACTTTGGCCACACTCTCGAAGTTTTGATAGTGTACTGTAATGAGACCCATGTCCTCAGATGTCTGTTTGCTGATCAGCGTGGTAAAATCTTCTTCTACCACCATGAAATCCGCCTTGAAGCATTTTCCTGTTTTGGGATTTGTTACACTCAGTTGTGTCTTTCCCTGCGGTTTGATCACGGAGCCATTGTACACATGTAGTTTGCTCTTGCATTCTTCCAAGGCGTTCCTTTTGACGTGACGTGATGAGATGACGTTGACGCTTGCCCCTGAATCAATTTGACAGACAACAGCTTTGCCCTCAATTATCATCTCAGCTTTGATGATCTTGTCTCTGTTTTTCTCCCCAACAGACAGCAGTTGCTCATCTTCTGACTCTGATTCCTGGTAGTCTTGCACAGCATTCAGTCTCTTCTTTCTTTGTAGGCTGAGGCACTTAATAGCGAAGTGGTTCTTCTTCTTGCAAGTTTTGCACACCTTTCCCCAGGCAGGACACAGTTCCTTCTTAAAGGCATGCGACTGTCCACAGAATTTGCACTTCTTTCCTGAACCTGTTTTCTGCTCACGGGCTGATACAGCGCAAGCTGCAGTGACGCTGTCATCAGTTGATCTCAGGGATCTCAGTTGCTGTGAAGTAGCTTCAGCAGCACGGCACGTATCGATGCAGGTCTTGAGGTCTAGGTCAGCTTTCTCCAACAGTTGTTTCCTAGTAGCACTGTCTCTGATGCCTAGAACGATCCTATCTCTCAAAAGACTGTCTTTCAAGCATTTGCAGAAGTTGCAGGTTGAAGCAAGGGTGCGTAGAGCAGCAATGTAGTCTTCCACAGTCTCATCAGTCTTTTGGTCTCGTTTGTTGAACACATATCTTTCATAAGTTTCGTTGGTCTTCCCAATGAAGTGTGTGTCAAATGCAGTGATGATGTCATCAACAGTATGATCTTCTTGAAACTGCATTCCGTTGTACACAGTCAGTCCTTCCATGCCTAGAGTGTGAAGAAACAGAGCTCTCTTGTAAGTCGGTTGTTCATCATCCAGTTTTGCAATGATGTTGTAGTTCTTCCACATCTGCTTGAATAGTTTCCATTCATCCCCACCCTTCTTCACATTTAAAGGGGGTGGTGGTTGTACTCTTGCAGTGTGTCTCTGATTTCTGCCTTCGGCCATTGTTGGTAAAAGGAGAACGAAGAAAAAGAACGTAGGCAAGAAGAGCTAGGGGCGTAGTAGGGCTAGTCAGTTCTTTTGACACGTGGCAATAGACAAAGAAAGTGGGACATGCAGCAGTCGACAGGAGACGACGATCTTTCCATGCAGGAGGAAGGGGTGACAAAAGTTCCGTACTCACAGTGTCAGACAGCACTTAGACACTCTACCCACCGCTGCCGCCATGTTACGTAACTCACACACATGAAGGAACAATACAATACAATGGGAAGACTTGTGTTCGTGATGTGGACTTTACTACAGTAGGCTTGGAGGAGTAGAGGAGAGAGAGAGAGAGAGTCTTAATACCACAATCTACCGGAAACTACCGAAGCATGCAATAACGTAACACCCTTACTTTTACTTCTGTAATCTATGCCTTGGCATGAGGCTGTGTCAGACCAGTTGACATAAGCTAGAACGCCAAGGCTACATCAAAATGTTGTTATGCTCTGAATGGTTGTAGCCATGACAAGCTCCCAGCATAACATCATCAGTCTAAAATCCCCCGAAGACAGAGTGTGGCTGCCCACATGGCGGGGTAATCAAAAACGGTCACACACGTAATGTTCTCATCCCTAGCTGATGCATTTGTACCTTACTGTTCAAGTGCTTCTCGCTGTTGGGATGATCCCTGGAGTCTTTTAGCCAGGGTAAGCCAACCAACCAACTTATGCAATCGGCAAATTATTTGCCTTATTTTCCCAATCTCTGGTGTTTTTCTAAACTATTTTCTCCTTTGAGCTTCTTTGATATTGTAATGTGTTGACTGAGAACAGCAACATTAAAGACCAGACATATAATGTAGATTATTATATAATAATAATAATAATTAATAATGCTTATATAGCGCATAATCTTGCAAAGCAACTCAATGCGCTTTTCACTCACCATTCGTACAAACATTTCTAACAAACTGGCCCACGCATCCTCACCATAATGAATACATATTAGAGAATGCATTGCATATAATCATAACACAACACACCAACACCCACGTCCCTTCAACACCACCACCCCACCCATCCCCCCACCCATCCCCACCCCTGCCCCCCACCCTCACCCCATACACACACACGCGCACGCGTTAACCTCAAACTCAACGTCTTCAATGAGCTGGAAAACAAGAGTGTGTGTGTGTGTGTGTGTGTGTGTGTGTGTGTGTGTGTGTGTGCGTGCGTGTGTGCGTGCGTGCGTGCGTGTGTGTGCGTGTGCGTGTGTGTTTGACAGTGTGTGTGCAGGCCGCCCCGTGGGGTTACCGGGGGGTCTTCTGTATAAATAGTTCCCCCACCTTCTGGAAGTTCTGTGCTTGTAGCTTCCTCTAATCTGTCACTCTCTTTGACTCTGCCTTTTCCCTTTGCTTACTGTCATCTGCTGTCTTTCTGCCTTTCCGGTCCATTCTCCTGCCTTTTTTTCACGACACACTTTCCAAAAGATTTCCTTCAGCTGAAGTCGGACTTGCTGGGCCTAACTAATTCTTAGTTAGGCGCATAACGGCAGCATGATGCATCTGCGCTCATAATTGACAGGAAATTGTCTGAGCGATTGAAAAAAATAAAGAAAAAAATAAATACAGGCACAGAACACAGAATAAGAAAGATTTTTAAAAAGAAAAAAAAACCTTGTACACTCATGACATACCCATCAAAAAACAAGCAAGCATACAACTTCATCCTTCATTTTTATTTGTCTCTAAAATATAAAATATACATTTTGACAAAAATGTGTACACTGGAAATAAGTTTCCGACAGGTTATTATCAATGTTATTCATAAGACCAAAGTTCTGAAAAATGTGAACGTTTTAAACTAACATTTATGACAGCGTCTTTGTATTACATGAAAAAAAATAATAAAAAAAATAAGAAAAGATGTTAGAAAAACAGTTAAAAATGCATTGTCAAATAATTTTTAAAAATAAAATTATGAAAACTCAGTCCCTGCTTTAGTTAGAATTTATCAACGCAAGTCCCAACTATCACAACTATCTTTATTTCACAAGTCACAACTATCTTCATTTTGTTTGTATTTTAATAATTTTACTAGAAATCACATACCAACATAGAGCCCTGATGAGCGACTATAAAAGCTCTCTTCAAGACCGCCACATTTTAAATTAAAATTTATTCAAAATGTCAGCTTTAAAAATGAACACACATCTGACCTATACTGACATGAAAACCAAAACTAGAACACATTTGTTCAATGAATATGCCACAGATTTATATTTTCCAACCATTTAAACAAAATCACCTTGTGTTGCTTTCTCAAGATACGATTCATACCCAGCATATATTTTTTTTCCAATTTTATTTGTTTTATTTAAATCTAAAATAATTGATATTTGTAGCCTACATGTGTGGCCAAGAAGAAAAATATAAAAAGAAGCATAGAAAAGCTCATATTACCCAAAAAACAGGCAGTGTAAACTACCTTTCTGAATATTTGATTAAAAACACTTTAAAGTATATTGCATCGTCATAAAAATGTCATTACATTTTTGTCCAAGGAATATTTATGTTTCTCTATGTTTCTTCTTAGAATGTTCATATTGTAACTATTTTACTCTTGTATAATTAATTGTGTGTGAGTGTGTGTGCGCATGCATGTGTGTGTATGTGTGCGTGCACATGCGCGCGTGTGTGTCTGTGTGTGTGTAAGGAAGAAAGAGAACGTTGCAAGCATCATGCTTATTTTAC
Organism: Phymorhynchus buccinoides; assembly: GCA_017654935.2. NCBI lineage: Eukaryota > Metazoa > Mollusca > Gastropoda > Neogastropoda > Raphitomidae > Phymorhynchus > Phymorhynchus buccinoides. The sequence goes on along the minus strand of CM065702.1, from coordinate 23,072,342 downwards.
TTTCTAAAGATTATGTTTGCCTTTAATGTTCTTGTTATCAATGTAAAGCGCACTGAGCTCATGTGAGAAAGAGCGCTATATAAATTCCCATTATTATTATTATTATTGACACTAGCTTGTTACAGTGTATGTGTCAGTGTCAGTGTCCAAGGAATACATAGAATCTCAACAACTAAAATATTAACAAGCGATTCTTCTTTAGATCAATAACGAATAATCTTGTTTTTAGCACAAACTGCACTCATAAGCTGATTATCTGGCAAGGAATTAGTTGTATTATAATCGAATAAAGTGAAGTAGTATGTTCTTCATTAACCCTTTCACTGCCAATGTCGCATTTTTGCACCACAATGGCGTAACACCAATGTCACTAAAAAGCATAAAATCAGGGTCTGTTATCCGAAGACCCTATTTTCGTAATTTTGAGAGGCAAGGATAGGCCTAATGTTATACATGTCACAGAGGAATTCCCATTATTGCAGATATTATTTTTTTCTCTACCCAGGTAAGCTTACCTCTACTAGTGCCATGTATTTTTTTTTTACGTTATTGGTTGTCCGTTGCATTTCAACCGACAAGAGTGGAGTAACTATTTTTTTCGAGTGCGCATGCATTTCTTTAACAAAGAAACAGTGACAAATTCTCTAAAAACAGACAAACACGTGGCAGGGTGCTTGGCAGTGAATGCCTTTGCATTTGGTGGGAGTGTAGAGTGATGTCGTGGGTGAATGTATTCGCCCATGGTGCTAGAAGAGTTAGTGACATTTTTTGGCTAAAAAAATGGCTGGTGGTGAAAGGGTTAAAAACAATTATCCTTCCAATCAATTGTGCATTAATGAAGTTTCCCCCCAATAACGTGGGTGTGGGGGTGTGTGTGTGGGGGTTGGGGGGGGGGGGGGGGGGTGTAACAATGAACCATGTACACAAGCATCTCAACAAAATAATAGTAGAGTAAAACTCATATAACACGTATCAGTCATGAAAAAAAAAATTGTGGGTAAAAAAAACCAACAACATGTAACAAAGCAAGAAAAGGGATGGGAATAAAACAAGAGGGAGGGCTGGGGGGTGATGGTGGTGGTAAGGGAAAGGGGAAAGATGAGAAAGGGAGCAAAAAAGTTGTAAGTTGAGTATAAAGACAAAAACAAGAAAGTGGACATCAATTTCTTGAATAGGATGATCACTACAGACCAAAACAAGCACGAAATCGCAATAGTTTGTGGCACGCGGTCTATTTTTACCACTCCAATCATGAGTTACCTCCCCTGGATTTTCAATAATTTTAATCTGTAACTTTTTATATCTTTTGGAAAACATTTAAAACTATGTATCCTACTTATACTCATCAAAAGAAGCACCGCATACTCGTCGTGTCTGTTGTAGTGTCTGTATTACGTATGTTTATTATTTTGTACGCTTTTAAAATACATCATTTTAAAGAGCGGCCTCAATTAATTTTGAAGTGTAGCCTCGATTTGAAGTGCGACAATTTTGTCAAAATGTGCGACAATTTTGGAACGACAGACCGACCGACCGACAAAGTGAGCTATAGGTTTGTGGCTTGAGCCACAAACAAAAAACCTTAATAGAGGAAATGAAGAGAGAAGAAGAGAGGAGGGGGGGGGGGGGGGGAGACAGAAAGAAAAAGAGACATACACAAAGAGAGGGGGAGAGAGACAGAAAGAGATAGAGAGACAGGAAGAGAGGGGGGGGGACAAAAAGGGAGAGACGCTTGACACTTGATGTTTTTATTGCCATTACTTCAAAAGGGTCTGGGAAAGAAAGGAGAGACAGACAGACACACAGAAACAGACAGAGAAGAGACCATGTACACATTATAACATACAAGATATAAAATTTTAAAAAGCCACAAAAAACAAGGCAAACTCTGCTGTAACTATACTACAAAGCATGTACAAAACAATAATAATTTGAAAAAAACCCACCAACCCCAGAATACTTCAATTGGTTCCAGTCATGTTGTATCATAAAACAGACAACATTATTGTTACATAAAACACTGGGTATAATTATCAATATTAATTGTGCCTTCTTTGCTTCATACAATATTTAAAATTAGCATTAAAATGATATAATAATCATGCGTCAAACAAAGTGAAAATCACCTCCTCTCCCCTCCATCTCGCCAACTCTGCACACACACACACCCTGTCCTCTTCTTTTCCTTCTACACCCCCCCCAACCTTTCCCTTCTCCCTTAGCGAACATTTTAAAATGTTAATAAACAATTCATTAATAGTCTGAACAAAGTTTTTTCTTTTATATCTGAAAAACAAAGACTTCACACACACACACACAAGACACCAAAATAACAAATAAAAACAAATAAACAAATAAAAATCCATGTCAAGTAGAAAAAAAAGAAGAAGGGGGAAACATGAACATTAACAAAGAGAAGAGATCGAACCATGGGATAAGTCAGTTATCGGACCTGGTAATGCCCATATATGGGAGAACACCATTTGGGTTGGTTCTGGAGGTATGCCATTATTGTTGCTACTAAACTTAGAGGCTTAGTAGGTGGTGTCCTGCATAATGTTAGATCAGAACAGGCTCCACTGAACTCCACCAAAGTGACTCAGCACCCAGGTATGCCATTATTGTTTTTAGAGGCTTAGTAGGTGGTGTCCTGCATAATGTTAGATCAGAACAGGCTCCACTGAACTCCACCAAAGTGACTCAGCACCCAGGTATGCCATTATTGTTTTTAGAGGCTTAGTAGGTGGTGTCCTGCATAATGTTAGATCAGAACAGGCTCCACTGAACTCCACCGAAGTGACTCAGCACCCAGGTATGCCATTATTGTTTTTAGAGGCTTAGTAGGTGGTGTCCTGCATAATGTTAGATCAGAACAGGCTCCACTGAACTCCACCAAAGTGACTCAGCACCCAGGTATGCCATTATTGTTTTTAGAGGCTTAGTAGGTGGTGTCCTGCATAATGTTAGATCAGAACAGGCTCCACTGAACTCCACCAAAGTGACTCAGCACCCAGGTATGCCATTATTGTTTTTAGAGGCTTAGTAGGTGGTGTCCTGCATAATGTTAGATCAGAACAGGCTCCACTGAACTCCACCGAAGTGACTCAGCACCCAGGTATGCCATTATTGTTTTTAGAGGCTTAGTAGGTGGTGTCCTGCATAATGTTAGATCAGAACAGGCTCCACTGAACTCCACCAAAGTGACTCAGCACCCAGGTACGCCATTATTGTTTTTAGAGGCTTAGTAGGTGGTGTCCTGCATAATGTTAGATCAGAACAGGCTCCACTGAACTCCACCAAAGTGACTCAGCACCCAGGTATGCCATTATTGTTTTTAGAGGCTTAGTAGGTGGTGTCCTGCATAATGTTAGATCAGAACAGGCTCCACTGAACTCCACCAAAGTGACTCAGCACCCAGGTATGCCATTATTGTTTTTAGAGACTTAGTAGGTGGTGTCCTGCATAATGTTAGATCAGAACAGGCTCCACTGAACTCCACCAAAGTGACTCAGCACCCAGGTATGCCATTATTGTTTTTAGAGACTTAGTAGGTGGTGTCCTGCATAATGTTAGATCAGAACAGGCTCCACCGAACTCCACCAAAGTGACTCAGCAGCAATGGTCACAATCGTTGGCATGATTTTACCCACAAATGGAGAGAAGATAAAGACGTGCCAGTAACAAGGATGATGTAGGCACAACATAAACAAACTGCATGCCGTGGTTCAATGTTGAAACATGATTTCCCCAGACGCATTGTGAACGAGCACTGTACAGGTGGGATCTAAAACAACAAAATGTTTACTCATTTGCATACATTCACACTTTCTTTCCAGCAACAAGGATGAAGTAAGAAAAAAGAAGAACGCATGCCTAGTGGTGCAATGCTGAAACATGATTTCCCAAGAGGCATTGTGAACGAGCACTGTACGGCTGGGATTTAAATTAAAATATTTTTTTTTTACTCATTTGCATACATGCACACTTTCTTTCCAGTAACAAGGATGAAGTAGGCAACCAAAAAAAAGAAGAAGAAGAAAGCATGTGAACGAGCACTGTACGGCTGGGATTTAAAACCACCAAAAAATTACTCATTTGCATACATGCACACTTTCTTTCCAGTAACAAGGATGAAGTAGTCAACCCCCCAAAAAAGAAGAAGAAGAACGCATGCCTAGTGGTGTAATGCAGAAACACGAGTTCCCAAGAAACATTGTGAACGAGCACTCTACAGCTGGGATCTAAAACCAATTTTGTTTTTACTGATTTGCATACATGCACACTTTCTGTCCAGTAACAAGGATGAAGTAGGCAACCAAAAAAAAGAAGAAAGGATGCCAAGTGGTGCAATGCTGAAACACGATTTCCCACATTGTGAACGAGCACTGTACGGCTGGGATCTAAAACCAAAATAAAAAATTGCTCACGTGCATACACGTACACTTTCTTTCCAAGAAAACAGGGAACAAACAGCGTGTGCGTTTCTTCAAAAGTTCATTAATGTTGAATGATGTCCAAATTCATCATCACCCCTGTGTGTGCATGTATATTATAGAGATACCAGTCAGTCGTTTCTGACTACAATGGCTGGTTGGGTTAGAATGTGTTTTAGTTTATAGTGGCCCCCCTGTGGGGATACCGAAGGGTCTTTTGTACAAATAGTTCCGAACTTCCCCCACCGTCCTCTAATCTGTCACTCTCTTTGACTCTGCCTTTCCCATTCGCTTACTGTCATCTACAATCTTTCTGCCTTACTGGTCCATTCTTTTATTCTAGAAACTCTTACAAAGATTTTCTCCAACCCAAGACGGGGACATGCTGGGCCTACCTATTTGTAATCTTACTTAAGGCTCATAATGGCAGCATGACGCATCTGCACACATGACAGGAGGCTGAGCGATAGACGACGAAGAATCCTCAGTGCTGCAGTCCTGTCCACTCTTAGAACACTCTTAGAACAGCTGAGAGAGAGAGAGAGAGAGAGAGAGAGAGAGAGAGAGAGAGAGAGAGAGAGAGAGAGAGAGAGAGAGAGAGAGCCTGGCCTCACCCTCATGTCAGTGGTCTACAAGTTTACGTACAGCAGCCTTTGGGATGCAGTAAGTGCACTGAGAGAGAGAGAGAGAGAGAGAGAGAGAGAGAGAGAGAGAGAGAGAGAGAGAGAGAGACAGAGAGAGAGCGCCTGGCCTCACCCTCAAGTCAGTGGTCTACAAGTTTACGTACAGCAGCCTTTGGGACCTGCAGTAAGTGCACCACTGCCTTCATCCCAGAGAATGGAAAGTGTCCAGCTGACCTCCCCGTGGGGACACAGGGGGGGGGGGGGGGGGGGGGGTGGGGGGGGGGGGGGGGGTCTTTTGCATAAATAGTTCACCCACTTTCTGGAAGTGCTAGAAATTCCTCTAATCTATCACTCTCTATGACTCTGCCTTTTCCTTACTATCATCCACTCTTTTTCTGACTTATTGGCCCATTCTCCTGCTTTAAAAAAAAAAAAGTCTTCCAAATAATTTTCTCCCTTGAGCTTCTCTGAAATCAGAATGTGTCGACTGAATGCAGCTCGGGGAGACCAGCGAAAACTGAAAACCGGACACATACGTACTTCACCTATTATGGCCATATGGCCTGGGAATGCAAAAGAAGAAGTCCATCTTATATTTTAGAACAAAAAGAAGAAGAAAAAGAGGAAGGAGAAGAACACAAAGAACGTGAAGAGGAAGAAAAGAAGAAGAAATTGAACTACTTCCAACCAAGACACATAAGCAAAGAAGAGAAATGTTAGTACAGTGGAACCTCCCTTATAAGACCTTCAAAAATCATCCAAAATGAGGTCTTATTAAGGAGGAGTCCTATAAGAGAGGTAAATTTAATACTTACAAAGAAGGGCAATGTCTCAGAGAAGTAGGTCTTATACGGGAGGGAGTCTTATAATGGGAGGTCTTATAAGGGAGGTTCCACTGTATGCATAAAAGGCAGGCATGCGGCGACCAGACAAAACATATGAATAAAAGCAATGATTTTTTTTGCATTACAATCCTTCCAAACACAAAAACAAGCATTTTGTAAAACAAATCAAAATTACACATGATGTTACAATTAGTAGAAATTTGAATGCTCGTAAGACACAGAAAGATTAAAAACTTGAATACCTCCAGGGTATATTCATGCAAAGAAACAATAATTGCGTCAATGACAGCCTCGCAGTGAAAAATGAAAGGCTCTGTTCATAATTCACAGTCTGTAATTCTTTGTCAAATATCCTAAGAATGTGACAATTTGCACAAAAATGATTTGTAAAAATGCATAGCTAATTTCATAAGCAGTATGTTTTTTGTTTTTTGTTTTTTAATTAATCATTACTATTCTTATTTCACAGACTACTTTTACAATTTGTTTGGTTTCAATGTACAATTTTTGTTTCTTTTCATATTTCAATCAAATAACATACTAATTACTGATAATAAACAACGAAGCACCAAAACGATTCCTGTGGCGTTAAAAACAACAAACACATGCAATGTCCACAAAATATACATTTGACACAAAATGTTCCTGTGAGTTTGCCAACATTCTATTACCGTAATTCGCGGACAATAAGCCGCAACCTTTTTTTTTACCCCCCCCCCCCTTCTGCGGCTAGTACGGTGCTGCGACCTCAACGTTACCGCAAATGAAAGTAAACTCAACTCAGTGGCATCCTTGTTAAACTCAACTCAGTGGCATCCTTGATTCAGACCTTTGATCTGTGGCCTTGTTCACGGTTGATGACCAAAAAATCACCCTGATTTCTGCATATTTTTCACAAAATGACGATCTGTTTCGCGGTTCGACACTTTCGTTTTGACAGTCAGCACACCCGCGATCAACTCATGCATCGCCACGCTTCCACGGCTTATGCTTCAACGTGGCTTATGCGTTGCTTTTTCAGATTTTTTTTTTTTAAAGTACAGACAAACCCCTATTTTACGACCCTCTGTTAAGCGACCACCTCTCACTTGAGACCGGATTTGTTGGCACGGATGCCTTTTACTATGTAAACGACCTCTCTTAAATGACTTCCTCTAAAACGCGACTTACGACCGCCATTTTGTTGGTTTTTACGACCGTTGTCGTCGTCTGCATAGACTTCGAGCAAAGGGAAACAACCACGGTCAAGGACCTGAAAGCGGAGTCGCTTCCCTTGTTGTAGAGAAGATGGCGGAAAGCGTAGGAAAAGCACGAAAACCACTGACTTTGAAAAAGAAAACCACTGACTTTGGACGAGAGTGGAGGTGATTAACAGAAGTCGGCGATGTGAAACTGTAATACATCGATTGCACAATCCTATGGAGTTGGAAAGACCCAAATCCAGTTTTAATATGTCATTGTATGTGTGCATGAAGAAGAGAGTATGAACTGTGCTGAACTTTTTCTTTCTACGGCTGCCAGTGAAAACCTCCGTCATACGACCCCTCCAATTTACGACCGATTTTTCCGGACATTTTGGAAGTCTTAAAATAGAGGTTTGTCTGTAGGGGGTGCGGCTTATATTACGAAGCGGCTTGTAGTCTGTGAATTACGGTAATTAACCCCAGTGACAGGAGATAATGTGTAGACGGAGAGAAGCTCACGCAACAGATTGTTTCTCTCACTGGGATAAATGTGGACAAGGCAAAAGACGCAGAAGTCGCATCAAGTACAAACTTAACAAAGGCAATTTTGATATTTCCCTCCCTACCACGAAATAATAACCCACACAAAAAAATCAACCGTCAGAATTAATCTTCTTTACAGCGTTTTAATTATCGAGACGCAGAAGTCGCATCAAGTAAGTACAAACTTAACAAAGGCAATTTTGATATTTCCCTCCCCATTCTACCACAAAATAATAACCCACACAAAAAAATCAACCATCAGAATTAATCTTCTTTACAGCGTTTTAATTATCGAGACGCAGAAGTCGCATCAAGTAAGTACAAACTTAACAAAGGCAATTTTGATATTTCCCTCCCCATTCTACCACAAAATAATAACCCACAAAAAAAAATCAACCGTCAGAATTAATCTTCTTTACAGCGTTTTAATTATCGAGACGCAGAAGTCGCATCAAGTAAGCACAAACTTAACAAACTCAATTTTGTTTCCCCTGAAGTCGGACTATGGCCACCCATGTGGCGGGGCCCTTTAAAAGCAGCCATACACGTAATCTTCCCACCCAAGGCCATGCGAAATGTTCACACGGCACTGGGTGTGCCCCCAGAGCGTTTAAGCTGGGGAACGAAAACAACAAAACAACAAGGCAATTTTGATATTTCCTTCTCCATTCTACCAGGAAATAGTAATCCACACAAAAAAATCAACCGGCAGAATTAATCTTCTTTACATGTTTTAATTATCGAGTGAAAGATTTAGAAAATGTAAATGTAGACATCCCTCCCTCCCTTCAATATTAACTGCTATTTATAAAATAAAAAAATGAAGTATGTGCATAATGGCGAGGTGTGGGCGGGCGACTCTCAACTCCATACATCTGCGGAGTAGCGCCCCTTGTTTTGCATTTTCTTGATGTACTGCTCGGCCTGCGTCTTGTCCATCTCCCCCTTCTCCATGATGATCTGTTCCAGCGTCGACAGCACGTCGCGCGCCATGTTACGTGCGTCGCTGCGACACACACACACACAACACAATGGTATGACGTGCGTGACAAAAAGAATTCATTTTCGTGAAGAAATTGTAACTATCAAATTATGGCCCATCTCTATGATGATATGTTCCAGTGTTTCAGTTTCGCGCCATGTTACGCGCGTCGCTGCGACACACACAACACAATGGTATGACGTGCGTGACAAAAAGAATTCATTTTCGTGAAGAAATTGTAACTATCAAATTATGGCCCATCTCTATGATGATATGTTCCAGTGTTTCAGTTTCGACAACACGTTGCGCGCCATGTTACGCGCGTCGCTGCGACACACACACACACACAACACAATGGTATGACGTGCGTGACAAAAATAATTCATTTTCGTGAAGAAATTGTAGCTATCAAATTATGGCCCATCTCTATGATGATATGTTCCAGTGTTTCAGTTTCGACAACACGTTGCGTGCAATGCTACGCGCGTCGCTGCGACGCGTAGCTGCGAGACAACGGTATGACATGAATGTCAAAAGAATACAACTTCAATTAGAAATTGTAACTATCAAATTATGGCCTATCTCCATGATGATCTGTTCCAGAGTTCACAACACGTTACGTGCCGTGTTACACACGTTACTGCAACATACACACAAGATGTTGTGGCATGACATACGTGTCAAAAGAATTCATTTTCATCAAGAAATTTAAAATATTAAACTATGGTATGACATGCATGTGAAAATAATTTAACCCTTTCGCCGCCAGCCATTTTTCAGCCAAAATATACCATGAAACTTAACTGGGTAGAGAAAATAAAATATCTGCAATATTGGCAATTCCTCTGTTCACATATATAACATTAGGCTTATCCTTACCTCCCAACCACAGATGTAGAAAATAGGGTCTTCTGGATAACAGGCCCTGATTTGATGCCTTTTCTGTGACATGGGTGTTAAACCATTGTGGTGCTAAAATGCGACATTGGCGGTGAAAGGGTTAATTTCATTTAGAAATTGTAAATCTCTACATAAATCATATGACAATGTGTTCCAGTGTTGACAGCACGTCTCGCGCCATGCTACACATATCGCTGCGACACACACACAAAGTTCGATAAGGCTCAACACCAGTGTCAAAATAAAATTGAAATGATTAAATTACGGCCTATATTCAGGATGATGCACGTGACTGCGACACACAAACAACACATTATGGTGTGATATGAATACCAAAAGAAAAGAACTTGACTCTATTTGTGTGCTTCTCAGCATTCAATTTAGGCCCAAATCCTGTATAGACAACGATCTTTCAGTTCATTTGTTTATTCATCCATGAATTCTTCCTTCATTCCAAAACTGACCCACAGATGTAGAAATGTCCGTTGTTCTGCAGGACGTTCCAGGTCTCCTCCCTGTTCTGTTGGAAAATACTGCACATACACCTTGTGTTCTCTTCACTCACCCACAGATGTAGAAATGTCCGTTGTTCTGCAGGACGTTCCATGTCTCCTCCCTGTTCTGCTACAGTACTCACCCACAGATGTAGAAATGTCCGTTGTTCTGCAGGATGTTCCAGGTCTCCTCCCTGTTCTGCTACAGTACTCACCCACAGATGTAGAAATGTCTGTTGTTCTGCAGGACGTTCCAGGTCTCCTCCCTGTTCTGCTGCAGTACTCACCCACAGATGTAGAAATGTCCGTTGTTCTGCAGGACGTTCCAGGTCTCCTCCCTGTTCTGCTGCAGTACTCACCCACAGATGTAGAAATGTCCGTTGTTCTGCAGGACGTTCCAGGTCTCCTCCCTGTTCTGCTACAGTACTCACCCACAGATGTAGAAATGTCTTCACTTCTGCAGGACGTTCCAGGTCTCCTCCCTGTTCTGCTGCAGTACTCACCCACAGATGTAGAAATGTCCGTTGTTCTGCAGGACGTTCCAGGTCTCCTCCCTGTTCTGCTGCAGTACTCACCCACAGATGTAGAAATGTCCGTTGTTCTGCAGGACGTTCCAGGTCTCCTCCCTGTTCTGCTGCAGTACTCACCCACAGATGTAGAAATGTCGGTTGTTCTGCAGGACGTTCCAGGTCTCCTCCCTGTTCTGCTGCAGTACTCACCCACAGATGTAGAAATGTCCGTTGTTCTGCAGGACGTTCCAGGTCTCCTCCCTGTTCTGCTACAGTACTCACCCACAGATGTAGAAATGTCCGTTGTTCTGCAGGACGTTCCAGGTCTCCTCCCTGTTCTGCTGCAGCAGGTGCTGCACGTACACCTTCTTCTCCTGGTCCCTGGAGAAAGCCGTGTACATCTTGGTCAGCGACCCATCGCTCATGTAACCCTGCAGCTCGTCTTCGTAGATGAAGTCTTCCGCACGACGCCGGCACCCAAAGTACAGGATGGTGTCACCCACCGGTTTGCCTGACAACAGCAGACAAAAAATGTTACACGAAAGAAACAAACCAACCAAGAAAAGAGCCCAAAAGGCTAGAGTGCCAGGAGGGTTCCCAAACGCGAAGCGTTCCACAGGGTGAAAAAATGAACCGCGTGACCGGAAACAAGGGGAGAGCATGCCTGCTTCCGGGTAAGGAGAGTTGCGGTCCTTTGTTACTTTCGTTTTTCTATTTGCTATGGCATGGGTTTCCAGATTGAAGTGTTGATGCTATTGTTTTGAGTGTTGGTCAGTATGGTTAGAATAGATAGCTACATTAACTCACTCAGGACAAATGAGCCGGATCCGGCTCATGGCTTGCAGAACCGTTTAGGACGAATGGCCCGGCTCCGGCTCATAAGAGTTTTCAAGAGGTTTTGATTTTTGGCATGTAGCCAGCTTTCCAGTGCGACGTCATAACCTATTTTCAGTTTGCTTTGACCTTGCCTCTCTTGAAATCAACCAATCATTGCATAGTTTACATTCAGCGTTGGTTGTAGAGGGGGGTCAAAGATTGGAATGTGAAATTTGCCTTCTTTCTATGTGTTAGCTGTTTCTGTCAATAGGAGACAAACGACGAAGGTAATCTAATATTTTACGATCGTTTAGTGCATGGTGTTGCTAATCTTTTCTGAAAATATTGATGCCTAACTCTTCATAACCTGGTCTTGGTGATTGTTTTACGAACCTAGTCAAATGCCCAGTCCCCACAGAACAAGGGGAAATAATTCAGCCAGTCCCGAGTGAGTTAACTGGTAGGTTGCTTGCCCTCCATCTATCTGGGACTGGGTTTGTAAACAAAAATCATAAAGAGTTATTGCTTAAGGACCGATATTTTCAGAAAAGATTACGCACAACATGCATTAACCCTTTCACTGCCAATGTCGATTTATGCACCACAATGGTTTGACACCCATGTCACTAAAAGGCATATTATCTAAAGACCCTATTTTCTTAATTTTGGGAGGTAAGGATAGGCCTAATGTTATGCATGTCACAGAGGAATTCCCTATATTGCAGATATTTTATTTTCTCTACCCAGTTAAGTTTAATGGTGTTTTTTGGCTGAAAAATGGCTGGCAGCGAAAGGGTTAATCAATCAAAAAGTATGAGATTCCATACCTTTATTGCCTGTCTGATGTTGATGGAAAATAGTTTATGGATAGAATGAATTGATTCTGAACTGCTCAACCTTTCAACCCTCATTGCTAACCAACACGCCAATGACGTCTGCAACGGTTGGCAGCTTTCAAGATAAGAAAAGTCAGAGGAAACTAAAATGAGATTACAACGTCCTTCCTCCGAAGTCAGAGTGTGGCTGCCCACGTGGCAATCAAAAACATGTAATGTAATGTTCTCATCCCTAGCTGGTGTATTTGTACCATAGTGTTCAAGTGCTTCGGCTGTTGGGATAATCCCTGGAGTCTTTAAGCCATGATACAACAACAACAACAACAGATTACAACATCATTTTGAAAAGATTTGTTACATGGTAGAACTCAAAATCTCTCAAAACTGATCAGGCTGAGTCGTCCTGAGGGAGTTAACATGACGTGGAATCATCAGTGGAACACAAGAAAAATACTGTTGTGGAAGCTTCAATAAGAATACAACAACTACTAGCACTATGACAACTCTCTCTCTCTTTCACTTTGTCTCTCATTCTCCCTTTCTCTCTCTAACCCTCATTTATGTGGAACTTCGAAAATATGGTTTTACGCTCTCTTCGGCCTTTCGGCCATGTGGGGCATTTGTAAATACAAAGATGGTGGGAACAATACTGGAGGCAATGCCCGGAGGCAGTGCTAAAACCAGTAAAGTCCCGATTTTTTAAGTGTAGCAGTAACCACGCCTCGGTTAAACCTCATTGGCTATGGTACCACCACAAGAATATAATCTGATAAATATACACTTATTTATGTGGAAATTGTGAATATCAAAGTATGAAACACTTTGTCAAGGTTTAGAATTGGCATGTCCCCTTTGAATTATCACTTTTTACATTTTAAAATCGACCCAAATAGAAATGTATATTGTCCATTTTGTAATCATATTCCCCAGACAGAAATTCACTTTTTTGTTTGTCCCATGTATGACACCCTTCAAAGAGAACTTATTCCAAAAAAATTAACTTTGGTGGAGGGGATTTAATTAGAAAGAGTTCTCCCCCTTTGTTCAATTTTGTTATTTAAAAAAAGTATTATAATCATCCTTCTATGTTTAAATTTGCGTTATTACTTTCTTGTACAAACAAATGTATTGTTAGAAAACTGTCAGTTTTTATCTTTAAAGCTTTGAAAGTTAGGCAAGATTTACATACTGTTTTGTAATGTCAAGTTAATAATGTAATGTCAATTTTTGGTGGTTGTTACACTCGCTCCATTGTATGGGCATGGCCTAATAAAAAATTTCCTGACTCCTGATTCTCTCTAACCTTCTTTACAGAGAAAATATATCTCCTGTATAAACCCTCTGAAGGGAGCCAGCCCTGTCCCAGAGCTAATCATGATGACATGCGCTGAAGCTTTGAAGGGCATTTAAGACCTGCCACATTTTATAAATGAAAAAGAGGGGTCGGGGTCGGGGTCTGGGGGCCGGCGCTCCCCTCCCTTTCACACACCTTCTTTATGCAGAAAATCTCTCTCCTGTATAAACCCTCTGAACGGAGCCAACCCAGTCCCGGAGCCAATCATGACATGTGTTGAATCTTCGAAGGGCATCTTATTAAAACTACTTATACATTGTCACAATTTTAGCTCTCTCCCTCTCCATCCCTCCCTTTCACACACCTTCTTTATGGAGACAATCTCTCTCCTGTATAAACTCACTGAATGAAGCCAACCCAGTCCCGGAGCCAACCACGATACATATTGAACCTTTGAAGGGCATTTTATTGAGACAATTTTACCTCTCTCTCTCTCCCTCCCCTCCCTTTCACACACCTTCTTCATGCAGATAATCTCTCTCCTGTATAAACCCTCTGAACGGAGCCAACCCAGTCCAGTAGCCAATCATAATAACATGCATTGAAGCTTTGAAGGGCACATCTTATTAAAACTACTTGACAATTTTACCCCCCCTCCCTTTCACACACCTTCTTTATGCAGACAATCTCTCTCCTGTATAAACCCTCTGAAGGGGGCCAGCCCAGTGCCGGGGCCGATCATGATGACGGGCGTGGAGGCTTTGAAGGGCAGGCGGAACTGCGACTTGCGGATGTAGATGGGCACGCTCGGCTTGTGGCCGTTGTCGGGCTGCTTCTCCTTCAGCCAGGAGGTGGCCACGCCCTTCACGTGACGCCCGGGCCGGGTCGTGTACTCCACCAGCACTGCCGTGATGCAGATGGTGTTGGGTTGTACCTGGGTAAGACGCACCATTTACTTGAAAGAGCTCCCCGGGGGGGTCTTTTGTACAAATAGTTCCACCTTCTGGAAGTTCTGTGCTTGTAACTTCCTATAATCTGCCACTCTCTTTGACTCTGCCTTTTCCCTTTGCTTTCCATCATCTACTGTCTTTCTGACTTATTGGCCCATTCTCCTGCCTTTTAAAAAACAACCAAATCTTCCAAATATTTTTTTCTCCTTTGAGCTCCTCCGAAATCGGAATGTGTCGGCTGTACGCAGCGGGGAGACTGGTGAAAACTGAAAACCGGACACATACGTACCTTACCCATTATGGCCATATGGCCTGGGAACGCAGAAGAAGAAAAATAAATTTGAAAGAGAGTACGTGTATTGGTAGTTGTTGTTGCTTGTCTGTCGTTTCCGACAAATGACTGCCAGACAGCAAGAGGGGGCAGCTGCTATTCCGGAGGGCTGGGCTACAGTTTGTTTATAGCGGAGAAGCCTTAAGATTAAAATCATAGCCCTGTCGACAACTAAGGCCATGTCAGGGATGTCACCGCGTTAAATCTTACCACGTATCAAAACAACTTATAAAAGACCAACCTCAGAATACAAGTTGAAAACTATGTTCAAGAAACCTTGACTTGACATTGGAGGCCTGGGGTGGAAAGAGTTAGGCAAACTTGTTCGGAACGTAACAGTGATGACAACCCGGTGATCACGTCCAGTCCATGCCCTTTGAGCACATGCTCAACAAGACTGGCATGTTCATGGGAGCTCTTCTTCTTCCAAGCGATGGACAGAGCCTTCTTCAGGCATTTGAAGTCCAATAACTGGACACATTGACAGTAATAGAAATGAAAAAACAGTGCAGTACTGTCCTAAAAGTTAGCATTAAAACTATTTACACTTGTCTATCTTGTGTTCTAGCAGAAAAAGACCTTGTGGCTGATTTGAGCTCCTCCGAAATCGGAATGTGTCGGCTGTACGCATCGGGGAGACCAGTGAAAACTAAAAAAACGGACATATATGTACCTTATCCATTATGGCCATATGGCCTGGGAACACAGAAGAAGAAGAAGTCACACTCTCAGAGGAAAACCACTCATACTGGCTCCGCAACTAAAGGCTTAGAAGGTTGTATCCCGCATAATATGCTAGACCCGAACACTCTACTGTACTCCCCTGAATGGTCAACCTATGGCGATATTTTTACACGCCAGAGGGCAGTCAATGCACTAGGGGGCTTATCACGCGATTTTCTTACTTGGGGAGCAACGCCACTGGATGAGAGAGAGAGTGATGGTAGGACCACTCACTGTCTCTCTCTCTTTCTTTATCCCCAACTAATAATATAGAGAGGATTAGCCCCACACGAGCGTCATGCCCTCTGGCGTGAGAAAAATCGCACCAAGTCTCTCATTGGTCAGCAGTGGCGCAGTCTCCTGCCAGCCTTATACCGACTGATTTTGCTGGAGTTTGAGCGGCAACCAAATAAGCTAGAGAGTGGCTGCGATATGGAATTTGGAGTGAACACTGTGGGAGCAACGCCACTGGATGGGTGCAAAAGACGAGACAGTGAAACAGAACAAAATCAGGAAAACCAAGGTAAAAACATTGCAGTCACCTTGGGTGAGGAGGAGATGGAGTAGAGTCGTGCCTGCAGTCGAGGCAGACATGGTCAAAGGGACACACACACACACACACAGTCACACACATGATACATTACCTTGGGTGAGGAGGAGATGGAGTAGAGTCGTGCCTGCAGTCGAGGCAGACATGGTCCAAGGGACACACACACACACACAGTCACACACATGATACATTACCTTGGGTGAGGAGGAGATGGAGTAGAGTCGTGCCTGCAGTCGAGGCAGACATGGTCCAAGGGACACACACACACACACACATGATACATTACCTTGGGTGAGGAGGAGATGGAGTAGAGTCGTGCCTGCAGTCGAGGCAGCAGCTCCAGCACGTGGTCCAGGGGAGGCATGAGGGAGGGCATGTCTTCCAGGATGGCCAGGATGTTACGGTGGTCCTTCACCACCCAGTCATGGTACTGAGCCTGTCATCGTCATCATCATGATATATTTAACGAACTATCTTTATCGTTTAAAAACTCGGGACTTTCCTGGTACCGCAGTACCTCCAGGATTGTTCCACTATTCTTATCTTTGCATTTAAAAATGTTCTACGTGTGCCTGTTCCACATATGCATTGCCTGTTTCATATCATCATCATCATGATACTTCACCACCAAGACATTGTAATATGCATTATCATCATCATCGTTGTCATTATCATCATCATCATCATAGTCTTACACCACACAGTCTACTGCGCCTGTCATCGTTATTATCACCATCACTATCATCATCATGGTCCTCTTCATCACCCATTTATTGTACTGCACCTGTATCATCATCATCATCATCATCACGGTCCTTCACCACCCAATCATCGTACTGTGCCTTATTATCATTATCATCATCATTATCATCATCATGGTCTTACACCAGTCTACTGCGCCTGTCATCGTTATCATCACCATCACCATCATGGTCCTCTTCATCACCCATTTATTGTACTGCGCCTGTATCATCATCATCATCATCACGGTCCTTCACCACCCAATGATCGTACTGTGCCTTATCATCATCAACATCATGGTCCTCTTCATCACCCATTTATTGTACTGCGCCTGTATCATCATCATCATCATCACAGTCCTTCACCACCCAGTGATCGTACTGTGCCTTATCATCATCATCATCATCATGGTCCTCTTCATCACCCATTTATTGTACTGCGCCTGTATCATCATCATCATCATCATCACGGCCCTTCACCACCCAATGATCGTACTGTGCCTTATCATCATCATCATGGTCCTCTTCATCACCCATTTATTGTACTGCGCCTGTATCATCATCATCACGGTCCTTCACCACCCAATGATCGTACTGTGCCGTCATCATCATCATGGTCCATTCATCACCCATTTATTGTACTGCGCCTGTCCCATCATCATCATCATCACGGCTCTTCACCACCCAATGATCGTACTTGCCTCATCATCATCCTGGGTCATCTTCATCAGGAACTCTTTCTCCTTGGTGTCATCATCATCATCATCACGGCCAGCTCTCCACCCACGTGCGTGCTGTGGGGGTCTCATCATCATGGTCCTCATACCCATTGTGACAGAGCTGTGCGGTAAGAACAGGGGCAGGGGAACACCCAATGATCGTACTGCTGCCGTATCATCATCATCATGGTCCTCTTCATCACCCATTTACGTACTGCGCCTGTATCATCATCACACACACTCAACACGGCCCTGATTCTGGCAATGATCTGTATCAAAACTATAGCACCAAGCAAGGTTTTGACTGCGCCTGTACTTTTGAGATGTCACACGGCCCTTCACCACCCATGATCGCAGCTGTGCCGTCATCATCATCATGGTCCTCTTCATCACCCATTTATTGTACTGCGCCTGTATCATCATCATCATCATCACGGCCCTTCACCACCCAATGATCGCACTGTGCCTCATCATCATCATCACGGTCCTTCACCACCCAATCATCGTACTGTGCCTCATCATCATCACCATCATCATCATCACGGTTCTTCACCACCCAATGATCGTACTGTGCCTCATCATCATCACCATCATCATCATCACGGTTCTTCACCACCCAATGATCGTACTGTGCCTCATCATCATCACCATCATCATCATGATGCTCTCCTCTCTCTCGTCTCTGTCTCCCACAGACCTTTCCCTCGTCAGTGGCCTGGGTCATTTTGATGAGGAACTCTTTCTCCTTGATGTCAGAGGCGTACTCGGCCAGCTCTCTCAACACGTGCGTGCGAGGGGGGGTCTGGATGTCCACGTAGTGTGACAGAGCCGTGCGGTAAGAACAGGGGCAGGGGAACGGGTGCTTCTTGCTGGCCTCCTCTGTAGAAACACACACAGAGAACCACACACACAGACACACACACACATATACAGACACACACACACACACAGAGACACACACACGCATGCACGCACACACACACACACGTACGCACATGCACACACACACACTAAACTAACTGTTGATTCTGGCCTTTTCTGTATCAAAACTATAGCACCAAGCAAGGTTTTTGAGATGGTTTACTTTTGAGATGTTGACATGCTGAGGCGCATAACAGCAGCATGATGCATCTGTGCTCATGTGACAGGAGACTGTCTGATTGATCAAAGAAGATGTGCCATTGCAATTTTTAAAATTATTACTACTTTGTACAATATCAATGTGCATATATGTGTCTTATAAACTCTGTAAAACCAAGAAAAAATGAAAAAAGAAGTATATATCGCGTGTGTGTGCTTGTGCTTAACATATTTTTGACGTTCGTTTGTTTCTATTGACGGTTTATTTATAAATAACTTATTTATTATTGCAAGCGCTTAGGGCTTATTTAAGATTAAGCGCTAGAAATGGCCATTATTCTTATTATTATTAAGTTCTGTCTGACAACAGATAAGTCCCCATTACCTGGAAACCAACTTCCTGTTAACCCCTTCCCTGCCCGGTACTGGGTCTACTACAGGATATGTGATGTCATTGCTGATGATGTCATAGTTCTGGAGTGATGGTTTTAAGTTAGCAACATGAAAGATAATTTCTCATGCTTTCTCAGATTGAATACCGTCCCAGGTCTCTTTAAAATTTCATAATAAGAAAATTGATAATTTATGAGTTTTCCTCTGGCAGTGAATAGGTTAATGTTAAGCGTACATGTGCGTAGCAATCAGTTGTGCATGGTTTTCTTTCTTTTGCTGTGGCGTATAGTAGGCTGAAACCACCTTAGAGACGCTGAAAAGACTTCTTTAACAAAAATTAGGGTGTGCAACTAATAATATATCGTCAGCGAAATTTAAAAAAACCTTGTATCTCAATTTTGGTAGTTTTGAGAAAAATGAAAAAAAAACTTAAAAAAATTAACCGTGTTGACCACAATTGATTAACTATGATGAATATGTTGTTCAAGACATTGCAAGTTTAGTCCTGCATTTCGCTAAAATAACTTGAATTTTTTTTTTTACTTGAAAAGAACGAAGATACAAGGTTTTTGTCTTTAACTAGATCTGAATTTGGGACTTACGAGTTTTTTTTCTATTTATGCAACTTCATTTACCCCAGATAGAAAGTCGTTAGAGATACGAGGTTTTGGTGGAAGGTGGCGGGAAAAAATTAGAGAGCTGACTATGTATCTAACTAAAAAAATGTTTTTAAATCGAGTTACGAGGTTTTTGAATTTTACTGACGATATACTGCAGCCGCTCGCAGGCTGAAACATATAGTATAAACAGTAACCATACTGACCATCAATGTTGTTGAGGGTGAACACTTTGTTCAGGTCGACTCCCAGTCGTTTGCCGATCTTCTCCACAATGTCAAGGTCATTGATGGGATACACGCCCACATGGTCACCTGCCTCGTACCTATAGCAACCATCATCAATGACACTGATCATCCATATCTACCACAACCATCGTCAATGGCATTACTGTATGTTACACAAATAGTCCACAACATGAAAAGAAATATTCTACAGCGTTTCAATCAAACCACCCACATCAGTAACACTATCCCCCCTAAGGATACTGGGATCTACCGTACAAATAGTTCCCCCACCTTCTGGAAGTTCTGTGTCTGTAACTCCCTCTAATCTGTCACTCTCTTTGACTCTGTCTTTTCCTTTTGCTTACTGTCATCTGCTATCTTTCTATCTTACTGGTCCATTCTCCTGCCTTTTCTTTCCTATAAATTCTTACAAAAGATTTCTTCAGCCGAAGACGGACATGCTGGGCTTAACTATTTCTTAGTCAGGCGCATAACGGCAGCATATGACAGGAAACTGTCTGAGCGATCGAAGAAGAAGAAGAAGTAACACTATCAACATAGGTGTACAGACATTTTCTGAAAGGATCGATTTAACCATCAATGAAAGAAATGCCTCTGACAAAATTCTTTTTTTTTCTTTGACTTTTTAAACCTAAAAATGTACTTCCTTTTCTAAAGACTAATAGTTAATTCATTGTCACAGCAGTAGCTTACTTTCACGACAACTTGCTAATAACCCCTTGACTGCCAGAGAAAATTAAAGAAAAAATCATTGTACAAATCATGCCATGAAAACACAACTGGTAGAGGCAATCTGGCAAAATGGTCTGGGGATGTAACTCTCTTGACTATGTTAGAGCAAAAACCAGCATATCAGAGTTATTCCTCTTCATCTGATTGTTTTCGTTCCCCAGCTTAAATGCACACCCAGTGCCATGTCAACATGGCCTTGAGTGGGAAGATTACGTGTATGGCTGCTTTTAACTCACTCAGGACTGGCTGAATTATTTCCCCTTGTTCTGTGGGGACTGGGAATTTGACTAGGTTCGTAAAATAATCACCAAAACCAAGTTATGAAGAGTTAGGCATCAATATTTTCAGAAAATATTAGCAACACCATGCACTAAACGATCGTAAAATATCAGATTCCTTACCTTCGTCGTTTGTCTCCTATTGACGAAAACAGCTAACATATAGAAAGAAGGAAAGTTTCACATTCCGATCTTTGATCCCCCCTCTACAACCAAAGCTGAGTGTAAACTATGCAATGATTGGTTGATTTCAAGAGAGGCAAGGTCAAAGCAAACTGAAAATAGGTTATGACTTCGCACCAGAAAGCTGGTTACACGCCAGAAATCAAAACCTCTTGAAAACTCTTATGAGCCGGAGCCAGGCCATTCGTCCTAAACGGTTGTGCGAGCCATGAGCCGGATCCGGCTCATTCGCCCGGAGTGAGTTAAAGGGGTCTGATGACATCATCAAGTCAGTACGTGACACGCTATATGGCAGTCAAGGGGTTAAGGCATGGGATGAGCATGGGTTAAAGTAAAACATTCTCTCAATACTGAAATAACTTGTTTCAATGTTCTCTGAATCTTCCCAATTCAGAAGTGGTGACCACATTAAAAATAATTTCCAGTCTCAGATTCTGCTACCTGAACAAGTCGGGATGTGGCTGCGAATTGGGACTCAGAATGAGCAGCGTGGGAGCAACGCCACTGTACGGCCCAGATGAGACAGCAAAAAAAGAAAAAAATCCAAACTGTGTGTATCTGTGTATACAGGGCGGGTGGGGATAGTGTTAGAATTGCATATCTATCATCTTATTTTAATCTACCATTAATGATTAATGTCGGCAGAAATGTTTGATTTTAAACGACTGTGGATCCGGATGACAAGATGGCCATTCCTGAAGACTCTTTCTATCAGCTTTTCCAATCCTTCAGAGATAAGATTCTCAGAAAACCAAAAAGGAGGAAAAAAAGAAGCTGTGAGTCTGGGGCCCGGTGTAGATTACATCAGCAAATGGATAACTTCCACTTTCAGCCTTGCAAACTGCAGAGTAATGATAAAATAGAGCAGTCTCGGCAGCCCCAAAGCAGTAACCGGAAATGTCCATTTGAGAATGAACCAATCGAGAACAAAACATCAACAGAACTTCTTGCCGCATTTATGATTCAACACAAAACCTAACACCTCTACCCCCACCCCCAATTTTCTCAATGGATTTACACTGATCTAAAAAATGACCCCTGGGGTCATCAAAAAGGAGGAATCTCATCTCTGCAGTGATTTCATGAGCATGCCTGAACGACTTTCACCCATGGCTGAGTGGGATGAAGTCACCTGATCTTTGACCCTTTCTATCAGCTTTTCCCATCCTGATTTCATGAGCATGCCTGAACGACTTTCACCCATGGCTGAGTGGGATGAAGTCACCTGATCTTTGACCCTTTCTATCAGCTTTTCCCATCCTGATTTCATGAGCATGCCTGAACGACTTTCACCCATGGCTGAGTGGGATGAAGTCACCTGATCTTTGACCCTTTCTATCAGCTTTTCCCATCCTGATTTCATGAGCATGCCTGAACGACTTTCACCCATGGCTGAGTGGGATGAAGTCACCTGATCTTTGACCCTTTCTATCAGCTTTTCCCATCCTGATTTCAGGAGCATGCCTGAACTACTTTCACCCATGGCTGAGTGGGATGAAGTCACCTGATCTTTGACCCTTTCTATCAGCTTTTCCCATCCTGATTTCAGGAGCATGCCTGAACGACTTTCACCCATGGATGAGTGGGATGAAGTCACCTGATCTTTGACCCTTTCTATCAGCTTTTCCCATCCTGATTTCAGGAGCATGCCTGAACGACTTTCACCCATGGCTGAGTGGGATGAAGTCACCTGATCTTTGACCCGGTGATGTCCAGCTCGATGTGCATACAGGAGCGGTCCCCCCCCTTGTGCAGTTCTCGGTTCACCGTCAGAGGGGCCAGGTATGGGTTCTTCACGTCGTAGGGCCTGAAACGATACATTAGCATCAGATTAACCCCTTGACTGCCAGAGAAAAGTAAAGAGAAACATCATTGGGCAAATCATGCCATGAAAAAGACAACTGATAGAGCAAATCTGGCAAAATGGTCTGGGGATATTACTCTCTTGACTGTGTTAGAACAAAAGCTAACATATCAGGGTCATTCCTCTTCATGTGATGACATCGTGAGTGATGTCATCAGGTCAGTACTTGATACATTCGTGGCAGTCAAGGGGTTCAGAAATTATAATTTAGGCTAAAAAGCGGCCAAAAAGGCTGAAAAAAAAGCTGAAGCCCCCTGAAACTGAAGTGGGTTTTTTTGTAATCTAAGCATTAACCCTTTTACTGCCAGAGGAAAACAGAGAAATTAGTGATTTTCTTATTATAAAATTTAAGAGACCTGCTAGACTCAATCTGAAGAAAAAACCCGGACTAGATATATATCTTTCCTGACTTGTCTAAGCCAAAAAAACATCATTCTAGGACTATGAACATAAAAAGTTATGACATCATCAATGACATCACACACCACATAGTAGTAGACATGGGACTGGGCAGGGCAGGGAAGGGGTTAAAATCAGCAATAAAAATTAAAAGAAGATTTTATATAATTAGTTAATTCTCACTGATTCATAAGAAGTATTCCCAGGTTAGGTTAGGTACTTTATAGTCACAGAGGCGTCTCTGTGAAATTCGGGTTGCTCCCACCTCTTTTTTGCATGCGATTTTTGTGTGACTGATGAGGAAGGAAGGGAGGGGGCGGTAAATTTTGACCAAATGACAACTTTTTCGTTGCCACTGGGTTTAACGTGTGCTAAGTGCATGAGCACACGGGACCTCGGTTTATCGTCTCATCCGAAAGACTCGGCTGGTATCTTTTTTTCTCTCAAAATGACCTCAGGGGTCATCAAAATGAGTCTAAAGACTGAAAAATCTCATGCCTGAAATTGCCCTCTATCGTGTGGCGCTGCTCAAGTGATGACGCGCTTTCCGGATGAGAACAGCCCGAGTTTCACATAGACCACTCTCTGTGAGTGAGACCAGAAAAAGGTAATACAGTGGAACCTCCCTTATAAGACCTCCCATTATAAGACCTACTTCTTCTGTGAGACATTGCCCTTCTTTGTAAGTATTAAAATTACCTCCCTTATTAGACCCCTCCCTTATAAGACCCCTCCCTTATAAGACCTCATTTTGGATGATTTTTGGAGGTCTTATAAGGGAGGTTCCACTGTACACTGCTGAATGTCGATGTCTCTGTTATTCTGGCACCTGAACGAATTTTTTCCTTGGGAGATAATAAAGTGATTGGCTCTCTATAGTATGATAGTTGTTCGGTTGTGTGTGTGTGTGTGTGTGTTGCGTCCGTGGTCTAATCTCCAAACTTTAACGTTGGCATTTTCTCAGGAAATAGAAGGCATACATTGTTCAAACTTTGCACACATATAGATGTCTATGCAAGCTTTCAAACAATAATGATTTGAATAATTAAATACTTAAAACAACACTGTAAACAGATAGCAAACAGATAACATTTTAGATTAGTGGGTTACAGAGTATTCAACAGGCAACATGAGTTAAGAAACTCATCAACACTGAAAGCCTCGATAGCTCATTGGTAGAGTGTCTGTCATGCCAATGGTTCCAGGCCCGATTCTCGGCACAGGCACTTTTTTTGTCAAAAATTAGCAATTTGCAGATTTTTTTTTGTTTAGTTGTATCCATTAACGAGTTTCATTTGTACTTTAAAATGTTATTGGCAATCTTGTACTTTAGACACCCCCCTCAATTTTCTTTGTTGTCCCACATGCTCCTGTTCGAGTGAGCCTTGAAGGCTTTGCCTCTTGTTTTGATTTGATTTGATTTGACAATACAATACTAAACAATACAATCATTTACCGTTCAAGAAACAGGGTAGATTATGAAAGACAAGGCTAGTTTCATGAAAGAATGAGGGGAGGTGGAGGAGAGGAAGACAGGGAGGGAGAGGAAAGGGGAGAAAGGCAGGGAAGGGAGAGCTTTCATATCATTCATCTTTCTTTTGTCCAACTAAAAAAATGTTTAATATAGCTTTCATAGTCAGCATTTATAATTTAGCTAAGCAATGCCCTATTAGTGTAAGCCATCTGAGCAATACATACGAATGCATGATAGAACACAAGCACACTTATAAACAAAATACTATAAAAAAAAATAAAAGGAAAAGACGACTTGTGGATTCTGGTCTTTTAATGAGCCATCTGAGCAATAAATATTAACGCATGATAGAACACAAGCACATTTACAAACAAAACATTTATATAAAAACAAAGAAGGAAAAGACGACTTACGGTTTCTGGTCTTTCAGTGAGCCATCTGAGCAATAAATATTAACGCATGATAGAACACAAGCACATTTACAAACAAAACATTTATATAAAAACAAAGAAGGAAAAGACGACTTACGGTTTCTGGTCTTTCAGTGAGCCATCTGAGCAATAAATATTAACGCATGATAGAACACAAGCACATTTACAAACAAAACATTTATATAAAAACAAAGAAGGAAAAGACGACTTACGGTTTCTGGTCTTTCAGTGAGCCATAGCAATAAATATTAACGCATGATAGAACACAAGCACATTTACAAACAAAACATTTATATAAAAACAAAGAAGGAAAAGACGACTTACGGTTTCTGGTCTTTCAGTGAGCCATCTGAGCAATAAATATTAACGCATGATAGAACACAAGCACATTTACAAACAAAATATTTATATAAAAACAAAGAAGGAAAAGACGACTTACGGTTTTTGGTCTTTCAGTGAGCCATCTGAGCAATAAATATTAACGCATGATAGAACACAAGCACATTTACAAACAAAACATTTATATAAAAACAAAGAAGGAAAAGACGACTTACGGTTTTTGGTCTTTCAGTGAGCCATCTGAGCAATAAATATTAACGCATGATAGAACACAAGCACATTTACAAACAAAACATTTATATAAAAACAAAGAAGGAAAAGACGACTTACGGTTTCTGGTCTTTCAGTGAGCCATCTGAGCAATAAATATTAACGCATGATAGAACACAAGCACATTTACAAACAAAATATTTATATAAAAACAAAGAAGGAAAAGACGACTTACGGTTTTTGGTCTTTCAGTGAGCCATCTGAGCAATAAATATTAACGCATGATAGAACACAAGCACATTTACAAACAAAATATTTATATAAAAACAAAGAAGGAAAAGACGACTTACGGTTTTTGGTCTTTCAGTGAGCCATCTGAGCAATAAATATTAACGCATGATAGAACACAAGCACATTTACAAACAAAATATTTATATAAAAACAAAGAAGGAAAAGACGACTTACGGTTTCTGGTCTTTCAGTGAGCCATCTGAGCAATAAATATTAACGCATGATAGAACACAAGCACATTTACAAATAAAATATTTATATAAAAACAAAGGAAAAGACGACTTACGGTTTTTGGTCTTTCAGTGAGCCATCTGAGCAATAAATATTAACGCACGATAGAACACAAGCACATTTACAAACAAAATATTTATATAAAAACAAAGAAGGAAAAGACGACTTACGGTTTTTGGTCTTTCAGTGAGCCATCTGAGCAATAAATATTAACGCATGATAGAACACAAGCACATTTACAAACAAAATATTTATATAAAAAAGAAGGAAAAGACAACTTACGGTTTCTGGTCTTTCAAGGAGCCGACTCTGGTGACTTCCCCTGTGAAGACCTTTTCCGGTGTCTCTCCGTCCTCATACTCCTTCATGGTGAACTGTCGGGTGCTGTGGACATGCACACATGTACAAAATTAGTTAGTCTGTTATATCAGATCATATCGGGAACAGCACCGCAATAGTGGTGAGGGGGGGGGGAGTCTCTCTGTGAGTGTGAGTACACGTGAGTGCTTTGTGTATGTGAGTGCGCGCGTGTGTGTGTATGTGTGTGCATGGCTCGTGTTTGTACAAGTGTATGCTTGAGTGAGAATGTGTTTTCTGTGTGTTTGATGAAATGTGTGTGTGTGGGTATGTGTGTGTATGTCTGTGTGCAAGAACGCATTCACGCTCGTACGTGCGCGTGTGTCTGTTTTGCGTGTGTGTCTGTTGTGCGTGTGTGTGCGTGTGTGAGTGTTTCAATACTGATTGTAAAGCGCTTTGTGCTCGATAAAAAGCGCTATATAAATATCCCTTTATTATTATTATTATTATTATAGTCCCGTCAACAGCTATGGTCATCTCAGGACTGTCACCGCGTAAAGTTATACCACGTATTACAAAACCACACATCAATGAATCTTAACAACGTTCAAAAACCTGAAAACACAACAAAAAATATTGTGCAATTCACCTCCACCATTGTACCCTATAGCACATAATTCCAGACAGTGCTGGAAATGTAAGCCATTCCGCTCTACTTAACAGATCCAGGTTTAAAAAAATAGTAAAAAAGAATAACAAACACATACTAGTAAAAACAAAAAAAACATAAAAAAGGCCATATAGGCAAATATGTACTGCAGAATGGACAACAAGTGCCCACTCAAGTACGCAAGTTCTCACGTCTGGAAGCCAGTGAACCATAAAAAACCCACCTGGCATGTCATAAATTGTAAAAAGTAAAAAACGTGGAAGGGTTTTATAGTAAAAAGGCAGGAGAATGGACCAATAAGGGAGAAAGATAGAAGATGACAGAAAGCAAGGGGAAAAGGCAGGAGAATGGACCAATAAGGGAGAAAGATAGAAGATGACAGAAAGCAAGGGGAAAAGGCAGGAGAATGGACCAATAAGGGAGAAAGATAGAAGATGACAGAAAGCAAGGGGAAAAGGCAGGAGAATGGACCAATAAGGGAGAAAGATAGAAGATGACAGAAAGCAAGGGGAAAAGGCAGGAGAATGGACCAATAAGGGAGAAAGGTAGAAGATGACAGAAAGCAAGGGGAAAAGGCAGGAGAATGGACCAATAAGGGAGAAAGATGGAAGATGACAGAAAGCAAGAAAGATGGCAGGAGAATGGACCAATAAGGGAGAAAGATAGAAGATGACAGAAAGCAAGGGGAAAAGGCAGGAGAATGGACCAATAAGGGAGAAAGATGGAAGATGACAGAAAGCAAGAAAGATGGCAGGAGAATGGACCAATAAGGGAGAAAGATAGAAGATGACAGAAAGCAAGGGGAAAAGGCAGGAGAATGGACCAATAAGGGAGAAAGATGGAAGATGACAGAAAGCAAGGGGAAATGGCAGGAGAATGGACCAATAAGGGAGAAAGATGGAAGATGACAGAAAGCAAGGGGAAAAGGCAGGAGAATGGACCAATAAGGGAGAAAGATGGAAGATGACAGAAAGCAAGGGGAAATGGCAGGAGAATGGACCAATAAGGGAGAAAGATGGAAGATGACAGAAAGCAAGGGGAAAAGGCAGGAGAATGGACCAATAAGGGAGAAAGATGGAAGATGACAGAAAGCAAGGGGAAAAGGCAGGAGAATGGACCAATAAGGGAGAAAGATAGAAGATGACAGAAAGCAAGGGGAAAAGGCAGGAGAATGGACCAATGAGGGAGAAAGACAGAAGACGACAGAAAGCAAGGGGAAAAGGCAGGAGAATGGACCAATAATGGAGAAAGATAGAAGATGACAGAAAGCAAGGGGAAAAGGCAGGAGAATGGACCAATAAGGGAGAAAGGTAGAAGATGACAGAAAGCAAGGGGAAAAGGCAGGAGAATGGACCAATAAGGGAGAAAGGTAGAAGATGACAGAAAGCAAGGGGAAAAGGCAGGAGAATGGACCAATAATGGAGAAAGATAGAAGATGACAGAAAGCAAGGGGAAAAGGCAGGAGAATGGACCAATAAGGGAGAAAGATAGAAGATGACAGAAAGCAAGGGGAAAAGGCAGGAGAATGGACCAATAAGGGAGAAAGATAGAAGATGACAGAAAGCAAGGGGAAAAGGCAGGAGAATGGACCAATGAGGGAGAAAGACAGAAGACGACAGAAAGCAAGGGGAAAAGGCAGGAGAATGGACCAATAATGGAGAAAGATAGAAGATGACAGAAAGCAAGGGGAAAAGGCAGGAGAATGGACCAATAAGGGAGAAAGGTAGAAGATGACAGAAAGCAAGGGGAAAAGGCAGGAGAATGGACCAATGAGGGAGAAAGATAGAAGATGACAGAAAGCAAGGGGAAATGGCAGGAGAATGGACCAATAAGGGAGAAAGATAGAAGATGACAGAAAGCAAGGGGAAAAGGCAGGAGAATGGACCAATAAGGGAGAAAGATAGAAGATGACAGAAAGCAAGGGGAAAAGGCAGGAGAATGGACCAATGAGGGAGAAAGACAGAAGACGACAGAAAGCAAGGGGAAAAGGCAGGAGAATGGACCAATAATGGAGAAAGATAGAAGATGACAGAAAGCAAGGGGAAAAGGCAGGAGAATGGACCAATAAGGGAGAAAGGTAGAAGATGACAGAAAGCAAGGGGAAAAGGCAAGAGAATGGACCAATGAGGGAGAAAGATAGAAGATGACAGAAAGCAAGGGGAAATGGCAGGAGAATGGACCAATAAGGGAGAAAGATAGAAGATGACAGAAAGCAAGGGGAAATGGCAGGAGAATGGACCAATAATGGAGAAAGATAGAAGATGACAGAAAGCAAGGGGAAAAGGCAGGAGAATGGACCAATAAGGGAGAAAGATGGAAGATGACAGAAAGCAAGAAAGATGGCAGGAGAATGGACCAATAAGGGAGAAAGATAGAAGATGACAGAAAGCAAGGGGAAAAGGCAGGAGAATGGACCAATAAGGGAGAAAGATAGATGACAGAAAGCAAGAAAGATGGCAGAGTCAAAGAGAGAGACATATTAGAGGAAGTTACAAGCACACAACTTCCAGAAGGTGGGGGAACTATTTATACAAAAGATTCCCCAGCATCCCCACGGGGAGGGACTCGTGGATTGTGGGGTCGACCAGCTCCCCGAATGGAGGCACAAGGCATCCACCCATTGCTGGGCTCTTCTCCGTAAGCCCCACCCACACCACCATGATAGGTGGAAGCCCGCGGGGGGAGTGTACAAAACTAATGTAAGGATACATCCTACACACTGAAACTTGTACACACAAAATTGTTTATGCATGCGCACGTGCGCGCTCCTGCACGCGCACACACATATGCACATGCACACAAACATATGCACATTGACATGCAAACACGCACACATGTTCTTGGACACACACACAAGCCCTCCATCGTATTATAATAAAACGAAAGCCTTTATAACACTAGAAAGACTGCCCCCCTACCTCCACCCCACCCCACAAAAAAATAAAAAAGTTGAAAATAAGATCCTAAATTTAAATAAAATTAACTGATTACTGAAAAATTTGATGAGTTGAGTTTTATTTATCTTTTTAGTTTTATGTTCCACCACAAAATGTATGTCCTTTTTAAGGACAATAAAGTGCTGTGACTTGACATTTTTACCCTGCCAGACAGTCTCAGATGGGTATTGTTTTTTGTCTGTCTTGTTTGTGTATCTGTCTGTCTGCATGTATGTCTGTGTATCGATTTTCTCAAAAACTACTGGATGGATTCCAATCAAATTTGGTAGAGGGTGAGGCAAGAAAAAAAAAGGAAGCTTCCTTTCAATAATCATGACCTTGATGGTTGTTAGTTATTTTTTAAAAGTTATTTTTTTGCTTGGTCCATTCACAAATCATTCAAATGTTGTCAGCAATCAAAGGGAACTAACTACTCTAGGTATTGGACAAAACACCAAACACAAAAGTACTGCCTCTTTAACAAGTATACTAACATAACCTATTTTGCAACATATTAAACTTTAAGTCTGGCTGGGTTTTTTTTCTGTCCTTATGTTCTGTAAACTTACATACTATTTGTATTTTACTACTTTGTCCTTAAATCTTCTAGCATCATGTATATTTTATGTTCTTGGTTGTCTGTTGCATTTCAACCAACAAGAGAGGAGTAACTTTTTTTTTGGAGCGTGCATGGGTTGCTTTAACGGGAAAATCACGGACATAAACTCTGAAAGTAGACAAACACAGGGCAGGGCACTTGGCAGTGAATATCTTCTTCTTTTTCTTCTTTTCGTCATTCGGCCACCTTCATCAGGTTGAAGATTTTGCCGATATTGAAAAATATAAAAAAAACGAAGGTCACGCGCAGCGCCAGGTCACCAAAGAAGTTTAAGGTGGGGGGGGGGGGGCCGCAATACAAAGATATGCAGACTCCCTAGTCTGATACACCCAGCATTAGCGGAGCTGCCAGACAGGCACACAAACATGTCTGTGCATTTGGTGGGAGTGAAGTGTGATGTACTGGGCGAATGTATTTGCCCATGGTGCTAGAAGAGTTAATCACCTTTATTATTACGAAACATGAAACAATATCCTACTCAACTCACTTGATGTCTTCTCCGGTGGCCTCCACACCGAGGTACTCGCACACCGCCGGCCAGAACTTTTCCCTCCATGTCACAAAGTCCTCTTCAATGCTGTTCAACACACAACAAAAGAAAATAAATTCAAACAAAACTTCCTCCTCCGAAGAGTCCAGCGCTGTTCAACACACAACAAAAGAAAATAAATTCAAATCACTTCCTCCTCTGAAGACCAGACCTGCCAACCCCCTAACAGACCAAAGAGGAATTTGGGGGAGCTAAGAGGAATTTTGACGCAGCATCTTACCTTTCGCGCGCAAACATAATTTGAAGCAAGCACTTTTTAATCCTTGTGAACTTGTCTTGTTTAAAACAAGTCTTGTCTGGAAGTGTCACAACTATTCCTAACACAATAGAAGTTTTTGGTTTGTTCCTTTGTGCTTTTTATTTGGCAGACCTAGACGGTTGGTGCCATAGATGACTTATTCGAAAATGTTTTTTAAATTTTTTATTTGATTTCTGAAAGGAGGGAGCGGGGGTGAGGGGGAGAGGATGAGACTGGTAAGTCATAATCTCCAACAGCACAAACAATGCACACCAACATAAAACCAACACTTATAACTAAACCAAAACCACAGGAGAAAAGGAATTGTTCCGAAATAATTAAGGGGAGTAATTTCATGGTGTGTGGGAGCGACATTGCCTAATTCAATCGGTCAAACAGGGGAAGTTACTCTACCATCAGGTAGATCCCCAGCTCTCGCCTCGTGTGCTTGAGTAGACTTACATCACTTAGAACACTGTGCGTCATTCTAAAATTGATGTAATTTATAGTTTTACGTCACATTTTGCAAGTTTTATCGGTTTGCGGATACTGGCCGCCCCTCATTTTAAAATGTTTGCAAGTCGCTGACTCACATCCTGCGGTTTCAAGCTTCACTGCCATGCCACCATTGTTGCTATGGTTTTGACCGAGTAAGTCGAGGTAATTAACAAAGTGCTCTCCCCCATTTGTTTTCTCCGAAAATCGTCTATTGAGATACAAATCTCTCTCTGTGACTCACTTGGCATCATCATCTCCGAGACCCATGTCACAGATCCTCTTTGCCCCCAGTTCCTCTAAACGTTTGTCAACGTATTTCCCCATGGCGTTGAAATGTTCGTACGTTTTGTTCCCCAGGGCAAATACCTGAAACAGACAACACCAGTAACAAATTCACGACATTGCCACAAAAAACGTTAATTTCATGCCGCTATTCCGCACCTTGCACACGTTTTCTGACAGTAAGGCCGCGTACACACATAAGCGGATATTCCATGCGGAAACCCGTGCGCAATCCATAAATAAGTTACAGTGGAGTACACTTAACACAAACTGGATAACATGAAATATAGGTTAAAGCACAAAATCTGTTTGAATGGATAAAACCCCTCTTTATATTATGACTCAATGCTCAACACAAATAATAGGTGACGCACACAAAAATCTTTGTCCCCTGAATTTCATGTTATGAGTTATCCACTGTACATTTTACTATCTTAAGCTCACAGCGAAGTTAACGCCGCTCAAATCTTTGTCTCCGTTCTGCAGCCACTCGTAGAATTCCTGAGCGTTGTCGGTGGGGTCGCCTTCAATTTTATACTGCTTGACACTACATTACATGTCACTTACAGCGAAGTTAACGCCGCTCAAATCTCCGTCTCCGCTCTGCAGCCACTCGTAGAATTCCTGAGCGTTGTCGGTGGGGTCGCCTTCAATTTTATACTGCTTGACACTACATTACATGTCACTTACAGCGAAGTTAACGCCGCTCAAATCTCCGTCTCCGCTCTGCAGCCACTCGTAGAATTCCTGAGCGTTGTCGGTGGGGTCGCCTTCCCCGTAGGTGGCCATGCAGAAGATGGCCAGGTTGTTGTCTATGTCCTTCAGGCTGCACAGCTCATCCTGCGCGCACACCAACCGAACATGCACAGCTTCAGAGTGTTTTAACCCTTTCACTGCCAGCCATTTTTCAGCAACAAAATTCCATCAAACTCACCTGGGAAGAGAAAAAAATCTGTCTGCAATACTGGGGATTCCTGTGTGACATATTGAAAGCAAGGACTATCCTTACCTCCAAAAATTAAGAGGACAGGGTCTTTGCATAACAGACCCTGATTTGATGCCTTTTAGTGACATGGGTGTTAAATCATTGTGGTGCAAAAATGCGACGTTGGCAGTGAAAGGGTTAAGACTTCGTGGGAAAATGAGGGGGTCAATTTTCAAAATGATGGGCTACTTATGCGGTGCAATGGTTTCATTATGGAACATGATCAAAATTTTTTTGTGTGTGCATGTGCATGCATGCGTACATACGTGTGTGTGCGCACATGTACAACAAAATTAGCATAATCAGTAATGCACATTTCTGCCACTTTCTGGACATTGACCTATTAAAATTTCAAATGTCCTCTTGTCTTGACCTCTAACAGGAAAATTGTTCTATTGTATCACTGAGAAGGTGAACTTGTGTCCTATTAGTTTTGTTAGAAAGCGGATAGCAAAGATTTTTGTCTTTCTCTCATAATATGTGTGATCAAAGATCGTTTAGTAGGGGAGAATCTCTCTCTCTCTCTCTCTAAAAAGTAAAAGTACTTTAGCTTTAACGAAAGTTGATAACATTTATTCATCAACTTTTTTTTTCTTTCTCTTTTTTTAAAAACTTCTATATCATGTCATTTACTGAAAGACTGAATAAGTTTCAGATAAACAACCGGTGTTACTTAAAGTATATTTGATAATAAAAAGTTCATGATTGAGAATGCTTTAAAATGTACTTTTGGTTTCAAACAACTTTATGAGTTTGGACCACGTTTCTTGTGTCCTATTAACCCTTTCGCCGCCAATGTCGCATTTTTGCACCACAATGGTTTAACTCATTCCATGCTGGCCAGTTGCTTCCCTTTGCAAGCGTTCTGTATTGGCCGATTTGCATAGGTTGCCAAAAAAATATTTTCTAAATAACAGATACAAACGTGACATTTTGGCAATACGTACACAATATACAGGACTAACACCTGCAACAGTTTTAAAGCATCCACTTGATTAGTTTTGATTTGTGATATTTTAAAATAAATGCATGTTTTGTCAAGCCAGGCACACTCATAATAGCGAAAATATAATTTTAAGGTCCCAAAATAGCCTACAGCCAGCCAGTCAGTGTGGAGAGGCATGAATGAAACGTAGTAGTAGCCCTCTGAGCCACTTTGAAGCACGCATGACTGAGAATGCTTTAAAATGTACTTTTGGTTTCAAACAACTTTATGAGTTTGGACCACCTATGAACTATGAATTTTTAAAGTTCACATGCGATATCCCGTTACCTTAGTAACGAGGCGTTGTGCGCATGCCCTGCGACGAGAGCGCAGGTTAGCATAGAAAGAGTTAATACCTATGTCACTAAAAGGCATCAAACCTGAGTCTGTTATCCAAAGACCCTATTCTCTTAATTTTGGGAGGTAAGGACAGGCCTTACTTTAAATATGATACGGAGGACTACCCAATATTACAGACAGATTGTGTTCTCTACACAGGTAAATTTAATGGAACATTTCCGCTGAAAAATGGCTGGCGTTGAAAGGGTTCAAGCAGCAAATTCAGGACATTTTGTCCTATTGATAATGCTGAGCCAGGACATTTGGTCCTATTGATAATGCTGAGCCAGGACAGATTGTCCTATTGATAATGCTGAACCAGGACATTTTGTCCTATTGATAATGCTGAACCAGGACAGATTGTCATATTGATAATGCTGAGCCAGGACAGATTGTCCTACTGAT
Organism: Phymorhynchus buccinoides; assembly: GCA_017654935.2. Lineage (NCBI taxonomy): Eukaryota > Metazoa > Mollusca > Gastropoda > Neogastropoda > Raphitomidae > Phymorhynchus > Phymorhynchus buccinoides. The sequence continues at coordinate 23,037,296 of CM065702.1, read as the reverse complement.
AATGCTGAGCCAGGACAGATTGTCCTATTGATAATGCTAAGCCAGGACAGATTGTCCTACTGATAATGCTGAGCCAGGACAGATTGTCCTATTGATAATGCTGAGCCAGGACAGATTGTCCTACTGATAATGCTGAGCCAGGACAGATTGTCCTATTGATAATGCTGAGCCAGGACAGATTGTCCTATTGATAATGCTGAGCCAGGACAGATTGTCCTATTGATAATGCTGAGCCAGGACAGATTGTCCTACTAGGGGTCCCAAAAATGTGCATCACTGCATACTTGATTTATCTAGCAAAAAGACTAGATGCTAGCAAGATACCTTGGAAAAAGCCAAAGGGACAGATTTTCAAGTTTTAGCTTGTTCTTTTCTTGTGTCTGAAGAATCAAGTTTCTTGCAATACGGGCACACACACAGTAACTGTGGAGTGGGAGGTATTGACATGTGCCTTTGCTATAACAAAAATATGGGTCAATGATGCGGGCGTGCCGACAATCCGAAGCTCTGACATGCTTATCTCAAGTCACTGTGTCGCTGATCAATGCAAATTATTCATGAAATCTAATAAGAGTTCTGGCATCCTTTGTCAAACTTATTTTAAAACTTTGTTGTTGTTTTCGTTCCCTAGCTTAAACGCTCTGGTGGCACACACAGCGCCATGTCAACATTTCGTATGGCCTTAGGTGGGAAGATTACATGTGTGGCTGCTTTTAAAGGGCCCCGCCACACTCCGACTTCAGGGGAATCAAACTTATGCTAAAACTTTTGCTGAGTGAAGTAAATGTTACTTTCATGAAGGTATTCATGACACAAAGATCAAAGCACTAAGCTAAAAACATTTACACATTGTCGCAAACATCAATATATTGTTCAGTTGCTTCACATCAATGCAAGCACATGTAGTTTTACAAATCTGCTAGTAAAATTTCATAACCAGGAATCGGTTATTAGTTGTTGGGTTTGGGGGTTTGTTTGTTGTTTTTTGCTTGTTTTATTAGTAAAGCAGCCTGAATAAACATTTTAGTGGTGCGTTTTTTTTAAAGATTTTTAAGTTAAGTTGAAGTTAACAAATTCACCAAACATACAAAACGTTTTTGTGTGTCTACAATTCTGTCCAATTTTCCACTCCTTACCATCTCACACTCTTCAGGGTCGGCGGCCATTCCCTTCATCCCGTAGCGACTGGCGTCTTTGGCCAGACGAGTGGCAAACTCCTCACCGGTGCCTGTCTGCGAGCCGTAGAACACCACCACATTGCGCCCCTGGAAAACAGGGCGGTGGATGGTCATAATAACTGTTACATAATATCTCCTGTGCCTGTCTGCGAGCCGTAGACCACCACCACATTGCGCCCCTGAAAAATAGGGCAATGGTGGATGGTCGCAATACTCCTTAATTGTTACATATATCTCACGCTAAAGTCGATATAATGACGCCATGGCGGATGGTCATATAACTCTTTCACTGCTAGATATATCTCACGGATATACTTACGCTATGGTGGATGGTCATATAACTCTTTCACTGCTAGATATATCTCATGCAGAAGTTGATATAATTACGCCATGGCGGATGGTCATATAACTCTTTCACTGCGAGATATATCTCACGCAAAAGTCGATATAATTACGCCATGGCGGATGGTCATATAACCCTTTCACTGCGAGACATATCTCACGCAAAAGTCAATATAATTACGCCATGGCGGATGGTCATATAACCCTTTCACTGCCAGACAGATCTCACGCAAAAGTCAATATAATTACGCCATGGTGGATGGTCATATACCTCTTTCACTGCTAGATATATCTCACGCAAAAGTCGATATAATTACGCCATGGCGGATGATCATATAACTCTTTCACTGCTAGATACATCTCACGCAAAAGTCGATATAATTACGCCATGGCGGATGGTCATATAACCCTTTCACTGCGAGATATATCTCACGCAAAAGTCAATATAATTACGCCATGGCGGATGGTCATATAACTCTTTCACTGCTAGATATATTTCATGCAGAAGTCGATATAATTACGCCATGGCGAATGATCATATAACTCTTTCACTGCTAGATATATCACGCAAAAGTCGATATAATTACGCCATGGCGGATGATCATATAACCCTTTCACTGCGAGATATATCTCACGCAAAAGTCAATATAATTACGCCATGGCGGATGGTCATATAACTCTTTCACTGCTAGATATATTTCATGCAGAAGTCGATATAATTACGCCATGGCGGATGATCATATAACTCTTTCACTGCTAGATATATCTCACGCAAAAGTCGATATAATTACGCCACGGCGGATGGTCATATAACCCTTTCACTGCGAGATATATCTCACGCAAAAGTCGATATAATTACGCCATGGCGGATGGTCACATAACTCTTTCACTGCGAGATATATCTCACACAAAAGTCGATATAATTACGCCATGGCGGATGGTCATATAACCCTTTCACTGCGAGATATATCTCACGCAAAAGTCAATATAATTACGCCATGGTGGATGGTCATATAACCCTTTCACTGCGAGATATATCTCACGCAAAAGTCAATATAATTACGCCATGGCGGAAGGTCATACAAAATCTTCACTGCAAGATATGCCTCATACAAAAGTCGCTATACTTACACCATAAAGTTAAAAATATAACTCGAGAAGCAGTTAGTGCAATAATGGATGGTCTTTTAGCACCTTCACAGCTAATGCTATGTCAATCTGAAGTTGATATAACTAACGTACTAAGCTACAAAGTAAATCTCCAAGAAAGAAATTGTTAAGTCTATTGGGTAACTAAATTGGTGCGGGTTACAAAAATAAAATAAAATGAACTCACATTATTCTTCATCTTGCTGAGGAACCCTCCTATGCTTTCCTGTCTCTCCAGTGCTGGGCTGAAACATGAGTCAACAAAGTCTTCTTTAACCCTTTCACCGCCAAAGTCGCATCTTAGCACCACAGTGATTCAACACCAATATCCCTAAAAGGTGTCAAAGTTGGGTCTAATATCCAAAGACCATTATTGTCTTAGTTTTGGGAAGTAAGGATAGACCTTATAATTTATATAAAATAAGTCACAGGAGAATCCCCAATACTGCAGATGGATTTTTGTTCTCTACCCAGGTAAATTTAATGGAAATGTTTGGCTGAAATATGGCTGGCGGTGAAAGGGTTAAAAACAAACATTATTGGTAGTTCTTTACATAGCATCCATTTATTAGTTCTCATTAAAGATAATGTTTACAATGTACAACGAATTCATCAATGGCATCCTTAAAAGTCCTGTAGGATGACTCAAGTTACCTACTTCTTCTTCTTCTTCTTCTTCGATCGCTCGGACAGTTTCCAGTTAATTATGAGCGCAGGTGCATTATGCTGCCGTTATGCGCCTAACTAAGAAAGCACAGAACTAAGAACTAACTAAGAAATAGTTAGGCCCAGCAAGTCCGACTTCGGCTAGAGGAAATATTTTTGAAAGTGTTTCGTGAAAAAAGGCAGGAGAATGGACCGGTAAGGCAGAAAGATAGTAGATGACAGTAAGCAAAGGGAAAAGGCAGAGTCAAAGAGAGTGACAGATTAGAGGAAGTTACAAGCACAGAACTTCCAGAAGGTGAGGGAACTATTTATACAAAAGACCCTCCAGTATCCACATGGGGGGAAAGTTACCTAGAAAATGTACTTTGTTTTTTCTGTAGTTGTCGTTCAACTTTTTTCTTGGGGGGTGGAAGGGTGATGGGTGAGGGAGAGGGTAAGAGTGGGGCATGCTGATACCTTAGCTCCCACCAAAATGTCAAACACAAGCAGACAGACAGATGAACAGACAGATGTAACACTGTACTTGACAGTGAGCTTTTGTGACCATGCTTTTTGAAGGGGCTCCTGCTTTCTATTGCGGAGGAAAAACAAGTAGAGAGCAAAGCCCCAGACTGATAGAGACAGACAGACAAACGGACGGAAAAACAAATGCTAAAAAAACCATTCATACTTCACGGTGAGCTTTTTGAAGGTGGGCTGCTCCTGCTTCCTGTTGCGGATGAAGAACCAGTAGACGGCAAAGCCCCCGGCCATGGACAGAATGAAGATATCCAGCATGGACAAAAAACCCTGACCGCTGCTTCCCGTCATGTCGTCATCGGCCATTGCGATTCTTCTTTCTCGGTTCTGTGCGCAAGACAAGGAACAATCATCAGCATTGTCACCAACATCACCATCATGTAACAGACTGGCACAATCGGCTCACCGTATTTTACCGACTATAACGTGCGCCTGATTATAACTGCACCCACCCCAGATTTAACACAAAATTCAGATTTTGTTACTGTTATTTTCTTACTATATTATCAGTCACATTATAAGGCGCAGGGGTCTCAGTCTGGGGAAAGAAGTATCGCCTTATAGTCCATAAAATACGGTAATACATGAGTAATAACATACATGTATTATTACCATACAAAACTTGTTTGACAGATAGTTGACCGATGGATCTAACTGGCAAAATTCACGGTGACAGAGTGATCTTCCTTCCTTTGCATGTTGTCGTTGATCTGTGGAAGAAGCTGCCTGCTACGACAGAAAATGAGGCTGCTAACTCCCTATTCTGATCACAAAAGCGATGACATTCAGTCTTGGCCAACAACTAGAATTCTGGAGCAGATCATTGCTCTTTCTTTCTTCTCCTTCTGCGTTCCCTGGCCATAATGGGTACGTATGTGTCCGTTTTCCAGTTTTCACTGGTCTCCTCGCTGCATTCAGCCGACACATTCCGATTTCGGAGGAGCTCAAAGGAGAAAACTATATGGAAGAGCTTTTTGGAAAAAAGGCAGGAGAATGGGCCAAAAGTCAGAAAGATAGTATTAGTAGATGATAGAAAAAGCAAGGAAAAGGGCAGAGTCAAAGAAAGAGACAGATTAGAGGAAGTTACAAGCACAGAACTTCGAGAAAGTGGGGGAACTATTTGTACGGAAGATCCCCTGGTATCCCCACGGGAGCGGATCATTGTTCCATCCCTGAATCAGTGAATGGTGGGTAGGTGGAGACCAACTTGCCTACTCCCCCCCCGAAAACAACAACTATCAAGCTTATTCTTTTATCCTAAATAAAGATTATTTTGACTGGACTTGACATTCCGAGAACTGAAGAAACCAGTTTTCTTTACAAAAGACAACCCCACCCCACCCCCACCACCTCTGCAGGAATTATGGCCGAATATTCAAGCCTGATTAACCAATAGTTATAGTGTGCCATGACTGGACACATGTTTGTCTTTTGAAGAAAGGGATGGAATACCATATTCGCTTGGATGGTGTTAATATCCAGAAAGGTCCAAACCTTTGTTGTTCTCATGAAGAAAACATTGGTCAGCGTTTCATTCAGGGTAGGATCTTCATTGCCTGACCTGTGTTACACACTGGTGATTTTATTGGATTAGTACATCTGGGGGAAGACCAGATTTTTTCAGCCTATTTAACTATAAAAGATAAAAACAGTGATTGCGTTGGGAATTTTGAAAATCAGTCCTATCAGCGATAATGTCCTCCAACAACCGGTGTCAAAACCAGTCCAAGGGAAACAAAAACCAGTGAAAACCATAATATCAAAGCCTCTGTTAAAACAATTTATCAGTCCTAGCAAAAATGTATCAGTCCCTGGGACTGACAGGTCAAAATGTGTTCAGTATTTTGGTTTTGCAATCATTATTTTACTGATAATTACCAGTAAACGCGATAATTGAAACTTTTTTTATTTAGAGGGTAAGACCAGGCACTAACTCTCAAACGTTTCATACGCATTTCTTTATGCCTCAACTGGATATATATCGGTTAAATGTCACATGTGACCCTTATTTAAAGGTCATGAAAAATGTCCTTGTTGGAAAGCAAAGGTTAAAACCTTGTTTTTTTCCTGATTTGGATTTTGTACCCTGATCCTGTCTCTATGAACAAGTGGCCTAACAAAATCACAGTATGTTCATTTAATCATTACCATATTTTACGGACAAGGCGCACCTGATTATAATAATAATAATAATTGGAATTTATATAGCGCTCTTTCTCACATGAGCTCAGTGCGCTTTACATTGATAACAAGAACATTAAAGGCAAACAAATAATTAATCATTAGAAAGTAAAATAAGCACGATGCTTACACACAACGTTCTCTTACTTCCTTACTCATTATAAGGTGCACCCCCCCAAATATTACACAAAATTCAGATTTGGTTATCATAGTTTCTTACTATATTATCAGTCACATTATAAGCACAAGGGTCTCAGTCTAAGAAAAAGGTATCGCCTTATAGTCCGTAAAACACAGCAATTAAATCTTAAATTACAAACTATCCACTACAGTCCACTGCTCATTAAAAAAATGTAACAACCACTATGAATTCTGTTTCATGTATGTTGGATTGATCAAAACAGATTTTCTCTGGGTGTGGATGCAACAACTTGCATATATGAGGGGAAAAAACACATTGATCAACACTCTTTGACATTCTAATGCCTTGTGCCCAAAACAAACACCTTTTCCTTCATTATGCTACAAAAAAATCAATTACATACATGTACAAAAGAAAATAATGACAAAAATATATAAAAAATTGCTTTTGGCCAAATTACAAGAAACGAAAAAAAGAAATTACTGACATATGTGACCCAGCACCACGAAAGGGACATTAAGTCGCTGGGCTAGTTCTCACAACAAACTTACAAAGTCAAAAATCTAATTTTTCGTCAGTTTTGAGTTATGGGTATTTTCGCGTTCTCCGACATCTTATCTTAGTATAACGGATAATAGTTAATATGTTCTTTAAATGGTTTTATAAGTGCTTTAAAAATGAGTAGGACAATGCATTTTCTTCAACTTGGCTGGACTTGATTGTGTTTTCTCAAAATGACCGACGCTCACCCTACTAACTTTAAATGCTCATAACTCTGGAACGGAAAAAACAAACAAGAATGGTTCTTGTATCAATAGAAAAAGAATTGTCTGAAGTTATCAAATGTACACCTAGCCTTTTCCAAAGTGGCCAGTTTGACACTTACCTCTTCTAGCACCATGTAATTTTTGACCTTCTTGGTTTGTCCGTTGCATCTCAACCAACAAGAGGGGAGTAACTTTTTTTTCCCCGAGTGTGCATGCGTTGCATAAACAGAAAAATCACTGATTAGGTATTAGGGTATTAGGTACTTTATAGTTACAGAGGCGTCTCTGTGAAATTCGGGTTGCTCCCACCTGGAGAGCGCGTCGCAGCCAGAGGTGCGCCACCCAATTTTTTATTATTTAAAATTTAAAAAATTTGGGCATGCAATTTATGTGTGACTGATGAGGAAGGAAAGGGGGGGGGGGGGTGTACATTTTGACCAAATGACAACTTTTTCGTTGCCACTGGGTTTAACGTATGCTAAGTCAGTGCATGGGCACACGGGACCTCGGTTTATCGTCTCATCCGAAAGACTCCACGTTCAGACCGTAAGGCCTAGTGCAAAGTGAGAGGAAAAAATCCCCTGTACCCAGGTTCGAACTCGGGTTTACTTGACACGAAGCGAACGCGCTACCACTGTGCCACTCTACACCACTGATATAATCTTTAAAAATAAACAAACACATGGCAGGGTACTTGGCAGGGAATGTCTTCGTATTTGGTGATGTACTGGGCGAATGCATTCACCCATGGTGCTAGAAGAGTTAATGTCCCGTTCGTGGTGCTGGGTCACATATAAGTGCAGACAGGCAACTAATCACAGGCTTTCTTTTCTGCCTTTGATTCTCAACCAGAATGAGTTACGGGTGACATGTGACTCATATTTGACACCTCTAAGGTCTATGTCATTGACCTTGACTGGTACCCAATATTCGGAATCACCATTAACAAATGCACCTTCATGCCAAGTTTGAACTTTAACTGTCCAACGATGTGAAAGATATGGCCTATAAACAAAAATCGTTTTTCATAGTCAAACTTCAAAGTTAAGGTTAGTACTTTTTTATTTTTTGCTATAGGACCCCTCCCCCCCCCCCCCCCCCCTCCCCTCCCCCCACCCCCTCCTACACCATAAAACAAAATTTGAAGCCATTCTGTCCACTGGTTCATGAGATACAACTCAGACATGAAATGTATGGTGTAAAGAAGAAAACTTTGTTTTTTCGAGTAGATCCCTTGACAGAGGTTTGTACTGAAGGTTCGAAATGCCTGTAAACGGAATAATATGCTTTGACCAAAGATAACACCAGCACCCAAAATTTGAAACCATTCTGTCCACTATTCATGAGATACAGCTCAGACATGAAATGCATAATGTAAAGAAGAAAATTTCGGTTTTTGAGTCTCCCTCGACGGAGGTTTGCACTGAAGGTTCAAAACGCCTGTAAACGGTATAATATGCTTTGACCAAAGACATTTAGATCACGCTAAGACTGATCACAGCCCGACCGCTTATACTACTCAAAGTA
>CM065702.1:22986389-23028325 GCA_017654935.2 Phymorhynchus buccinoides | reverse complement strand
GAAGTGAGTAGGCCAAATTTGTGGTCTAAGGAGCGAGCGAGTTTAGAATGACCAAGGTATTGTGTGCACACAGCTTTACTTCCCTTGAAGCAAAGGCACCAAATTGACAGTAATCTATTAATTCCGGACATATTGGCCGGAATGACTTGAATTAGTTAATGCAAATGTGTCTAGGCATTCAGAAAAGTGTGCTGTTATACCAGTTGGCGACAAGCTCTCAATCTCCAAGAGGGAGCAGCTTACATTTCAATGCCAAGTCTCTGTGACCGGAGATGTAGCACAATACAATACAGTGCTATACTATGCTTTTTATAGTTCTCTTAAGTGTTATCGACCAGATTTTGGGGACTATAAGGCGATACTTTTTTCCCTAGAGGCTAGACTGAGACCCCCGCGCCTTATAGTATGACTAATACAAAACAGTTGGAAACGGATCTTTTCGTTTTCAAGCACCACACATCTGGAAAAATCTTCCTTTCTCTCTCCGCAGCTCTCCATCCCATGGTCAATCTTTCAAAACTGGTCTGAAGACGCATCTTTTCAGGAAATATCTCTGTTAATTTCTGTCTGTGGTACATCCACTGTCAGTCAACCCTGTAAAGTTTTTTTCTAATTTTTTTTAATAAATAATTTGTGTTTTATGTAGGCATTTTAAATGCGAGTTGTGTGAGTGCAATAAAGTGATTTTTTTTTCTAAATAATTTTAAGTACATGTATTTTGAATATCTTTTGTGTGGGTAAACGTAAAACTTTTCTTTTTTTCATGTAAAGCGCGGTGAGTCCTGCTGTGTCAGGAGAATAGCGCTATAGAAGATTTATTTATTATTATTATTATTATTTGATAAAACAAATTTTATAACAGTTTCACTCAGCAAAAACAGTAAGAAAATATAAACAACAAAACTTGGGGGAAAATTTTTTTTGTGGGGGGGATGGCTTATAGTCCATAAAATACGGTAAATGTCAGTAATATTGCTCCTTTGTGCAGGGACGTACGCTCGACAGCAGTCAGGTGTGGAGAAACCCGCCCTGGGCAGCATGTACAGTGCTCCCCCTGGACGCCAGAAGAAGGGGGGCGACTCTGTGAGGGGAGTTAACGTGCTGCGTGTCACCGACGACCTCAGCGGCAAGCGCCCTCTGGAGAAGAAGGTCACGACCTCCGACGTGGGTTACAGGTCGGGAGGTCGGGCCAGGTCTGCTCGCGGCACCATTAATCGTAAGTTTGCCTGTTGTGTGTTTCAGTGTTTGTTTTGTGCAGTTGTTTTGGTTTTGTTTGTTTTTTAGCTGAAAATGATACTGAGATGAGTTGATGTGGTGTGTGTATGTTGGGTGAGTAAAATTGAATTACTATATTGGATAGAGATGTGTGTATGTGCAGGTGTGTGTGTGTGTGTGAGTGCATGTCTGTGTGTGTGTGTGCAGATCTGTGTGTGTATGTGCAGTTTGTGTGTGTGTGTGTGTGTGAGTGCATGTCTCTGTGTGTGTGTGCATGTCTGTGTGTGTGTGCAGGTGCTACAATGTGTGTTTCTATGGGGGGTTTTTCTGTGTGTGTGTGTAGTATGTGCAGGTTGTGTGTGTGTGTGTGTGAGTGAGTGACATGTCTCTGATGTGTGTGTGCATATCTGTGTGTGTGTGTACAGGTTGTGTGTGTGTACAGGTTGTGTGTTTGTGTGTGTGTGTGTGAGTGCATGTCTCTGTGTGTGTGTGCACATATCTCTGTGTGCTATGTGTGCATGTGTGTGTATGTACAGGTTGTGTGTGTGTGAGAGTGCATGTCTCTGTGTGTGTGTGTGCATATCTGTGTGTGTGTGTATGTATGAGGTTGTGTGTGTGTTTTGGTGAGTGCATGTGTTCTCTTTGTGTGTGTGTTTATATGTGTGTGTGTGTGTACAGGTTGTGTGTGTGAGTGCATGCTGTTGTGTGTGCATGCTTGTGTGTGTGTGTGTGTGTATGCATGTGTGCGAGTGTGTACATGTGTATGTTTCTGTGGGTTTTTGTGTGTGTATGTGCAGGTTGTGTGTGTGTGTATGTGAGTGCATGTCTGTGTGTGAGTGCATGTCTCTGTGTGTGTGTGCATGTCTGTGTGTGTGCATGTCCTGTGTGTGCCTGAATGTCTGTGTGTGTGTGTGTGCATTTGGGGGTGTGAGTGTGTGTGTGTGTCCATTCGCATGTCAGTTTCATTTCTCTTGGTTCGTTTGTATCATTATTATTCTTTTTACTCTAATCATTATGAAATTGCATGGTCTATGTGTTTCTAATAAAAAATCCCATAACAAAAAATAATAACGGCATTCCATCTCCAGAGACTATCTTGCCCTTCCTCTCACAGAAGACAGACTTAATGCGATTGTTCTTGTCTGGTCTTTTGGTTTGTTTCTTTAGTTTATTTTATGTGTCAAAATGCAGGCAATATCTTGATGAACTGCAGGAAACAACAGCAAAAAAAAGCCTTTGTTTAGATGTATGACTGATTTAACCCTTTCACCGCCAATTGTCGCATTTATGCACCACAATGGTTTAAGACCCATGTCACCAAAAGGCGTCAAATCAGGGTCTGTTATCCGAAGACCTTATTTTCTTCATTTTGGGAGGTAAGGATAGGCCTAATGTTAAATATATGTCACAGAGGAATTCCCAATATTGCAGATTTTTTTTCTTCTCTTTCTACCCTGTTAAGTTTAATGGTATTGTTTGGCTGAAATATGGCTGGCGGCAAAAGGGTTAAATCCATCTTCAAAATGAACAATATTGTGTCTGGCGGAGGCTTTTTTTATGCTTGTAAAGTTCTGTGTGTTTTGTCACAGGGTCCAGGCCTCAGAGTGAAATAGGAGCTCTCTAACTGCTAAGGAGAAAATCTTCAACTTCCTTGTCGAATGAAACCATGGAACAGTGGATTCGGTCTCGTCGATAAGTGAAATCTACATAGAAAAGGAACAACCGTGGAGCATGAACATCAGACTGTGAGTAAGATCTACATTGAAAAGGAAAAACTTTGATGAGTAAAATCTACATTGAAAAGGAAAAAGTATGGAGCAATCAACAATCAGTCTCTGATGAGTAAGATCTACATTGGAAAGGAAAAAGTATGGAGCAATCAACAATCAGTCTCTGATGAGTAAGATCTACATTGGAAAGGAAAAAGTATGGAGCAATCAACAATCAGTCTCTGATGAGTAAGATCTACATTGGAAAGGAAAAAGTATGGAGCAATCAACAATCAGTCTCTGATGAGTAAGATCTACATTGGAAAGGAAAAAGTATGGAGCAATCAACAATCAGTCTCTGATGAGTAAGATCTACATTGGAAAGGAAAAAGTATGGAGCAATCAACAATCAGTCTCTGATGAGTAAGATCTACATTGGAAAGGAAAAAGTATGGAGCAATCAACAATCAGTCTCTGATGAGTAAAATCTACATTGGAAAGGAAAAAGTATGGAGCAATCAACAATCAGTCTCTGATGAGTAAGATCTACATTGGAAAGGAAAAAGTATGGAGCAATCAACAATCAGTCTCTGATGAGTAAAATCTACATTGGAAAGGAAAAAGTATGGAGCAATCAACAATCAGTCTCTGATGAGTAAAATCTACATTGGAAAGGAAAAAGTATGGAGCAATCAACAATCAGTCTCTGATGAGTAAGATCTACATTGGAAAGGAAAAAGTATGGAGCAATCAACAATCAGTCTCTGATGAGTAAAATCTACAATGGAAAGGAAAACATAATTATGGAATGGCGACATCGAACTAAATGCAAAGGCCATTGAGAATTCTAAAGTACGGAACATGAACATGGGTGATGGCTGTCTATATCTAAAACAAATAACCGTTCAAAGATCTGGAAGAACATTATAGAAAACTGACATCTATATTTCATTTTTAAAAAAAGAAATTCTGGGAGATTGCTCCTATTTTTTTTATTTTTTGTAAAGAAAACTTCAGTTCAGACAGAGGCCACAAGAAAAAGAACCTGAATTGAGGCACATAGCTTGAGGAGAAGCACCCATGTGTGACATAGTACTTGAGAAACGTTTAGTGAACTTTGTAAAAGAAGTTGATAGAACATCATCATGCTATTATTCTTGTATTCATATTTATCACGTTTGCTTATTTCAGTATCGTTAACGAATTGATTGTTGGGGACAAAAGATCAAATGTTCTTCTGTTTTTTGTGTTGTTGTTTTTTGTACAATATCAGTTCCTTTTTGTAGTGTATTAGTATTAGGTACTTTATAGTCACAGAGACGCGTCTCTATGAAATTTGGGTTGCTCCCCACCTGATAGCGCGTCGCAGCCAGAGGCGCGCCACCTTTTTTTTTTTTTGCATGCCAGAGTTGCAACTAGAGGGCGCGATTGCGGGATTCGCGCATTAAAAAAAAAACCCAGTCGCAAATTAAAAACAAAAAAAAAGCTTCGCGAGAACGCGCGCGCAAAAAAGAAACCATCCCCGCACTTTTAAAACTGATGTGCGCGATCATTACGATCAAGCTAGTCAACCTTGGCAGGGCCTCTCATTCTCCCAACAGCGTGCACATCATAACAAGCAATTTCATTGGACAGTTGGTAGTTGTATACTATGATCGACCAATGAAAGCGTGTTTAATGTAATTTAACGAGCGGGCTTCCGGTCTCAGCACTGGGTGCAGAAAAATGGCGACCAAACGCAAAAGCGGGACTTTGTTCGACTTCGCGTTAAAAAACACACGATCGTCCCCACCACCTAGTCCTTCGACAAGCAGGACTTCAGAAGATGAAGAGATTGGCGATGAAGAAGCCAGCTTTGAACACGCAAGTGATTCAGACTGTGAGAGTGACCCAAAATCGAGTGCTGATAAATCGAAAAAGGGAACAAAGTTCCAAGACGACTGGAAAAAAACATGGCCGTGGGTGACAAATGAAGTCGACGGATTGCGCTGCAGTTTGTAAGTAAATGTAATTATGTCAGTGTGTGTGTGTGTGTGTACGTGTGTCACTAAGTTTAAATGTTATTGTACTTTTTTCTCCCATCCACACCCACCCCCCCTTTTTTTTCCCCAAGTCCCCCCTTTTTTCAAGGTGAGGGGGGGCTTGCCCCCACTTTGTTGAAATCCTAGTTGCAACTCTGCATGCGATTTTTGTGTGACTGATGAGGAAGGAAGGGGGGGGGGGGGTAAATTTTGACCAAATGACAACTTTTTTCGTTGCCACTGGGTTTAACGTGTGCTAAGTGCATGGGCACACGGGACCTCGTGTTTATCGTCTCATCCGAAAGACTCCACGTTCAGACCGTAAGGCCTAGTGCAAATCCCCTGTACCCAGGTTCGAACTCGGGTTTACTTGACACGAGGCGAACGCGCGAACCTCTACCACTGTGCCACTCTACACTCTCAGTCATACGTTACTGAGTGACTTACAATATCCAATATGTTAACAATAAACTGAGAGAAGTATTCACGATGCTATTATGAGTTTCGGATGAGACAATAAACTGAGGTACCGTGTGTGCCCATTCACTTAGCACCACGTTAATCCCAGTGTAGACAACGAAAAAGTTGTCATTTTTGGTCAAAATTTACCACCACCACCCTTTTCCTTCCTCATCAGTCACACAAAAATCGCATGCCCAAAAACAAATGCCCCCCAAAAATGGGTGGCGCGCCTCTGGATGCGACGCGCTCTCCAGGTGGGAGCAACCCGAATTTCACAGAGACGCCTCTGTGACTATAAAGTACCATAATAAATAATAATAATAATAATATGAATTATGATAGCTTTGTTGCTTATGTTTCTTACTATTACTAACATTGATATTATCATTATTGCCATCGTAACTAATATAAGATGTTGATATTATTACTAATATGAAATAGTTATTGTTGTCATAACTAACATGAAATGGTTGTTGCCATAATTAATAATGAAGCTCGTGCTATTATTACTGATGTTGGGTGTAATATTCTTGCCATTGTTATATGACAAGCGTTTGTGTTGCCGCAAGATGCCTGTCTTGCCGTAAAAATGCCTGTGTTGCCATATAACTGCTGTTTTAAGGTTGTGGTTGTTTTTTTTAAACTGTTTCCAAGGAATTAAACTTTTATTATTATTGGCTTGTTTGTTTTCTGTCTGTTATTATGCCTCATTATTTTGTGAAAGAAAAGATTTGAACTGAAAGTTTATTATAGATTTATTCAGCCCAAGCTATCTACGCAATTAAAAAAAGAGAAAAAAATGTTTAATATATTCTGTACATGGTTAGTATTCTTTGTGTGTCAATATTTTGTTAGGATATCTTTACGTTCGGAAAGCAATGGAAATTTGGCATGATTTTGCTCTTCGTTCTCTTTTTGTTAGATTAATTTTGTACAGACTGTATAGATTGTGTAATACTAACTGTAATAGACCAAGGAGTATGCACATTTCATGGTTTTTTTTACTTTGTTTAATTTGGTGGACAAAAAAGCATTTTTGAAGAAGCTACGCTTGTTACACCTTACGTTTGTTTCTTTTTCTAAAAACGGTTTCTCACTGATGTTTTTTGGCGGGGAGAGGCTTTAGATTTTTGAAAAGCCACATTTCCTCTTTTGTTGTTTTCTTTTTCTAATTTAAGAAACAGGGTTTTATTTTTTTGATGAGAGCCATATTGTGTCATAGGGGAGGGGGTGTCTCAATATCTTGTGTTGTTTTAAAAAACAAAATTCATTTATTTGGAAATTGTTATTCGGATTTTACAACATATTTTGTTAAATCTTGAGCACGAAAGAAACTAATGTGACCTTAATTGATTACGTATTAGTATTACTGAGATTATTTATTACAATTTTTCAATTGTCACGCAGTACGAAATCGTTTTTTGATAGCTAATTAAAAGTGTGTTGAAATTAATACTCTATTCATGAAATAAATCATTTGAATGGTGCGATGGTATATGACTTAAGGGTGCTTTGGGACCCTCCGCCAACGCCAGCTTGTCCCTCAATCCCTTTTGCCGAGAGAGAAGTGGTTAGTATCTTAGTGAGGCCGCTCCGTATAAACAAATTCTCCGCCCCCCCCACCGCCAGAATACATCTGCCCCCCTGCGTCTGGCCAGTCCGGTTTGATCGACTACCGACATCGACATACATAGCCATATTTGTAAAGTGCTTTGGGCTCATTTGAGGCAAAGCGCTATATAAATGTACTATTATTTTATTGTTATATGACCAAAAGTTGTAAGGCATCCTGTTTCCCTACGGATTTGTCGCGTAATTATTACATTTTTGAGACCTCCGATTTAAACGCTATTACGGTCAGCAATAACTGATCTGCATTTCCGCTGAACTAGTGGCGGACAAAAAAGAAGAAGAAATCGAAGAAAGGCATGGCGTTATGGCCGTAATCGCTATCTGTGTCGTCCCTGCTATCAAGTTCACTTCGAGTGATGTCCCTTGAATGATAATACTTCCGGTTTTATTCTCCATGCCGCCATTTTATGTACGAAGTGCAAAAGACGGCAACGTTGTTGAGTTGGGTTTGGATGGGAAGTTGAGCATGCGAAAAAGTCTGGTGAAGGATTTTCTCGACAGCAAATTAAGGACAAAATGCCTAAATTAAACTGTTTTCAGAGCTTGGGATGTACTGACAGTGAGATTTTGGGTAAACCAATGTCTAGTAAGGACAACAGTAATTATTTTCATTTTGTAAATTGAAGTAATAAACACTGACTTTTTTGCATTGTTAGCGTGGGTTTAAAACACCTATTTGTGACTCAATGTGAAATACTCTTATTTTTGTGTGTGGTGACTCATGTGGTAACACACCTATTTTGTGACTCAAAATGTGAAATAACTCTTATTTTGTGCGGTTTGGGTGAACACTTTTCATAAACTCAAGTATGTAAATACAATGTATTTGAACTCAGTGTAAATGGTATCTTTTATGAAAGTGTGTAAACCTAAAGTCTTTCCTGTAAATTTAAGCTTTTAAACAGACCTTGTTATTATAATATTTAGTTTACTTCTTGTAACAGGGGTCACGTGCTAAACGCAATGTTTCTTGCGTATTGACGCGATTTTAAAATCGCTGACGCATTTTTACGGCGTTTACGCGTACCCCGTTGCGGACAAAAAAATGACGTCCGCTCAAATCTGCATCTGAGTCTAGATGGTGAATCAACATTGAAGTCCACGGTCCCGCACGTAACAGTGGTTCTGCTACACCAAACATTAACAGACTAAGAAAGCGCCACTGCTTTGTGAGGGAGGTAGGCCCAAGTATCCCTTACCTTTCTCTTTCATTAGTTATCCAGATTCCGGTCCATTACTGCTGTGACGTAGGCAGTGTGGGAAATCACTGTAAGCGCATTGTCTGATTCCACCCCCACCCCCTTCCAGCCTTTGCTTCCGTTTCATGGTGCTTGGCACTGGATATCCATGCTTCCAGAGTTCAATTACTGTTACGTAATGAGCGTTTTGGCGCGAAATGAGCGCGTTGTTTGCACACTGCAGACTTCTGTCTTTGAGAATGGACTGGTTAGTGAATAAAATGCATTTTTATTGCTTTCCTTGTTTTCATTGTTTTTAGCTTAATTTATCATTTTGTTCGGTGACGCAATTTTCTTGCTTCCCTTACCGCTTTTTTTTGCAACGAGGTCGCGTAAGCAAACGTGTTTTTCAATACCTAGCGCGATCCCTGTTGTAAACCTTTTACTTTGATCTATCCAATCTGCTATGTACTACAGCATTCCCTTTATACCTACGTTTTATTGAGTATTTTTTGTATCTGTTTTTTTATTTTTGATATTGTCGCGGGCGATCTTGCCTTCAACTGTGAAATATCGGGGCCGTGTAGGTCTTAACAGTTCTTACCAAGTGAAATTAACAAGTCGCCGTTTAAAGCCGGGATTTCCATAAAATTTCTTACAGAGGGAGTGATTTTACAGAAGACAGTTTTTCAACGGAATAGCCTTGACAGTGGCAAAGCCGTGACGTCATAGCGCTTTATGCGAAACTTATATTTTTTGTGTGCTTGATGGAACAGCCGTGATCCTGTATTACCTTTATGTTGGAGGGCCCCCAACAACAATCACCAGTAAAATCACTCAAACTGCCAAATTTTTAAAAAACAATAGTGGATTAATCCTTATAATCGGGCCCCTTTCGTACATACCGCGGGGGGCAAACACGATGCTGCATAGCCTGAGTAGCCAGAATGTGTCGTACTGCTAAAAACGGTTCATTTTTAGACTGTCGTGTGTAACAAAAAGGCCGAGGCTAGATTTCAAGGCCTAACTCACTTCTCTGTCCCTGAGAACTTGGCGTTCGGATTGCTTATGCAGTTTTGTCTGTAGTTGGTCAGTTATAATAAGGTGAGCTGCAGGCGCGGGGGGTAGGGGTTACTCTCTTCTTCACTAACAAAAACTAGTCCTCCACACGTGCGCTTTTTACTAGGACGTGTGACAGGCAAAAGAGGAGATACCCCTCCCCCCGCTGATCCCTCCCTCTACCGTGCTTCTACCAAAGCAACCATAGGTGTTCAGTTGTCGGTGTGAATTTATTGGCCGTACTCCGGCCGTCTGGCGCGTGTGTGGGGAGCTGTAACACACCAGCGATTCCTACCCCCCTGGATCCGAACGGGTCCGGATGAACCGTTTTTGAGCAGTGAAGCAGACACGTTCGGTGACTACCAATCAGCTATTGCAGCTCGTGTTTGCCCCACTCGGTATGTAAAGGGGGCCCGATTAGGATTTACCCTATTGTGTTTTTAAACATTTTGCATTTGAGGTGTTTTTAACCTGATGGTTGTCGTCGTGGCCGCCTTCCGATGCTGAGGTGAGGCGTACCGGGTATCACGGCTGTCCCTCAGCACAAATGTAAGTTTCGCATAGGATATGACGTCACGGCTATTCCACTGTCACGCTATTCCGTGAAACTGTCTTTCTTGAAAATCACTCCCTCCGTTAAGCAAATTTTATGTGAAATCCCGGCTTTAAACGACGACTTGGCGAATTTCACTTGGAAGAACTGTTAAGCACCTACACTTGCCCCTATATTTCACAGTTGAAGGCAAAGATCGCCGCGACAATATCAAAAATAAAAAACATGATACAAAAATATCAATAAAACGTAGGTATAAAATGGAATGCTGAGTACATAGCCTATTGGATATCAAAGTAAAATGTTTACAACAGGGGTCGCGCTAGTGTATTTGAAAACACGTTTTGCTTACGACACGACGTCTGCAAAAAAATGCGTAAGGGAAGCAAAAAATCGCGTCAAAGAACAAAATAATAAATCTAAGCTAAAAACAATGAAAACAAGAAAGCAATAAAAACATGCATTTTTATTCACTAACCAGTCATTCTCAAAGACAGAAGTCTGGCAGTGTGCAACAACGCGCTCATTTCGCGCCAAACGCTTCATTTACGTCACAGTTAATTGACTGGAATCTGGATATCCAGTGGCCAAGCACCATGAAAGGAAGCAAAGGCAATCAGACAATGCGCTTACAGTGATTTTCCCCCACACTGCACTGTGCCTACGTCACAGCAGTACTGGACGGAATCTGGATAACTAATGAAAGAGAAAGGATGGGATACTTGGGCCTACCTCCTCACAAAGCAGTGGCGCTTTTCTATAGTCTGTTCCAATGTTTGGTGTAGCAGAACCACTGTACGTGTAGGGACCGTGGGACTTCTAATGTCTGATTCACCATCTAGACTCAGATGCGATTTTGAGCGGACGTCATTTTGCGAACGGGTTACGCGTAAACGCCGTAAAAATGCGTCAGCGATTTTTAAAACGCGTCAAATACGCAAGAAACATGCGTTAGCGTGACCCCTGTTACAAGAATGTAAAACTAATATTATATATAACAAGTCTGTTTAAAAGCTTAAATTTACAGAAAGACTTTAGTGTTTACACACTTTCATAAAAGATAACATTTTCACACTTGAGTTCAAATAACATTGTATTTACATACTTGAGTTTTGAAAAAGTGTTACAAACGCACAAAATAAGAGTATTTCACATTTGAGCTCACAAATAGGTGTGTTACACCATTGAGTTCACACACACAAAATAAGAGTATTTCACATTTGAGCTCACAAATAGGTGTTTTTTAAACACACGCTAACAATGCAAAAAAGTTAGTGTTTATTTACTTCAATTTACAAAATGAAAATAATTACTGTTGTCCTTACTAGACCTGTTTACCCCAAATCTTCACTGTCAGTAATCCCAAGCTCTGAAAACAGTAATTTCAGGCATTTGTCCGTAATTTTGCTGTCCGAGAAATCCTTTCACCAGAATTTTTCGCATGCTCAACTTCCCATCCAAACCCAACTTCAACAACTGCCGAAATTTTGCACTTCGTACCTAAAAATGGCGGCATGGAGAAATAAACCGGAAGTATTCATTCAAGGGACATCACTCGAAGTGATACCTTTGATAGCAGACGACACAGTAGCGAGTACGGCTCAAACGCCATGCCTTCTTCTGATTTCTTCTTCTTTTTTTTCCGCACTAGTTCAGCGGAAATGCAGATTTTGTTATTGCTGACCGTAATAGCGTAATCGGAGGTCTCAAAATGTAATAATTACGGACAAATCCGTAGGGAAAACAGGACTGCCTTACACACTTTTGGTCATATAACAATAATAATAATAGTACATTTATATAGCGCTTTGCCTCAAATGAGCCCAAAGCACTTTACAAATATGGATATGTATGTCTGTATGTCGGTAAGTCGCTTCCAACCGTGACTGCCAGACAGCAGAGGGGGCAGATGTTATTCTGGCGGGCGGGGCGAGAATTTGTTTATACTGGAGCTGCCTCACCTAAGATACATCCCCACTCTCTCTCTCGGCAAAAGGGATTTGAGGACAGCTGGCGTTGGCGAAGGTCCCCAAAGGCCAACTTAAGTTCATATACCATCGCACCATTCAAATGATTTATTTCATGAAAAGAGTATAATTTCAAAACACTTTTAATTAGCTATCAAAAAACGATTTCTGTACTGCTGACAAATTTGAAAAATTGTAATTAAATAATCTCAGTAATACTAATACGTAATCAATTAAGTCACAATTAGTTTCTTTCGTTCTCAAGATTTTAACAAAATATGTAAATCCGAATAACAATTTCCAAATAAATGAATTTTGTTTTTAACAAAACAGATATTGAGACAACCCCTCCCCTATGACACAATATGGCTCTCACAAAAAAATAAACCCTTTCTTAAATTAGAAAAAGAAAAACAACAAAAGAGGAAATGTGGCTTTTCAAAAATCTAAAGCCTCTCCCCGCAAAAAAATCAGTTGAAGAAAAACGTTTTTAAGAAAAATAACAAACGTAAGGTGTAACAAGCGTAGCTTCTTCAACAAATGCTAAAAAAAAATTAAACAAAGTAAAAAACCATGAAATGTGCAACTCCTTGGTCTATTACCGTAGTATTACACAATCTATCAGTTTGTACGAAAATTAATCTAACAAAAAGATGAGAAGAGCAAAATCATGCCAAATTTCCATTGCTTTCCGAAACGTTGAAAGATATCCTAAACAAAATATTGACACACAAAGAATACTAACATGTACAGAAATATTAAACATTTTTTCTCTTTTTTAATTGCGTAGATAGCTGGCTGAATAAATCTCATAATAAACTTTCAGTTCAAATCTTTTCTTTCACAAAATAATGAGCATAATAACAGACAGAAAAACAAACAAGCCAATAATAATAAAAGTTTAATTCCTTGGAAACAGTAAAAAAACAACCACACACCTTAAAACAGCAGTTATATGGCAACACAGGCATTTTTACGGCAAGACAGGCATCTTGCGGCAACACAAACGCTTGTCATATAACAATGGCAAGAATATTACACCCAACATCAGTAATAATAGCACGAGCTTCATTATTAATTATGGCAACAACCATTTCATGTTAGTTATGACAACAATAACTATTTCATATTAGTAATAATATCAACATCTTATATTAGTTACGATGGCAATAATGATAATATCAATGTTAGTAATAGTAAGAAACATAAGCAACAAAGCTATCATAATTCATATTATTATTATTATTATTATTAGGTACTTTATAGTCACAGAGGCGTCTCTGTGAAATTCGGGTTGCTCCCACCTGGAGAGCGCGTCGCATCCAGAGGCGCGCCACCCATTTTTGGGGGGCATTTGTTTTTGGGCATGCGATTTTTGTGTGACTGATGAGGAAGGAAAAGGGGGTGGTAAATTTTGACCAAATGACAACTTTTTCGTTGCACTGGGATTAACGTGTGCTAAGTGCATGGGCACACAGGACCTCAGTTTATTGTCTCATCCGAAACTCATATAGCATCGTAATACTTCTCTCAGTTTATTGTTAACATATTGGATATTGTAAGTCACTCAGTAACGTTGACTGAGAGTGTAGAGTGGCACAGTGGTATAGGTAGCGCGTTCGCCTCGTGTCAAGTAAGTAAACCCGAGTTCGAACCTGGGTACAGGGGATTTTGCACTAGGCCTTACGGTCTGAACGTGGAGTCTTCCGGATGAGACTATAAACCGAGGTCCCGTGTGCCCATGCACTTAGCACACATTAAACCCAGTGGCAACGAAAAAGTTGTCATTTGGTCAAAATTTAACCCCCCCCCCCCCCTTCCTTCCTCATCAGTCACACAAAAATCGCATGCAGAGTTGCAACTAGGATTTCAACAAAGTGGGGGCAAGCCCCCCCTCACCTTGAAAAAAGGGGGGACTTGGGGAAAAAAAAGGGGGGGGGGTGTGGATGGGAGAAAAAAGTACAATAACATTTAAACTTAGTGACACACACACACACACTGACATAATTACATTTACTTACAAACTGCAGCGCAATCCGTCGACTTCATTTGTCACCCACGGCTATGTTTTTTTCCAGTCGTCTTGGAACTTTGTTCCCTTTTTCGATTTATCAGCACTCGATTTTGGGTCACTCTCACAGTCTGAATCACTTGCGTGTTCAAAGCTGGCTTCTTCATCGCCAATCTCTTCATTTTCTGAAGTCCTGCTTGTCGAAGGACTAGGTGGTGGGGACGATCGTGTGTTTTTTAACGCGAAGTCGAACAAAGTCCCGCTTTTGCGTTTGGTCGCCATTTTTCTGCACCCAGTGCTGAGACCGGAAGCCCGCTCGTTAAATTACATTAAACACGCTTTCATTGGTCGATCATAGTATACAACTACCTACTGTCCAATGAAATTGCTTGTTATGTGCACGCTGTTGGGAGAATGAGAGGCCCTGCCAAGGGTGACTAGCTTGATCGTAATGATCGCGCGCATCAGTTTTAAAAGTGCGGGGATGGTTTCTTTTTTGCGCGCGCGTTCTCGCGAAGCTTTTTTTTAATTTGCGGGATTTTTTTTTTTAATGCGCGAATCCCGCAATCGCGCCCTCTAGTTGCAACTCTGGCATGCAAAAAAAAAAAAAAAGGTGGCGCGCCTCTGGCTGCGACGCGCTATCCAGGTGGGAGCAACCCAAATTTCATAGAGACGCCTCTGTGACTATAAAGTACCTAATACTAATACACTACAAAAAGGAACTGATATTGTACAAAAAACAACAACACAAAAAACAGAAGAACATTTGATCTTTTGTCCCCAACAATCAATTCGTTAACGATACTGAAATAAGCAAACGTGATAAATATGAATACAAGAATAATAGCATGATGATGTTCTATCAACTTCTTTTACAAAGTTCACTAAACGTTTCTCAAGTACTATGTCACACATGGGTGCTTCTCCTCAAGCTATGTGCCTCAATTCAGGTTCTTTTTCTTGTGGCCTCTGTCTGAACTGAAGTTTTCTTTACAAAAAATAAAAAAAATAGGAGCAATCTCCCAGAATTTCTTTTTTTAAAAATGAAATATAGATGTCAGTTTTCTATAATGTTCTTCCAGATCTTTGAACGGTTATTTGTTTTAGATATAGACAGCCATCACCCATGTTCATGTTCCGTACTTTAGAATTCTCAATGGCCTTTGCATTTAGTTCGATGTCGCCATTCCATAATTATGTTTTCCTTTCCATTGTAGATTTTACTCATCAGAGACTGATTGTTGATTGCTCCATACTTTTTCCTTTCCAATGTAGATCTTACTCATCAGAGACTGATTGTTGATTGCTCCATACTTTTTCCTTTCCAATGTAGATTTTACTCATCAGAGACTGATTGTTGATTGCTCCATACTTTTTCCTTTCCAATGTAGATCTTACTCATCAGAGACTGATTGTTGATTGCTCCATACTTTTTCCTTTCCAATGTAGATCTTACTCATCAGAGACTGATTGTTGATTGCTCCATACTTTTTCCTTTCCAATGTAGATCTTACTCATCAGAGACTGATTGTTGATTGCTCCATACTTTTTCCTTTCCAATGTAGATCTTACTCATCAGAGACTGATTGTTGATTGCTCCATACTTTTTCCTTTCCAATGTAGATCTTACTCATCAGAGACTGATTGTTGATTGCTCCATACTTTTTCCTTTCCAATGTAGATCTTACTCATCAGAGACTGATTGTTGATTGCTCCATACTTTTTCCTTTCCAATGTAGATCTTACTCATCAGAGACTGATTGTTGATTGCTCCATACTTTTTCCTTTCCAATGTAGATCTTACTCATCAGAGACTGATTGTTGATTGCTCCATACTTTTTCCTTTCCAATGTAGATCTTACTCATCAGAGACTGATTGTTGATTGCTCCATACTTTTTCCTTTTCAATGTAGATTTTACTCATCAAAGTTTTTCCTTTTCAATGTAGATCTTACTCACAGTCTGATGTTCATGCTCCACGGTTGTTCCTTTTCTATGTAGATTTCACTTATCGACGAGACCGAATCCACTGTTCCATGGTTTCATTCGACAAGGAAGTTGAAGATTTTCTCCTTAGCAGTTAGAGAGCTCCTATTTCACTCTGAGGCCTGGACCCTGTGACAAAACACACAGAACTTTACAAGCATAAAAAAAGCCTCCGCAGACACAATATTGTTATTTTGAAGATGGATTTAACCCTTTTGCCGCCAGCCATATTTCAGCCAAAAAATACCATTAAACTTAACTGGGTAGAGAAGGAAAAAATAAATCTGCAATATTGGGAATTCCTCTGTGACATGTATAACATTAGGCCTATCCTTACCTCCCAAAATGAAGAAAATAAGATCTTAAAATAACAGGCCCTGATTTGACGCCTTTTGGTGACATGGGTCTTAAACCATTGTGGTGCATAAATGCGACATTGGCGGTGAAAGGGTTAAATCAGTCATACATCTAAACAAAGGCTTTTTTTTGCTGTTGTTTCCTGCAGTTCATCAGATATTGCCTGCATTTTGACACATAAAATAAACTAAAGAAACAAACCAAAAGACCAGACAAGAACAATCGCATTAAGTCTGTCTTCTGTGAGAGGAAGGGCAAGATAGTCTCTGGAGATGGAATGCCGTTATTATTTTTTGTTATGGGATTTTTTATTAGAAACACATAGACCATGCAATTTCATAATGATTAGAGTAAAAAGAATAATAATGATACAAACGAACCAAGAGAAATGAAACTGACATGCGAATGGACACACACACACACTCACACAAATGCACACACACACACACACAGACATGCACACACACAGACATGCACACACACAGACATGCACACACACACAGAGACATGCACTCACACACAGACATGCACTCACATACACACACACACAACCTGCACATACACACACAAAAACCCACAGAAACATACACATGTACACACTCGCACACATGCATACACACACACACACACACACAAGCATGCACACACACAGACATGCACTCACACACACAACCTGTACACACACACACACACATATATGCACACACACACACAGAGACATGCACTCACACACACACACACACAACCTATACATACACACACACACAGATATGCACACACACACACAGAGACATGCACTCTCACACACACACAACCTGTACATACACACACATGCACACACACACAGAGATATGTGCACACACACACAGAGACATGCACTCACACACACACACACACAACCTGTACACACACACAACCTGTACACACACACACAGATATGCACACACACACAGAGACATGCACTCACTCACACACACACACACACAACCTGCACATACACACACACACAGAAAACCCCCCATAGAAACACACATGTACACATGCACACACACACAGACATGCACACACACACAGAGACATGCACTCACACACACACACAACCTGCACATACACACACAGATATGCACACACACACACAGACATGCACTCACACACACACACAACCTGCACATACACACATCTCTATCCAATATAGTAATTCAATTTTACTCACCCAACATACACACACCACATCAACTCATCTCAGTATCATTTTCAGCTAAAAAACAAACAAAACCAAAACAACTGCACAAAACAAACACTGAAACACACAACAGGCAAACTTACGATTAATGGTGCCGCGAGCAGACCTGGCCCGACCTCCCGACCTGTAACCCACGTCGGAGGTCGTGACCTTCTTCTCCAGAGGGCGCTTGCCGCTGAGGTCGTCGGTGACACGCAGCACGTTAACTCCCCTCACAGAGTCGCCCCCCTTCTTCTGGCGTCCAGGGGGAGCACTGTACATGCTGCCCAGGGCGGGTTTCTCCACACCTGACTGCTGTCGAGCGTACGTCCCTGCACAAAGGAGCAATATTACTGACATTTACCGTATTTTATGGACTATAAGCCCCCCCCCACAAAAAAATTTCCCCCAAGTTTTGTTGTTATATTTTCTTACTGTTTTTACTGAGTGAAACTGTTATAAAATTTGTTTTATCAATAATAATAATAATAATAAATAAATCTTCTATAGCGCTATTCTCCTGACACAGCAGGACTCACCGCGCTTTACATGAAAAAAAAGAAAAGTTTACGCACACCAAAGATATTCAAAATACATGTATTTAAAATTATTTGAAAAAAAAATTCACTTTCTTGCACTCAACCAAATCACATTTAAAATACCTACATAAAACACAAATTATTTATTAAAAAAAATTATAAAAAAACTTTACAGGGTTGACTGACAGTGGATGGACAGACAGAAATTAATAGATATTTTCTGAAAAGATGCGTCTTCAGGCCAGTTTTGAAAGAAGACAGAGATGGAGAGCTGCGGAGAGAGAAAGGAAGATTTTTCCAGATGTGTGGTGCTTGAAAACGAAAAGATCCGTTTCCAACTGTTTTGTATTAGTCATACTATAAGGCGCGGGGGTCTCAGTCTGGGGGAAAAAAGTATCGCCTTAATAGTCCGAAAAATATGGTCGATAACACTTAAGAGAACTATAAAAAGCATAGTATAGCACTGTATTGTATTGTGCTACATCTCCGGTCACAGAGACTTGGCATTGAAATGTAAGCGGCTCTGTCTTGGAGATTGAGAGCTTGTCGCCAACTGGTATAACAGCACTTTTCTGAATGCCTAGACACATTTGCATTAACTCATTCAAGTCGTTCCGGCCATATATGTCCGGAATTAATAGATTACTGTCAATTTGATGCATTTGCTTCAAGGGAAGTAAATCTGTGTGCACACAATACCTTGGTCACTTCTAAACTCGCTTCGCTCCCTTAGACCACAATTTTGCCTCTCACTTTGCTTTGGTAGTGGTTTGTTGTGGGATAGCCAATCGGTGTAGAGAGTTTTTCTATATGAAGTCTATATATAAAAAAGTCTGATCTACCACTTCCCTATGTCTAAACCTGAAGTAAAAACCCGTAATCTGCTTTTGTTTATGTATGTTTTGTTTGTGTGTATGGCTGGAGTGATTTGTGAGTTTTTTTAATAATTCAAAATCGTTGCGATGCGAATGAGTTAAGGCATTTTACTACTCTTCCTCTTTGAAAACTAGTAATTAGCATCCTCCTCATCAATAACCATCATCTTCCTTCTTCCTCCTCCTGTTCCTCCTCCTCATCATCATCATCACTCACCATCTCCATTGCTAAGGACGAGGGGGTCGCCATGGTTGTTGACGTAGATGACGGAGTTAGGGGCCTTGTAGCTGGGCGCCATGATGACGGAGCCGCCGTAGAGAGTGTCGTGGTCGTCGTCGAAGTAGATCCCCTCACTGCCCATGGTCATCAACTGACGGGCCTGTTAACAACAATGGGGTTCGTTAGCCTTAGAGTTGAGAACCGGTTCAAAAATACGAACCGGTTTTTAACCTTTAGCACCCTGCATTTTTTCTGACGTTCCGTACTCTGCCACTGCATTCTTTTTGAGGCAGTGAAAAACACTTACACCCACTTGATTAAAAATGCTCTAATTTTCTCTGTGTGTTGTGTGCAGACAGGATTATTGGAATACTAATAAAGAGATGATTGAGGAAAGTTTTGATATGATGTATTTTGTTGTCCGTGTATGTTTTGTTGTTGAATGAAAAAAAAAGAAGCGAAATCAACAAAGCGAAAGTGTTGACTTACTGTTTCGGCACGGTCGGAATAACTCAATAAGTGCCGTCTGCTTCAAAGTTCACCCACTGACTAATTAACTCATGTCTAAGATCCCTTTAACGAAATAACTCACGGAAATATCATTAAGAATATTATGAAAGGCAAAATTTTCTTTGAATTTAACCTAGTAGTCAAAATCGGTACCGAATCACAATCGCGGCTGGAATCGATATCGGATCGTCTTCATCGAGTCACACTGACATCGACTACCCTCCCTTCTACTGCACTACCATCTTCTATCACCCTTTCACTGTCGATATCCGACCTAACAAAGCTTAAGAATTCATGATTTAAACAAACATCAACGCTAATTTCCAGTAGGAAGCTTCGCCAAGACGAAAATCCGCCATATTTGATAGTGAACTTTACTTTCTGACCGATCAACACTTTGAAAAATTCAATACAACTAAAAAAGCAAATGGCGGCTTGCCGGAAGAGAACAAAGCAGCCGAGCCTCGTTCTGAAGCTAAAGTGAGGTACTTTCTATTATTAGTAACAGAAATAAGGTCCGCGAAGCATTGGTTTGGGGTACCCCTCTCTGGGCGACACAGGGCGCCTGCAGTTGCAGGGGAGAGTATCTGCTCTGCGAAACAGTGCGCCTGCAGTGTGCTAAAGGTTAATTGATTTTCCCTCTTCGAGCCTGTTTTAAATAACCGTGGGTTTTTTAACCAGTACTCACATCACTAGTTTCACCTATGCAAACGCATATTTATTTGTCGGAACATTCATACACACGCACGCAGGCGCACACATAATAAAGAAACTTATGACTTATGACACACACACTTAACTCAACACTCAGTCAAAGTCAAAGCCATACACCACCACAAACTAGAAACAGCTACTCTTGGTTTACAAACACCCAATCTGCGCTGAGAATCAGTGTTGTTCTTCGAAAAGAACGCGTTATTCTAAGAAAAACTTACTTTCAGTTTGCAGTTAAAAAAAACCGGTTCACAGCAACTCGAACCGTTTTTTTGAACTGCGAAAGTTTAGCACCAGTTTTTCGGTTCAAACCGGTTTTTCCCCCCCACCTCTAGTTGACCTTATTTCAGTTTCTCTTTCTGTCTCTCTCTCTCACTCAAACATGCACTACACATTAGCCAGTGTCGTTCACCCCCCCACCCCCCACCCACCCCCGTGGGAATACTGGGGGGTCTACTTCAACGCCCAGTCCTGCAGGAACAAGACGATAGAGCTGTGTGATTTTATTCATGAAAGTAACGCCGATCTGGTGTTCATCACAGAGACGTGGTTCATGCCGGCTGGTGATGAAGTGAAGATGTGTGAATTAACCCCTCCCGGCTTTGTTCTCCACTCCTGTCCCAGAGAGCTTCGCGGTGGTGGTGTGGCTATCCTCTACAGGGAGTCACTCAAGCCTTGTATCACTTTCCCAAAGACGGTGGGTGAGTTCAAAACATTTGAACTGTGTAAAGTGCACCTCACCTATGCTGGTCAAGGTATGTCCTTTCTCTGCCTTTACCGACCTCCACCTAGTAAGGGCAACAAACTGAAAACCTCTCAGTTCATGGAAGAGTTTCCACAGCTTTTGGACTCTTGTGCACTGTCTAACTCAAACACTGCCATCCTAGGTGATTTTAATTTCCATTATGATTCTACCTCAGACTGTCATATAAAGATGTTAAAGGACTTGCTTACTACTCACAGTATGTGTCAGTTGATCGACAAGCCCACTCACAAATCACACCACATTATTGACTGGTTGATTGTTGAGGAAGAGAACTCTGACACAATCATTGACCTGTGTGTGACAGACCACCTAGTGTTTAATCATTTTCCCATTTCCTTTTCCCTGAACATAACAAAGCCTGGACCCAAAAAACGTACTGTTACGTCAAGAAACCTGCGCGCAGTCGACATGACAACCTTCAAAAATGATGTGGTAACACTCCAGTTTGGCGAGGAGGACCCTGTTATTGATTACAACCAGGGTCTGAAAGCAGTACTCGACAGACACGCTCCCCTTACGACTCGCTGTGTAACAGACCGGCCTTCTGCACCTTGGCTCACGTTGGAAATGAAGCAGTCCAAGCAACAACGTCGACAGGCAGAGCGTCAGTGGAGGAAGACACACCTGGTGGTTCATCGACAGATGTTTCAGCAACGCAGAGAGGACACTAAGGACTTGATCAGTGAAGTCAGGACAGTTCACACTAGCGCTAGGCTAGAAGAATGCACAACTAGCAAGGCCTTGTTCAATTTGGTGGGTCATCTTACGGGGAAGGGTAAAGACAATAGTCTACCAAACAACATATCAGCTGATCAGTTACCTGATGCGTTCTGTGACTTTTTCACTGATAAAATTGTACAGCTCAGGTCAGAACTTGACAAAGCAGGTGGAAGCCCATATTTTTCTGTGTTTACTGGAAAACCAATGCTTGATTTTACACCAGTGACAGAAGAGCATGTTAGGGTTATTATTGTTAATACACCCAAAAAATCCTGCAGCCTTGACCCCATCCCAGCAGATCTCATGTATCAGTGTCTTGATGAGTTAATACCTGTTATCACCACCATTGTCAATAACTCCTTGAGTACTGGCACTGTACCCTCTTCTTTCAAAAATGCTATTGTGACACCTCTATTAAAAAAGTCCAATCTCGATCCAAACGAAATGAAGAATTACAGGCCTGTGTCAAATTTGCCTTTTATTTCTAAAATCTTGGAGAAGGTTGTTCTGTGTCAACTGCTCAATCATTTGAGTCAGTCTGATTTGCTTGAGCCTTTCCAGTCTGCCTACAAGGCAAATCATTCCACAGAGACAGCTTTACTCCGTGTTGTCAATGATCTGCTCTCTGCTTGAGACAATGGTAATATATCTTTGCTATCCCTACTTGATCTGTCGGCCGCGTTTGATACGCTTGACCATAACATATTGCTTAAGAGACTACAAGTCTCTTTTGGATTGTCAGGTTATGTTCTTAAATGGTTCACATCTTACTTGAGTGACCGATTCCAGTCTGTTGTTGTACTCAATCAAGTTTCAAAATCTGTTTCTCTGAAGTATGGAGTACCTCAGGGTTCCGTGTTAGGACCTGTGCTATTTACAATGTACATTCAACCCCTCAGTCAGTGGATCAGGCAGTTTGATGTTATGCATCACATGTTCGCTGACGATGCACAGCTGCATCAGTCAGCACAACCCTGTCAGTTTCCCCAGCTTGTTGTCACTCTTCAGCAGACAATAGAATCTGTCAAAAAATGGATGACTGTGAACAAGCTGAAAATGAATGATGGGAAGACCGAGGTCATCCCAGTTGGAACGTCCAGGCAGCTCAAAGCAGTCTCCAACAGCAGTTCTCTTGTTGTGTCTGGTGAAGACATCTGTTTTGCCGAGTCCGTTAGGAATCTTGGGGTACATCTGGATCGTGTACTCTCAATGGAGAACCATATAAAGCTACTGTGCAGGACCATCTATCTTGAGCTCCGCAGAATCGGTCATATCCATCCTTTTCTTACCATTGATGCGGCCAAAAAGCTCATGTCAGCATTTGTTTTGTCCAGACTGGACTATTGCAATTCTTTGTTTTTTGGTCTCCCAAACACGCTTCTCGACAAACTGCAGAGAGCTCAGAATCATGCTGCACGCATAGTCCTCAGAAAACGCAAATTCGACCATGCAAAGCCTCTCTTGAGGGAGCTGCACTGGCTTCCCGTTCGAGCCCGTATCGAATACAAAATTGCCACCCTCTGTTTTCGATGCCTCCACGATCTTGCTCCCTCCTATCTTTCAGACTTAGTTGTGCCATACACACCATCGAGATCTCTCCGTTCCTCAGACGCTGGTCATTTGGCCATCCCGCGAGTTCGCCTGGAGACATATGGCAAGCGTTCTTTTTCTTTTGCTGGCCCTACTGTTTTTAATTCGTTACCTTTAGCCCTTCGTAATGCACAAACGTTTAACGCTTTTAAATCAGGCATGAAGACCTTCTTATTCCATACCTATTTTAACCATGATTAATCTGACGTGTATCAACCGTCAACCTGCTGATATGTCTTATCCCAAACGGTGTGTGTGTGATTGCGTGTGTGTAGGTGAGTGCATGCGTGCGTGTGTGTGTGTGTGTGAGTGAGTGAGAAGGCGCGAGAGAGAGTGGAGGGTGTGTTTTGTTGTTGTTGTTTTTTAGGGGGGGAGACAGCGCGGGGTGAGGGAGGGGGGAGGGGAAGGGGGTGGAGAGAGAGTGGAGGGGCTGGGGGTATATGTTCCCCGCATGTATTAATTTTAATGTTTTCTAATGATATCTTGTTCTTACGATGTCAAAGTTTTTTTTTATGTTTTAATCTTGTATGTCTCCTTTCTCTTCTTTCTTAAACCTGTTGGTTTTTTATCTTTGTAATGGCGCCTGGAGCCTCGTGAGGGACAGGCGTCACTTTTTAAAATGAATTAAATTATTATTATTATTTTGTACAAATAGTTCCCCCACCTTCTGGAAGTTCTGTGCTTGCAACTTCCTCTAATCTGTCACTCTCTCTGACTCTGCCCTTTCCCTTTGTTTACTGTCGTAGTAGTAGTAGTAGTAGTAGTAATTAGGGCTAGAAGTGGGCCTCGCTGTCCTTTTACGCCCTTTCTCGTTTGTGGCTTTGATTTGCTTCAGGATGGCATGCTTTCTACAGCTAAACTAAAAAAAATAACAAAAATATGGAATGGACTTTTTCTTTCTTTAAAAAATAATTATTTTCATCGAAAGCTCATCTACCATCTTTCTGCCTCACAGGCCCATTGTTCCAGAAACTCTTACAAAGACTTTAGTCTAACCAAAGTCGGCAGGCATGGGAATTAGAGAAGACAAAAAAGACTGAAAATTGGGGTCTGGAAGCAGGCATAGGAACAAGGAATAAAAAACAACTGAAAACTGTGTGTGTTGGGATACAGCCCCCAGAAAATGAAGCTTCTTCTGTTATCTAAGCCTTAAAAACAGTATTAGAGATAAGACTGATATATCTAGTTCATTTTGCATTCATTTATAACCAATAACTTCAGTTTTACTCATTGGGCTTCTTTTTTTTTATCTCATAAATGTCCTCTTGGATCATCAAAAAAGCTGAAACTTGCAAAAAAAAGACTGAAGAGGACCATCAAAAAAGCTGAAATCAGCCAAAAGACTGACAATTCCCATGCCTGGTCGAACAAGCTGGTCCTGGTGGTTTTTGTAATATTTAGGCACATAGCTGCAGCATGAAACATCTGCACTCATATGACCAAAAAATGTGTGAATGATCGACAAAATGAAAACAAATTGCCAATGGTCATCAGCGGTCGCGCCTGTAAATAGACGGAGAAAGACAGGGAGGAATGCAAAGAGGCCAGGGCTCCCAGGGACCCCCATTTGGGGGTCTATGAAGTATTGAAATTCTAAAGGACCCTCTAAAAGAATGTGCAGGGGGTCCCAGGAATGCACTAGAAAAATTCTTTTTTAGCATTCGCAATGTTACTGGGACCCTCTATCCCGCCTTTAGGACCCTCTATGCTGTAAGTGAAGGAGTCCCTGGGAGCCCTTGTTTTGCGGGACGATTGGGAGCGCTGGAGGCAGACAGATATACAGACAGAGAGACATAGAAACAGAGGGGGAAACAGAGAGAGAGAGACAGCGTTTATTATAAAACAGTGAGAATCGGTGTTTGGACTTATCACACTATAGGAATCTCTTTTATCTTTCTCTCACACACACACAGAGATGGTATTCTTCTTTCAATAAGAATCCTCCTTGAACATTTTGAAGATTATGATACTATAACAATTCTTATAGTATTGTTGTAGTCATCAAAATATACCCCTTCAATGGTCATCAATAGGACATTTGCCACGAGTGTTCGTTCCCTATACTAGACTACTAAT
Source organism: Phymorhynchus buccinoides (assembly GCA_017654935.2). Lineage (NCBI taxonomy): Eukaryota > Metazoa > Mollusca > Gastropoda > Neogastropoda > Raphitomidae > Phymorhynchus > Phymorhynchus buccinoides. The sequence continues at coordinate 23,002,943 of CM065702.1, read as the reverse complement.
TTGCCTGCACTCGTTCTGCACGAGTTACGCTGACCTTTCTACTTCAACTCTCTAAATTCAACTCAGTGAACTTCAAGGACACCGGCACGCGGCAAATGCCCTATTGTTAAACCTCCCACTACCCCCTCCCACCCCGTTAAAAAGACACATTTTATTTTTTCATGAAAATCGTCAATTAACAAACTTGTTGGCTTCTGCAGTCTTTTCCAGCGGTAGACATCTCACAGGTTAATGCTAATCCAGGTTCCGCTTCCAAAAATTATATAACACACCAATTGTCTTTAAACTGAACATCGACAAAACATCACCACAATTTGCCTTGAGCAGGAACATGGCAAAGAGGATGAGGGTGGCCGTGAGGAAGAGGCCAAAAGCGAAGCAGGCGTCCCCAAACTCGTGAGCATGGTCACAAGCTTTGTTCACCTCCCTCCCCTTCCCCCATCCTCCCTACACCTTTCTCCCTCTCCTTTTTATTTCTCCTCTCTCCCTCCTATCCTAGCTTTACCTTGGGCAGGAACATGGCAAACAGGATGAGGGTGGCGGTGGAGAAGAGGCCGAAAGCGATGCAAGCATCCCCAAACTTGTGAGCGTAGTCACAATCTTTGTTCACCTCCCTCCCCTTCCCCCATACTCCCTTAACCTTTCTCCCTCTCCTTTTTATTTCTCCTCTCTCCCTCCATCCGTTACCTTGGGCAGGAACATGGCAAAGAGGATGAGGGTGGCGGTGGAGAAGAGGCCAAAAGCGGTGCAGGCATCCCCAAACTCGTGAGCGTAGTCGTCGTCTTTGTTGAACCCTCCCACCAGAGTCCATGCCAGCCAGATAGGGATGCTGTCCAACAACACAAAGTAAATGGCAGGTCAGTTATCTACTACTAGAGTTGAGAACCGGTTCAAAAATTCGAACCGGTTTTAAACCGGTTTTCCCTCTTCGAACCGGTTTTACTGAACCGTTTTTTTATAACCAGTACTCGCATCACTAGTGTCACCTATGCAAACACATATTTATTTGTCACAATATTCACACACACGCACGCACACATACACACACACACAACAAACTTATGACTTATGACACACACAAACTCAACTCAACACTCAGTCAAAGTCAAAGCCATACACCACCACAAACTAGAAACATCTACTCTTGGTTTACAAACACCCAATCTGCGCTGAGAATCAGTGTTGTTTTTCTAAAAGAATGCGTTATCCTAAGAAAAACTTACTTTCAGTTTGCAGTTAAAACCGGTTCACAGCAACTCGAACCGGTTTTTCGAACCGCGAAAGTTTAGCACCGGTTTTTCGGTTCAAACCGTTTCCCCCCCCCCCCCCCACCTCTATCTACTACTGCTATGCTTCATCCATAAGGCTTTGTGCGCATTACACGCGGAAATCTCATGCGCTTATCCCCCAAATAAGTAAAAGAAAGCAAGAAAAATAAGCGCATGCGTTTCCACTTGCGCTTATCCCATCCGCTCATTTCTTACTTTCTTTTACTTATTTGCAGATAAGCGTGTGAAGTTTCCGCGTGTGATGGTCACAAAGGATAAGTAACAGAGGCAAAGCTTTTTCCTTTTCTAAATGATTTCCGTCTCTTGTATGGGGGTTTTCTCTCTCGCTGAAAGCCCTTTTCAGGTTAGTCTATATTCAAATTTTATTTCGTTTTTTGTCCCTTTTTTTTTTTACCCCTTTCGCTGCCAGCCATTTTGGAGCCCCAAAAATAACATTAAACTTAGCTGGGTACAGAATGTTTTGTATCTGCAATATTGGGAATTCCTCTGTGACATGCATAACATTGCCTATCCTTACCTCCCAAAATAAAGAAAATAGGGTCTTTGGATAACAGGCCCTGCACAGCTGTTCCGTCCCACACAAAATCAAGCTATTTAGTTAAAAGCCTGAATCTAGAAATCTTAGATAAAAACTGTACCAAGCTTTTGTCTGTAAAGATAGTTTGGCTGTATGCTCTACATAGTATTTCAAATATATTTCTTCCCTCAGATTTATGGTAAAAACTTTTTTTGTTGAGCAGTATCAATCAACATATCTAGTAGAAATAATATACTTAGTATCAGAAACATAAATAAGATTGCCTATGAGTGAAAATCTAGCAATATCCACTGACTATAAGTAATCTAGGCACATACTACAACATATTCTCGACTGTTATTTATGAAAAGTTACTTATAGTTAACTAAAGTTTGCTTGAAAAAACTTATGAAAATATAGATAAACTAAATGTTCCTCCCGAAACAGCTGTGCCTGATTTGATGACTTTTAGCGAAATATGTGCTAAATCATTGTGGTGCATAAATGCGACATTGGCGGTGAAAGGGTTAAAAAATACTGATTTCTGTCCCCTGTGTTTTCTCCCTGTGTTGTCCCCTGGTCTCTCCCACCCACCTTCCCAAATCACCATCATCATCGTCATCAACATCATCATCATCATCATCGTCATCACCATCATCATCGTCATCAACATAAAAGCACTGATTTAAAACCGCCCCTATTTTCCAGTATGGGGACTTGAAACACTTCACCCCCTTCACTGCCTGCCCTGTGTCTACTACACGTCACTACCACTACGTGTCATGTCATTGATGATGTCATCATTGTTGATGTCGTAGCCTAATATATATTTTGGGGGGGGCTTTGTACCGAGGAAGAGACATGATCTCGAAATATTTGCATTTTTAATAAATGTTTTTTAACAGTTATTTCCATTTGTTGTGTTTTCTTTATTTTTTCTGCTATATATGCAGCGGAACCTCTCTTATAAGACCTTCAAAAATCCTCCCAAATGAGGTCTTATAATGGAGGGGTCTTATAAGGGAGAAGTCTTATAAAGGAGGTAATTTCAATACTTAAAAAGAAGGGCAATGTCTGAGAAATAGGTCTTATGTGGGAGGGAGTCTTATAATGGGAGGTCTTATAATGGGAGGTCTTATAAGGGAGGTTCCACTGTATATAATATCTAGACCATTTTCTAAGACTGAGTCTAACAGGTCTTTTTTAAATCATATAATTTTAAAAAAATCGATAATCTCTCAAGCTTACCCCCAAACACACAAAAACACAGCACACACAGACTGACCAGAAGCCAGCGGCGACGCCAATGAACACCCCCTCTTGATGATTGCTCACGATCCCCCTGGCCTTCAGCGCCAGCAGCGTCGTGATGAGGATCAGCGCCATGACGTACACCAGGGAAATCACGTGGTTCTCAAAGTCGGTGCGCACGAACTCGGACATGTCCGTCATGGCCGACATGGATCGCGAGGCCTTGTAGGTGAAGTGGTTGCATACCCACACCTCCTCCCCTGTGTTGGACCACACCTTGACGGCCTCCGGGGGCACCGAGATCATCCACTGGGCGTCGATCACCACCTGTGTGTGGAGGTAGGAATCATGAATGAATTAACCAGGTTTGAAAACTGATGTTAAGAAAAAAGAAGATATTCCAGCCGAGAAATCCTTCCACTCAGATTTTCCGCTACCGTCGGAACTTTTGTTGAGCGGGGGTGGCACCGTACACACACGCTACAACTTACCGTCCAAAACAAACATCTGCTGAATTTTTTGTTGAGATGGGGGAGGGAGAGGGGGAGCAGATACTCATTTCACGGTATTTCGTGGCCTGCCTTGCCTTCAAACACACATTCGCGGGGCGCTCCATCGGCCATTTTTGCTCGCGACTGCAAGCATGCACTTGACCAAATACGAACCACGCCGTTGGAGAATAACATCGCGTTCGCATTTTCGGCTGAATTTTTTTTTTTCCGGCAGCGATTCCTTCAATAAGGAACAATTTTCGGCGGAGCTCTTTTCATGCCTGATTAACATTACTCTTCTACCGCCATGTCTTTTTGACGTTCTTGGTTGTCCGATCAGCGCCATGACGTACACCAAGGAAATCACGTGGTTCTCCAAGTTCTCCACAGAAATCAGCCACTGTGCATCGATCACCACCTGTAGGGGATGGCAATGATGGATTAATCTTCTTCTTCTTCTTCTTCTTCGTCGATCGCTCAGACTTCTTCTTCTTCTTCTTCGATCGCTCAGACTTTTTCTTCTTCTTCTTCGTCAATCACTCATACTTCTTTTTCTTCTTCGTCGTCGATCGCTCAGACTTCTTCTTCTTCTGCGTTCCCAGGCCATTTGGCCATAATGGGTAAGGTATGTACGTGTCCGGTTTTCAGTTTTCACTGGTCTCCCCGCTGCATGCAACCGACACTTTCCGATTCTGGAGAAGCTCAAAGCAGAAAGATTTTTTTTGGGGAAAAAAGAATGGTCAGACAGTTTCTCATAATATGAGCACAGATGCGTCATGCTGCCATTATGCGCCTTACTCAGACATAGTTAGGTCCAGCGCCATGTCCGACTGAAGAAAATCTTTGTACGAGTTTATAGAAAAAGGCAGGAGAATGGGCCAGGAAGGCAGAAAGACAGCACAGAAGTTGACAGTAAGCAAATAAAGGGAAGATCAGATTAGAGGAAGTTAAAAACACAGAACTTCCAGAAGGAGGGGGAACTACTTGCATAATAGTGCTTCCCGGGGGCACGGAGATGATCCACTGGGCATTGATCACCACCTGTGTGTGGAGGCGGGAATCATGAATGAAAAAAAGACCCACCACGCCCAAGTCTGAAAATCAGCGTTTTCCCTCTTATCGCTGGTAAGAAATCATCTTAAAGACCCACCAGATCACGTGCCACGGGTTTCATGTGTTTTCCCTCTTATAGCTGGTAAGAAATCTTGTTTTGACCATGTTTGACTCCCATACAAATACCCCCAACTTGAAAACGAAACATAATTTTAAAGAGCAGCCTAAATTTGAAGTTGTGGGAATTTGTATATGGGTCACAGCTACCCAGAAACAAATCAAGGGACTTAATCGTGGTGGGTCAGTGCGTCTTTAAGAAATCTTCTAAGCATAAGAGGGAAAATACACGTGACGTGGTGGGTCTTTAACTCTTCTAGCGCCATGCATTTTGTTTACGTCCTCGGTTGTCCGTTGCATCTCAAGCGACAAGAGGGAGGTAACTATTTCTGTCGAGTGCACATGAATAATAATAATAAAAAAGAAATCTTCTACAGCGCTATTCTCCTGACACAGCAGGACTCATCGTGCTTTACATGAAAAAAAGTTTACCTTACGCACACAAAAGATATTCAAAATACATGTACTTAAAATTATTTAGAAGAAAAAAATCACTGTATCGCCCGCACTCACATTTAAGATACCTACAAGTACAACAAAGAAATTCTAAAAGGGTAAGATGGATTACTTAAGAGCTCGGCGAACCGGGCTGATAGAGTTATCGTTAGTGGGGACAGTACACTTTTCACAGTGGAGGCTATCCAAAAACTCAGACTGGAACTTGAACGGAGAATTCAACTGGCCTATCGACGTGTAAAATGTGTCCTGTTTAAAAGGGACATAACCAGTGTTTCTGTCCTCACTACTCATATAGGGAAAAGAGACCGGATGCTTATCTTCCCCTATACAGTCTTTGCCTACAATTACAAAAAAGATGAATTATTTTTTTATTTTTAAAATCTTTACAGGGTTGACTGACAGTGGATGGACAGACAGAAATTAACAGAGATATTTTCTGAAAAGATGTGTCTTCAGGCCAGTTTTGAAAAAAGACAGAGATGGAGAGCAGAAGAGAGAGATGATGAGCAGAAGACAGAGATGGAGAGCAGAAGACAGAGATGGAGAGCAGAAGACAGAGATGGAGAGCAGAAGAGAGAGATGGAGAGCAGAAGACAGAGATGGAGAGCAGAAGAGAGAGATGGAGAGCAGAAGAGAGAGATGGAGAGCAGAAGAGAGAGATGGAGAGCAGAAGAGAGAGATGGAGAGCAGAAGAGAGAGATGGAGAGCAGAAGACAGAGATGGAGAGCAGAAGAGAGAGATGGAGAGCAGAAGACAGAGATGGAGAGCAGAAGAGAGAGATGGAGAGCAGAAGAGAGAGATGGAGAGCAGAAGACAGAGATGGAGAGCAGAAGACAGAGATGGAGAGCAGAAGAGAGAGATGGAGAGCAGAAGAGAGAGATGGAGAGCAGAAGAGAGAGATGGAGAGCAGAAGACAGAGATGGAGAGCAGAAGAGAGAGATGGAGAGCAGAAGAGAGAGATGGAGAGCAGAAGAGAGAGATGGAGAGCAGAAGAGAGAGATGGAGAGCAGAAGAGAGAGATGGAGAGCAGAAGAGAGAGATGGAGAGCAGAAGACAGAGATGGAGAGCAGAAGAGAGAGATGGAGAGCAGAAGAGAGAGATGGAGAGCAGAAGAGAGAGATGGAGAGCAGAAGACAGAGATGGAGAGCAGAAGAGAGAGATGGAGAGCAGAAGACAGAGATGGAGAGCAGAAGAGAGAGATGGAGAGCAGAAGAGAGAGATGGAGAGCAGAAGAGAGAGATGGAGAGCAGAAGAGAGAGATGGAGAGCAGAAGAGAGAGATGGAGAGCAGAAGAGAGAGATGGAGAGCAGAAGACAGAGATGGAGAGCAGAAGAGAGAGATGGAGAGCAGAAGAGAGAGATGGAGAGCAGAAGAGAGAGATGGAGAGCAGAAGAGAGAGATGGAGAGCAGAAGACAGAGATGGAGAGCAGAAGACAGAGATGGAGAGCAGAAGAGAGAGATGGAGAGCAGAAGAGAGAGATGGAGAGCAGAAGAGAGAGATGGAGAGCAGAAGACAGAGATGGAGAGCAGAAGAGAGAGATGGAGAGCAGAAGACAGAGATGGAGAGCAGAAGAGAGAGATGGAGAGCAGAAGAGAGAGATGGAGAGCAGAAGACAGAGATGGAGAGCAGAAGAGAGAGATGGAGAGCAGAAGAGAGAGATGGAGAGCAGAAGACAGAGATGGAGAGCAGAAGACAGAGATGGAGAGCAGAAGACAGAGATGGAGAGCAGAAGAGAGAGATGGAGAGCAGAAGAGAGAGATGGAGAGCAGAAGAGAGAGATGGAGAGCAGAAGACAGAGATGGAGAGCAGAAGACAGAGATGGAGAGCAGAAGACAGAGATGGAGAGCAGAAGACAGAGATGGAGAGCAGAAGAGAGAGATGGAGAGCAGAAGAGAGAGATGGAGAGCAGAAGACAGAGATGGAGAGCAGAAGACAGAGATGGAGAGCAGAAGAGAGAGATGGAGAGCAGAAGACAGAGATGGAGAGCAGAAGACAGAGATGGAGAGCAGAAGACAGAGATGGAGAGCAGAAGAGAGAGATGGAGAGCAGAAGACAGAGATGGAGAGCAGAAGACAGAGATGGAGAGCAGAAGACAGAGATGGAGACAGAGATTCCTTTAACGGCAGAAACAGTGACAAAAGCTCTAAAAACAGACAAACACATGGCAGGCAGGGTGCTTGGCAGTGAATGTCTTTGCATTTGGTTCGAGTGTAGAGTGATGTCTTGGGCGAATATATTCGCCCAAGGTCTGGATCTGGATTCATTACGTTGTAGGAGCCGATGAAGGCTATATACACAACGGATTTGGAGAGCGCATTGAGAGTTAAAATTGATGCCTTGATGGTAATGACACATAGGCAGGAGAAGAGTTCATCTGTAATGATGATTTGCTGTTTGCAATGTTCTATGAATGTGTCAAGTTCTTCTGTCTTTGGAACAAGTCTGAATAACACAAAAAGTTGGATTACACTTCTCGTTTCTTTGGGGTTGTGTGGTTGTGTGTGTGTGCATGCGTGTGTGTGTGTGTGTGTGTGTGTGTGTGTGCGTGCATGCGTGCGTACATGCGTGTATGCGTGCGAATGAATGGTTAATAACTAAAATAAATTAATCAATTACCTGAACGCCAACCACAAACACGAACATCAGAAACTGGTAGACCCCCTTCAGGTGCACGGAGCCCTGATCATCACCGGGCATCTGCGAGGAGCTGTCGGAGCCCTTGACCGTCAGAATGACCATCAGCTTGACCAGCAGAACGGCAAAGCACATGGAGCAGGACACGCCCACTCCGAAACGCGTGATGCTGCAGGTCTCTCGAGTAGGAACCTGGTTGATGATGGAAAACGGGTGGTGAGGCAGAGTGAAAAGTCTTGTTGGGTGGGGTGGGGGTTGTGAGAGATAAAAGGTGGGTAGAAAGAAGGTGAAGGAAGAAAAGGAATTGCTACAGACCTGGTTACCCCCTACACAAGTCTTGAGTAGTTTTGATAGCTGAAATGAGTAGTTTTGGTGTAAAATGAGAAGTCTTATTCATTAAAGCCATCAAACACTGTTCACTGAAAATGAGTAGCAATCAAGAATTAAAGAGCATTATCATCAATTTTGATGAGTAGTAGATGTTTAAAATGAGCAGAATACTACTCGAAAAGAGTAGAGTAAACAGGTCTGTAGCTATATTGTAACCTTACATCTGTATTGATAAAAAATTCGGGACTTTCTTGTTGTTGCACTGTGCATCCGGGCATTGCCTCCAGGATCGTTCCCACCATCTTTATTTCTACTACTAATGTCCCATATGTGTCTGTTCCAGACCGGAGGACGTTAAGCAGAATTTCATCAAGGGAAAAAAAAAGGAGGGAGAAATGTAAAAGAAAGGGGTTGAAGAGAGAGAGAGGGGGGGAGGGGGCGAAAGAGAGAGAGAGAGAGAAAGAAAGAGAGAGAGAGAGAGAGACTAATATATAGAGAAAGATAGAGACAGAAAGAGATGACAGACAGACAGACAAAGAAATATAGAAAGCGGGAAAGAGAGAAACAGAAAGAGAAAGATCGGAATGAATAGTAGAGAAAGCTGACTCACAAAAACAGAGACAGACAGACAGAAAGGCAAGTAGACACAGACAAACTGATCATGAAAGAGAAAGGAGAGAGAGAGAGAGGGAGGAGGGGGTACACAAGAAAGTGTCTGAACACAGTTCCAGGAAGCCTGACCTCACACACACACACACACACACACACACAGCATACACGCATGCATACCCAACCTGCATGCAAGCAGGCACACAGGCACACACTCACAAACAGGCAGGAATATACCATCAGATAACTGAGAAAGATGCCCAGCAGCAATAAGCTTACACACATACCAATCCATTATAGTTATTATTACCTCTAAACAGAGAAATTCATGACAGGTGCAACAACATTTACAGAAACACGACAATACTGAAAAACATCTAAGCGTTCGAAATGCAGGTCAGGTCAGGTAGTTAGGACATTAGGCCTCGCGGCCTCTTCACTGTCCAGTCATTTTTGTTTTAACTTTTGCATAGCTGAGAGGTTTTTTATATTTTGTTTTCGGCAAATCTGCCTTTTAGCCATGCTCTTATTGTAGTTTTGATATGTTGGTGTATTTATCAAGGAGGTTTTTGAATTGTGTTAGATTCTGTGCTTCGTTTATTATGTGCAGGAAGAGTATTCCAAAACTTTGTTACTCTGTTAGAAAAGATGTTTTTTCTAATATTAGTTTCGGCTATACTGGGTTAGTATTTTTAAATCACTGTTACGGGTTCTTGAGTCAGTTGTTAGCTGGAACAAAGATTTATTATGCAGTCATAGAAACAAAAAAACTTTAACATTCATAACATATCATAACATAACACAACACAGAGAATGAGACTGAGAGGAAGGAGAACAGAGGAGACAGATAGATAAACAGACAGACAAACACACACACACTTACAAACAGGTAGGCGAACAGCGTGAGGTAGCAGAGGAAGATGCTGAATAGCAGCAGCTGTCCCAGCCACATGGCACTCCACCGGTGACTCAGCCGAGTTCCCAGCAGTTTGTACAGAATGTACACCTCAAAGACCAACACCGCTAGGATGCCAAGCCCAGCCAGCGCCCCTGAAAAAGAGAACAAGAATATTTCTGGTTAAACACACAATGCAAAATGTGTCGGATGCCACGTCAAGTTCCCAGCAGTTTGCACAGAATGTACACCTCAAAGACCAACACCGCTAGGACACCGAGCCCAGCCAGCGCCCCTGAAAAAGAGACAAGATTTCTGATTAAACACACAATGCAAAATGCGTCGGATGCCACGCCGAGTTCCCAGCAGTTTGCACAGAATGTACACCTCAAAGACCAACACCGCTATGATGCCAAGCCCAGCCAGCGCCCCTGAAAAAGAGACAAGATTTCTGACTAAACATGCAAAATACAATGTGTTGGAATCTAGATGCCACATGGCACTCCACCATGTACCCAGCAGTTTGTACAGAATCTACACTTCAAAGACCAACACCGCCACGATGCCGAGCCCAGCCAGCGCCCCTGAAAAAGAGACAAGATTTCTGATTAAACATGCAAAATACAATGTGCCACATGGCACTCCACCGGTGACTCAGTCGAGTGCCCAGCAGTTTGTACAGAATCTACACCTCAAAGACCAACACCGCTAGGATACCCAGCCCAGCCAGCGCCCCTGAAAAAGAGAACAAGAATATTTCTGGCTAAACACACAATGCAAAAAGTATCGGATGCCACGTGGAACTCTACCAGTGACTCAGTCGAGTTTCCAGCAGTTTGTACAGAATGTACACCTCAGCGACCAACACCGTTATGATACCCAGGCCTGCCAATACCCCTGTATAAAGCAAAATTGTCCAGGATTTTACAAACTTGGCATATTCTTCTTCTTCTTCATCGATATTTCATACAAGAACCCCAGTGGCCCGGACGAAGGCTGCCGTCCGCTGAAGATCCTCCAAAGAGCCGAAGATCTTTTCCCGAACCGGTGTGTCCGACGGCCAAGTTTTGTCTCGCAGGTTCTGGAATAATGGACAATCCTGAAGGATATGACCAACAGTCATGTCATCGGCACTTGGCATATAAGAAAACTCTGACAAAAATGTAGCAGTTTCCATAAAAGAGAAAAATAGCAACAAAAGTTCATCGCAGAATCAAAAAAATAATACATGTACCATACCATACCAAAACCACACTTACACATTTATGATACAAGTATAAACACACCTTCAATCTTACAGTTAAACACATTTTCACACACACACGGTATTAGAATACACATATCTCTAATGGAATCATGTATGCCAGTCAGTCGTTTCCGACCATGACTGCTAGATAGTAGAGGGGGCAGATGTTATTCCGGCGGGCTGGGCTAGAATTTGTTTATAGTGAAGATGCCTTGCCCCTGAGGTACATCCCCACTCTCTCGGCCAAAGGGATTTGAGGACAGCTGGCGTTATGGAAGGTTATGCTGAATAGCAGCAGCTGTCCCAGCCACATGGCACTCCACCGGTGACTCCAATCTGGGCGAAAAGCTAGTCACACCCAAAAGGCCAACCCATCCCTTTGGCTGCAGCACTACAGCCATGACAGGACTCACCCAAAGCGATGATCCAGCGCTGCCCAATAGCGAAGCGGGTCTCCAGCTCGTCGTGGTACTGGCCGTCCAGCATGAAGGCCCCGGTGATCTCCTGATCGTCAGGGTAGAAGACGCGGCTGAAGTTCTCCCCCCTCACGTCCCCCGCGGGAAGCGGGCAGGGGGGCAGGGTGGTAGAGTGGGGAGGGAGGGTGGAGGCGTCAGGAGAGGCGGGGGTGGTGAGGTGGGGGCACTGGGGGCACGGGGTGTCCTGGCAACTGCCCGGGTTGTAGGCGCGGTCGCCCCGGAGAGGTCGGGTGAGGGTGGGGGTGTCTCCGCCCGCGTACTCTCCAATCTGAGAGGAAGAAAAGCGAGCCACACACATAAACATGGGTGCAACTCCCCCAAATGAAAAAAAATGAAAGGCAGGGGTCCAGGGACCCATGGCCCTGGCAGGGTACAGAGCCCCGGAGAGGTCGGCTGAGGGTGGGGGTGTCGCCGCCCGCATACTCTCCAATCTGGAGCGAAGAAAAGCGAGCCACACTCATAAACATGGGTGCAACTCCCCAAAATGAACAAAAACTGAAAGGCAGGGGTCCAGGGACCCATGGCCCCGGCAGGGTACAGGGGCAGAGCCCCGTCGGACGATTCAGGGGGGGGGGGGGGGGGCAAGTTAAGAGAGAGAGATAACGAGACACAGTTAAAAGGCAGGGTCCAGGGACCCATGGCCCTGGCAGGGTACAGGGGCAGAGCCCCGTCGGATGATTCAGGGGGGCAAGTTAAGAGAGAGAGATAACGAGACGAGACAGACAGTTAAAATGAGAGACAGAGACAGTTTGAGTCTGATAAGCCTTGCAAAATTATTACATTACCTTTGTAAACTTCCAAGATAGAACAACTAGACTAAGTTCAAAACGCCCCAAATCGCTTGTGGTCAATTTTTGTGTGTGTGTGGATGAATTAAAAAAAACTGAAATTCAGTTTCTGGTAAAATTAAAAATACTGAAATGAGTGTAAAAATGAAAGAGTAGCACCCATGTAGAAACATTGCTGCATTGCATAGCATTGTATTGTATTGTGTTGTATTGCATTGCATTGTTTTGTATGGTACTGTATTGCACTGTAGAGTGTATGGCAAAGCGAAAGGTCAACTCCTCATGCTCACCTTGGCATTTCCGTTTCAGAGTTATGAGCATTTAAAGTTAGTAGGGTCAGTGTCAGCCATTTTGAGAAAGCACAGTCTAAAGTCTAGACCGTTATTTTGACATAGGCTAGAACACCAAGGCTACATCAAAATGTTGCTATGCTATGCATAGTTATGCGGGGATTGTCTTTAGCCATGACAAGCTCCTAACATAACATCATCAGTCTCCCAAATCCCCCGAAGACGGAGTGTGGCTGCCCACGTGGCGGGGTAATCAAAAACGGTCACACATGTAATGTTCTCATACATAGCTGATGAACTTGTACCACAGTGTTCAAGTGCTTCCGCTGTTGGGATGATCCCTGGAGTCTTTTAGCCAGGGTAAGCCAACAACAACTCCTCATGCTGAGCTTCAGATTGTCAGGGGCCTGGGTCAATGACACATACTGACCCCTCATTTTGTGTAACCAGAGGTCATATGTGACCCAGCACCACGAAAGGGACATTAAGCTGGGCTAGTTTCTCATAACTGGCTTGGAAAGTCAAAATTTTCATTTTTTGTCAATTTTGAGTTATGGGTGTGTTTTTGTTGTCTAACATCTTATCTTTCATATTAATAAAGGATAATCATTAATATGGTCTGCAAATGGTCTTACAAGTATTTTATAACGAGTAGGTCAATGCATTTTCTTCAGCTAGGCTAGACTTTAGACAGTGCTTTCTCAAAATGTCCGACACTCACCCAACTAACTTTAAATGCTCATAACTCTGGAACAGAAAAAGATACAAGAATAGTTCTCGTATCATTAGAAAGAGATCTGTTTGAAGTTGTCAATTAATGTTCAATTCTCTCAGAATTGTCAGCTTGACACTTAATGTCCCTTTCGTGGTGCTGGGTCACATATGACCCATGAAGTCTGCACTAAAATTTAAGTTTAGTACATTACTGGCCCGTTGTTTTTTTAAATTGACCCATCATTTCCTGTAATCAGGGGTCATATGACCCATGAAGCTTAAAGACAATCTAAAGCTCTGCTCAAGTTTCCGCACATCATGCTAGTCAGGTGAAAAGTCTATTGCTCCGCCCCTCCGTTCATTCAAGCTGTTCTACCAACCATTGTTTACACACACACACACATACACACACACACACACACACACACACACACACACATACACACACACACACACACACACACACACACACACACACACACATACACACACACACACACACACACACACATACACACACACACACACACACACACACACACACACACACACACACACACACACACACACACACACACACATACACACATACATACACACACACACACACACACACAACACACACACACACACACACACACACATACACACACACACACACACACACACACACACATACACACACACACACACACACACACACACACAACACACACACACACACACACACACACACACACACACACACACACACACACACACACACACACATACACACACACACATACACACACACACACACACACACACACACACACACACACACACACACACACACACATACACACACCTGGTAAAAACGAGGTTGCATTAACCCTTTCACCACCAATGTCACATTTATGCACCACAATGGCTTTACCACCCATGTCACTAAAAGGTATCCAATCAGGACCTGTTATCCAAAGACCCTATTTTCTTAATTTTGGGAGGCAAGGATAGGCCTAATGTTATATATGTCACAGAGGAATTCACAATATTGCAGATTCTTTTTTCTCTACCCAGTTAAGTTTAATGGTATTTTTTGGCTGAAAAATGGCTGGCGGTGAAAGGGTTAAACAGACCCATAGACCAAAAATTACTTCTTCATTCTTCATAGGAGATAATTCGTTGAAACATGCTCCTTTCCTTGACGTTGTCATTTCCCCCCAAAACACCATTTTAAAAGTTGCCGCAGACAACCAAACTTTCGCATCTGTTGTTGTTTTCGTTCCCCAGCTTAAACGCTCTGGAGGCACACCCAGTGCCGTGTGAACATTTCTCATGGCCTTGGGTGGGAAGATTACGTGTATGGCTGCTTTTAAAGGGCCCCGCCACATATGGGTGGCCATACTCCGACTTCAGGGGACTTCGCTCCATTCATGGAGCCACCCACACATTCACTCCACCCGTGGAGTGACAACAACCAACAATTCTTTACGGCGTGTAGGGAGAACTGCCACTGGTAAAGACAGCTTCCATTGGGCACAGCCGCATCATTTTAATATTGGCCATGGGTCAATTTCACTTGCATCACATGGACAGACACAGTGAATAGCCAAGGACCCTTGGCCGACTTTCGCATCTCATCACAACACTCAACTTCGAACCAAATGTCAAAATCCACATTTATGATTATAGACGATAATCTATTAACAGAAATAAACAACCTGACTTGCTCTTTTCTGTCATGAATCAAATTATCTCTCTTAAAGACCCACCAGATCACGTGTCAAAATCACGGGTTTCACGTGTTTTCCCTCTTATAGCTGGAAAGTAAATCTTGTTTTGACCAGGTCTCACTCCCATACAAATGTCCCCAAATTCAAACCGAAACATCATTTTAAAGAGCAGCCTCAATTTGAAGTTGGGGACATTTCTATGTATATGGGTCACAGCTACCCAGAAAAAAACAAGGGACTTAATCGTGGTGCGTCAGTGTATCGCTAAGGGCCAGCCACACTGCATATGATTCCGATCCCAATGCGATCCGATTGTGACGATGTGTGCGAGTCATGATTCACGTGAAATACTTCCGTCTAAAAATAATTCTACTATTTTTTCGTTCACTATGCTCAAGTAGACCCCAATACACGAATCACATAAAATGTCTGATACAAAAATACAGTTATTTCATCAGATTCGTGTACTACAGAGTGAGCATAACTCGTAGGATTTCATCAGATTCTGTGTACTACAGAGTGATCATAACTCGTAGGATTTCATCAGATTCGATTACTACAGAGTGATGCATAACCGTAGGATTTCATCAGATTCGTGTACTACAGAGTGAGCATAACTAGTAGGATTTCATCAGATTCGTTTACTACAGAGTGAGCATAACTCGTAGGATTTCATACCAGAAATTCGTGTACTACAGAGTGAGGCATAACTCGTAGGATTTCATCAGATTCGTGTACTACAGAGTGAGCATAACTCGTAGGATTTCATCAAATTCGTGTACTACAGAGTGAGCATAACTCGTAGGATTTCATCAGATTCGTTTTAGACAGTAGAATTTCACTGAGAATCATGCCTCACAAATGTCAGAATCGGATCGTACTGGGATCGGATCGTATGCAGTGTGGCTGGCCCTTTACAGTCACAAATGAAGATACAGTGGAACCTCCCTTATAAGACTCCCTCTCCGCTTAAGACCTACTTCTCTGAGACATTGCCTTCTTGGCTAAGTATTAAATTACCTCCCTTATTCAGGCATGGTGGTGGGGGCAAAGTGGGTTTCGCGGAATAATATCCAACCGATTCTGCATTTCATTTGAAAGATGTTGACTCAAACTAAAATGATGAAGTCGGGCGTCAAAATGAAGAAGAAGAAAAAGAAGCACTAGGATCACAAATCTGGAAACGTGTGGCGTGAGCTAGGCCGCGCACGACTGCTAACTTCGGCGGGAAGTTGCTTGTTCAGTCATTCACATCCGGTTCCGCGAAGCGATTGCATAGGTTTTAACGCACATAATTTTTAGGCACCCGAGCGAATTTTACCTCCGGCTTTTTTTTTTTTTTTTTTTGTTGGGGGGGGGTGTAAAATTTCACTTCGACGTTATTTTCCGGCGTTTGGCGAGGGTCTAACCATCCCTTATACACCCCTCCCCTATAAAACCTCATTTTGGAGGATTTTTGAAGGTCTTATAAGGAGGTTCCACTGTACTAGAAAACATTACCTTGGTAAACGTCCCTTCCATGTTGTAGCGATAGATTGGTTTGTAGCGCACAACGCTGTCCTCAAATCTCCGTTGGCAAGTTCCCGTCGTCTTCCACGCCCGGGGTAAAGTAGCCGGTGGAGCGCTGTCGGGTCCTTCATAGAGGGCGAGCCCGCGAGCTCGCTCTTCCAGGAAGT
>CM065702.1:22969360-22985889 GCA_017654935.2 Phymorhynchus buccinoides | reverse complement strand
CTAAACAACTTTTAAAAAAACTGTAAGAGAGAGCGAGAGAGAGTGTGTATATATATATATATATAATATTTTCTGTGTGTGTGTGTGTGTGTGAGAGAGAGAGAGAGAGAGAGTTCAAAGAAAGCACTGCAGATTATGTTTAAATAGCTGTATATTTATAGGCCTACACGATAGCAATGTGCCAGATATCATTGTATGTACCACATACATAATGTGAGTGCCCAAAGTGCCACCAAATGTTCAGATATTGTATGATTTGCATGTTATATTTGATAATTTAAAATACCCAAGAGAGAGAGAGAGAGAGAGAGAGTATTCACAGTATTCAACTTGTGACAATGTATGGACAATTTTGTGAATAATAAAACCATTCATAAAAATCAAATAACTCCCAAATCTCTGTGTGTGTGTGTGCGTGTGCGTGCGTGCGTGCGTGGGCGTGTGTGTGTATGTGTGCGTGCGTGCGTGCGTGTGTGTGTGTGTGTGTGTGTGTGAGTGTTTTAATGTACATTGGCCATGGGCCACACTAGAAGAGATTGACAGATACTAAGTCTAAATTCGACAAAAAATGGCTTCTTTTTTAAAAATAGTAAAATCATCAGGAAAACCATAAAGAAGATGAAGAGCCATCTGACCGAGAGAGCATAGACCTGCATGAGGATATCAGGGGCTCTTCCAGTACAACCAGTCCCTCCACGTTCTGGAAGCTTTGCGCAAGCTACTTCCTCCAGTCTACAGTACTCCCCGTTTATAGTAAACTCGGTTATAAGAAATTTCGGTCACAGTAAAGGAAAGCACTGGCTCCCGGCCAAAGGTCTACTGTTTTATTACTAAATAGACCTCGGATAGTAGCAACTCGGTTGTAATAAAAAACCTGCTATAATAAAGTTACTTTTGGTTCCCCACAGGACTGGCTCCTCGGTTACAATAAAAAAAATTGTCCTCTTCCTGACCTTTGTAAATACGTCACCAATGTATGCTGTCACAGTCTCACCACTCCCTCCACCCACCCATAATAACAACTGGGTTATAATTAAAATTAAAAAAACTCCTATAGTAAAGTCATTTGTGGTTCCTCCTCATTACAATAAAAAAAAATTGTCCTCTTCCTGACCTTTGTAAATACGTCATCAATGTATACGTCACAGTCTCACTACTCCCTCTACCCACCTTCATCAACGAAATTGAAAGGCACTCAAAAACATGTTTCTTTCCCCTCATTACTTAGTGGAAAAAAATGAATCCGAAAAAAAATATATACAGCCGAATCCGCTTATAAGAAACTCGCTTATAAGAAAACTCGCTTACAATGAAGCAAAAAACATTTCCCTGCCGAACTTCTTCTTTCTTATCTATGATCAAAACTGGGATATAAGAAACTCGCTTATAAGAAAACTCGGTTATAAGCAAGCAAAATTGTTCTCCCATCTGTTATGGAAACTTGGATATAAGAAAATTATGTCATACAAGAGAGTTGGTTTGCAGTTCATTTTCTTATAAGCGAGTTCTATTTACTTATAAGCGAATTACCATTGACAACATTTTCTTAAAGACCCCCCAGATCACGAGTCAAAATCACGGGTTCCACGTGTTTTCCTTCTTATAGCTGGTACAAAATCTTGTTCTGACCAGGTTTGACTCTCATACAAATGCCCCCAAATTGAAAACGAAACATTTTAAAGAGCAGCCTCAATTTGAAGTTGGGGGAATTTGCATGTGGGTCACAGCTACCCAGAAAACCCCCAGGGATTTTATCGTGTTGGGTCAGTGTATCTTTAACCTTTACCGGATCATGCTTTTGACTACACGGACACGATGGCGGGGGTCTTCCACGACCCCCTACTCAGCAAAGAGCAAATTCCGAGGTGTTTATCCCTGTCCGGATGGCGGGGGTCTCCCACGACCCCTACTTGTCAAAGAGTCACCATGTGTTTATCCCTGTCCGGATGGCGGGGGTCTTCCACGACCCCTACTTGTCAAAGAGGCACCATGTGTTTATCCCTGTCCGGATGGCGGGGGTCTCCCACGACCCCTACTCAATGCACTGCAGTGCTCTTTAAAGTAGGGGTCGTGGGAGACCCCCATCATCCGGACAGGTATATCAAAATTACGCGTCATATTACGTCATTTATATTTTATACACATTAATAAAATTTAACACACTTAAAGCCAATTACGTTTTTGACAAAGTCATGAAATTTCATGAAGATTGCTTAAATAGTTTTAGAGATATAACATGTTTTGTGTGTAAAGGTTAAAAGTGAGTTGGACCTAAACTGAAAGGATGTTCAGAGAAAATTGAAGTCGTTCCAAAAAGGGAAAGCTTACCTCAAACCAGTTGTGTCACAGACATTCTAAACAGTACAGGCACTTGATTACAAGACTAATTGAGTTGTTTTTGTTCCTTTATTCCATACTTTCCTTCAGTATTCTGTGCCAAATAAATGTTGAGCAGAAGAAAAAAATATGAGTACTTTTATTTTGGTGGTAGAGAGACTGTCCATCCTTACATTTTCAGCAGCAATGGCAGAGAGGAAAAGGCATTTCATTTCTTTAAGAATATAAATACAAACTAGTTCACGAAATAAAGCTGGGGGGAAATTACATAGCCCAAAGAAGGAAATTTCGGTTTTCAAGGTCAAACTTCAAGGACAAGGTCAGCACGGTGTTGATTAACGAAAGGAAGCTTCCTTTTCAAGCTGTCTACCCCTCTGCCAATTTTAATCATCAAAGTCCAAACAGTAGTTTTTTAAGATAATTGATACACAGACACACAGACACACACACACACACACACACACACACACACACACACACACACAAACCAATAGCAAAACCCCGGCCTCTGGCCGGGTAATAACTGAATATGTGGACGTAGAGGCCGGGTAATAACTGAATATGTGGACGAACATCCACATAAACAAAAGCAAACGATCGATGAAAAGCTGCATGGGTGGACAGTAAATGGTAATAATTCAGTACAAGAAAGGTGAAGGGGTACGCATTTGATGACAGTAAAAAGGCGTCTTATTTAAGTTGCTGTAGGCACCTTTAAATCTTTTTCTTAGTAGACTATTTTGATTTATGATGCAAGACATGCATCAAATTAGGAAAAAGGATTTTCTCTTCGTTTTGTTTTTCTGTCTTTCTTTTCTTTTCTTTTCTTTTTGTTTTCTCTTTTCCCGAATTCAATTTGTTTATAAGGGAAAAAACTTCAAAATGTTTTTTTATATCTGAGTTTCATATATAAGAAAACTTGAATATGGTAATAAGCAAAACATCATCTCCCTTCGATTTTCTTATAACCGAGTTTTGCTGTATTTTGATTTTATGATGTAAAACATGAGTCATGGGTCGCAAGTTTCCTTATTGTCCATTGGCATTGTACAAACGCAAATACAATATTGTCTTCCACTGTGTAAAGTAAGTTATACATCCAAATTAGAATATTGATTAAAAACAAGAAACATGATTACCAGACCTAAACCGTATAAGAGGATATATATAAACATCAGGCAACATTTCAACATATCTTTCACGGCAGAAATCGGTTTTATAATTTCTATGAAATAAACATTTATTACTATATTCTAAGGCATCATTCCAAGTACGTTTGTGATTATCCTCTAATAAAGTACGAACATTTCTACACAGTCAGACAAAATAGTTTGTGTGTCCCAAACACAGTCAAATCCAGTTTCTATTAAAATATTCCGTATACATATCAACCACCCAGAAGTAAAAACCTGATTTTTATATAAATCATACAAAACTGTATACAATCTAGAGGACTATTTGTTGATTTGTGAAGAAAGCAGCGATGCCCAAAATCTTATCATACCTCCCCCCGTGGGGATACTGTGGGGTCTTTCGCACAAATAGTTCCCCCATCTTCTGGAAGTTCTTTAATATGTCACTCTCTTTGACTCTGCCTTTTCTCTTTGCTTACTGTCATCGGCTATCTTTCTATCTCACTGGTCCATTCTCCTGCCTTTTTTTAAAAATAAATTCCTACAAAAACTTCTTCAGCCGAAGTCGGATATGCTGGGCCTAACTATTTCTTAGTTAGGCGCATAACGGCAGCATAACGCATCTACGCTCATGTGACAGGAAACTGTTTGAGCGAACGAAGAAGAAGAAGAAGAAGAAGAAGCTTATCATACGTGGTTTTATTTGAACTGACATAGGATGAATTCCTAGTTCTCTGTATATCAACTCTGCTTTGGTAGAACGATTTAAATGAAAAAGATGTTTCAAAAATTCAAGCTGAAAACTTTCCATTAGTTTTAAATCACCATAACCCCAATTTTCACAGCCATAAAGAAGAACAGGTAGTACCATCGATTGATATAAATCCAATACAATATTTACAGGCAAATTTTGAATTCGTGCCATCTTCAATAAAGAAGACATTGCACATTGAGCTTGGTCATACAAATACTTCTTACATTTATAAAATTAAAAAAATTCCCGTTCTGTTAAATTATACCTAAATACTTAAAAGTGTGTGCTATTTCAATGGACTGTTTCTAAGCTTTAAAACGTTTCTAGGATTATATTACGTCCATTAAAAACTACAACCTTTGTTTTTGCGACATTAATTTAACATTAAGCTTCCATTCATCACAATACTCAGATAATTGCATCAAGAGCATGCTGTAAACCATGAAGAGAATTAGCAATAATAACAATATCGTCGGCATATAACAGTGAAAGTAAACTAATCTAACCTAATAAATCACACACACACACACACACATTGTTTCTCACATTAAATTCGCACCGGACAATGCATCCTATTTACAGCAAATAGTTACATTATCTTGATCCTCCTGATCTCTATTATTCACAACCTGAATTTTGAACCCATAGCGCAAACCTCTGCCAAGAAATAGCCGTTTTTCCTTATTTTGTGTGTGGGCTGAACTGATGTAGAAATGTGTTTTGTCAAATGGGAAGTAATTCTAATGAGTGACGGGCTGGAGTGGCTTACTTCACCTGGTGTGTGTGTGTGTGTGTTTGTGCATGCGCGCGCGAAGTGTAGCGAGTAGATTTGCTAGTTGTTATATAAGAAAAAGGAAGGGGGCGGGAGGGTGGTGTGGGTGGGTAGGGAGAGAAGGATGAAAAGACCTGACAGCAAATAACACCATACGTTTGCTACAGCTATCTGTATTAATTTTTAAAAATCGTGACTTTACTGGGTTCGTACTGCCTCTGGGCATTGCCTCCAGTATTGTTCCCACCATATTTGTATTTACAAATGTCCCATATGTGTCTAATTCAGACCAAGAGGACGTAAAACACCATTTTCGCTCGTAACACTCTTCCCCCATAGCAACACAGTTGAACAGGCCAGTGACTTACATACATACATTACTGTGTTGCCATGAGGGGGAGAATACAAATGTTCACGTGTACAGAGACCTATAGCTAATGTTTGCCCCCCAAAAGTAGAAATATGTCAAAAGTAATACTGCAACGTAATCTAAACGTATCATGATTTTGTTCGTTTATTTTATTTATTTTATAGAATTTTCATTTTTAAACAAGGATACGCTTCGCTGAGGAAGGAGTAGGCCTATTAGAGAAAATGGTTACAGTGTGAAAATCGAAGAGAAATAAAGGCAACTTAAAGTTAAACTGAAAACGTGTCTGATAAATGCATTTTGTTTAGCACATAGCCTAACTATAGTCAAGATCACTTTAAAACATTAATCAACAAATTAATAGGCCTACGTTTTAACTTAAGTCGCTGATCCGATTATAAAGTTATTACGCCATGGCATTTAAATGAAAAGTATCAAATCTCTCTCTCTCTCTCTCTCTCTCTCTCTCTCTCTCTCTCTCTCTCTCTCTCTCTCTCTCTCTCTCTCTCAAGAATACTCCTCACTCTTTCTTTTGCTTCCGCTTTCTACAACACAACCACCGAAAACTTAGACAGCAACAGCAGGTGAACAGCAAATTGAAAACCAGCACTGCACACACCACCACCAACAGAACATCCAGCCCCAACACCTGATGGTAAGGCAATTCTTGTGACGCCGACCTCATGTGGCTGCCGCCATATTTCATCACGTGATCTAACCAGAATGCCGCTCGTTCCGCGGGAACGCCAAACTCGATCCGAAACAATTCAGACGCTTTGCTGATGGCGTCTTTGTAGCGCTTGTCCGTGGCCACTTTCATCACAGCGTTTCCTATCTCTTCCGCTGTCGATGTTTTGAGGTCGACCTTTTCGGCAAAGCCTTTCACGCGGGCGCGTTCAGCGTTGTAAGCCTGGTCGGTGAACATGGGTGAGGCCACCATGGGCACGGCGTGGTACAGCGCCTCGTACTGCCCGTTCTTGCCGCAGTGGCTGAGGAACACTCTGGTATGGCCGTGGGCCAGCAGGTCGTTCTGGGGAATCCACGATGACGTCAGGATCTTGCTCGGGTCGGGAGATGCCAGGTCGGACCTGAACACGGACTTCAGAGGAAGCTCCATCAGCACGCGGAGAATTTTATCGCTGAGTTCTTCGGGGAGGTGGAGTACGTAGCTGCCGAAGGACACGATGACCACTCCCTCCGGCGCGCTGTCCATGAACGCTTGGAATTTATACGGCAGAGGTTTGGCGGGGCCTGTGGCCGTGCCCCCGATCAGCTTGACGTTGGGGACGCTGGGCCTGGGGTAGTCCAGAATGTGGTCAATCTCCACCAGGAACAGCTCTGCTCTGGTGATCAGTGTGTCCAGAGGTATGGCTGGCATTTCTGGGGCATACTTAGACACGATGCCGTAATCGTGATAATACATAAGTAACGATGCTACAGTATAAAACAGCGTAGTTTGCAATCGCTCAGAGAATTTCATTCGATCAGAAAAAGGGAATAGTCCTATAGGTGTGACACTTGGAAAAAACGGCACTCTTTGATTAACAGTATCGTACGCTATCCCGGCAAAGGCGAAAGGAACGCCTAAGCGGTACGGAATGATGGTCAGCGGTTTGAGAAGAGCATTGTCAATCAGGATCAAGTCGGGCTGGATCTTTCGTATTTTATCCAGCATGGTTTTGTTCTGGAGAAAAGAGTCGTGGAAATCGGCCATGATTCCGACGAAGGCAACAAAATCTTCAGGCTCGCCATTCAGGTACTTATCTCTGAGTAAGTTCATGGACTGCTCCTCCACGTTAACACTGGGTGAATATTCGATGACGTTGACCTTGGATACATCCAGCACGCCCTTGTCCAGTAGATAGTCCGGCACGGTCATCCACAGCTCGTGGCCCAGGCTGGCCAGCTGACCGGCGATGTTGGTTTGATATTTGGTGTGGCTGGTGTGGGGCATGGGCAGAATCACCACGCGCTTGCCTTCCGTGAATAGCCATAGTCCACAGCTGGCCAGGACGACGAGTATAAAGCTGGTGGACGGGAGATTCATGACACAGGCTGGAGCAGTTTTATAACGTGTCTTGTCTGTGTAGTCTGGGTCTGGCAGTGGTCAGAAGGATTCATCCCTGTGAACAGAATCAGGATTTACTGTATGTAATACCTCATGTTTTAAAGATTATAGATCTAAGCCCCCCGTGGGGATACCGGGGGGGGGGGGGGTCTTTTGTATAAATAGTTCCCCACCTTCTGGCAGTTCTGCGCTTGTAACTTCCTCTAATCTGTCACTCTCTTTTTGACTCTGCCTTTTCCCTTTGATTACTGTCATCTACTATCTTTCTGCCTTACCGGTCGATTCTCTTGCCTTTTTTCAAGACACGCTTTCAAAAAGATCCCCCCCCCCGAAGTCGGACTTGCTGGGCCTAAGCTATTTCTTAGTCAAGCGCATTATTTCTTCACAAAACTGTCCAGGATTGTTTGACTGAAAGCTACTTGTGTTTGTTCACCTTTAAAAAAAATAAAACTTCACAAAAGTCCTCTCACTGCTCCACCCTGCACTCTTCATAATCGTTGATAACGGAACGCCTCTTTTTTTCCGCTGCTGAAGTAGATGCACTCCTGGTGCTGTGGGCCGAGAAAATGTCAGTGTTTATGCCTGCTTCTGCGAGTACAGATTTAACCCAGCGAGCTAATGTGTCGCGACTAATAGGCAGGTGTGGTTTTGGAATTGTTTTAAACAATTGTGGCCCTGTTTTGAAGTTTTTAGTTTTCTCCAGATAAACTCTAAGGTGTGAGACTAAGCACAGTTTTTGATTACTTGTAAATGCACAAATCTCAGCAGGTTGAAGGTGCACTCCCGGTTTTGATTGTTTCTGTTTTTCCGCAGAAACAATTACAAATCTGTCCCCTTTTAGTTTAATATCTGATCGTTTTAGGGTATGTAAACCCTGGCCCCTTTGTCCAGTCAACAACGTCAACAGCATACATGTACGTAAGGTAAGGTCTTTCAAAGACAAGTCATCTAAATCAGGCAGTGATTCTAGGTAACCTAAAACTTGATCCACATCCCATGTTTCTCTATATTTAGGCAGTGAGGGCCTTTTCTCAAATGCTCCTTTCATCACTCTGCGCACCACTGGATGGTTTCCTACAGTTTGTTCACCTTCTCCTAAAGATAGATACGAGGATAGCGCACACCTCGCTGTGTTTAAAACACTATAACTGGCTCCTTCTTTAAACAAATATGCTAAAAAAATTACATACTTCAATAGGTGATGCTGAATGATGGTCAAGTTTGTTAAACTCTGCATATTTTTTCCACTTTTCTATATAACAGTTGTATGATGCTTGAGTGTTTGGCCTCCATGAACTAATCAACAGATCTGCAGCCACCTCCGTTAAGCCCTGCTTCCTGCACTTTCCCCTGATATATGACATGCAAGTAGGCTTTACTTCTTTTTGACCAGAGGATGGATTTCTAGTGGTTTGTTGGGCAACTTGAGCAGATGTTTGGATACAAGTGACACTGGATTCTGGAGAAGCATGCCCCTGAGGACTGGCCACCACACCTGTGTTGTCCACTGGGGAACGATGATCACCCCCACTGCCTTGTCCTGCTTGAACTTCTGTAGCACTTGACTGATGACACTGAAAGGGGGAAACAATAACACACATGATTCTGCCATGAAATAGCGAACGAATCAATTGCAAAGGCCTCTGGATCAGGTCTAAATGCTACATATGGCTCAAACTGTTTGTTCAATCGGGACGCAAAGAGGTCTATTGTGGGGTACACATGCAACTGCTCAAGAGCTGTCCCCAAGGCCATACTATCAAGCTTCCATTCCCCATCTGTATTTAACTTTCGAGACTGGTTATCTGCTTCTTTATTGTCTTTTCCGGGAATGTGTGCCACGGATAGCCATATCTGGTGTGAAATACACAACTGCCAAATAGAAAGGCGATCTCATTACAAGAGTATGAGTGGCTTGAGCCCATATGGTTTATACACGCCACTGCCGTTGTGTTATCAATCAAAATGCGAACATGCTTCCCAACCAGTCTTTCCTTGAAACATTTCAAAGCAAACAAGGCGGCTTTCATTTCCAAATAGTTTATGTGAAATCTGGCTTCTTCCGGCAACCACGCCCATCCAGACTGCTCTTCTTTACATACACAGCCCCATCCTGTTAAACTAGCATCTGACATAACAATAATTTCAGGGTCACTTTGAACAATGTTTTTGAAAGCTGTGGGAACATGTTCAATCCACCATTGTAGCTCCGCCTTAGCATGGTATGAAAGTGATAAGTGCTTACCAAAGTCACCTCTGTGCTTCTTTAGTGCAGCCTTTTTGTCTTCTTCCAAGTGGCGATAATACAAGGGTCCAAACGTAACTGCTGGGAAAGCTGCCACCAGTTTGCCTATTATCTTGGCTAACTCTCTTATTTTAAGTGTTTCTATTCCTTTCGCTTTCACGCAGCATTGCAGCAAATCTTCAGCTCTTTCTTTGGTAAGTTTAACTGTCATAGATTTCGAGTCAATGATAACTCCTAAGAACTGTATAGTTTGCGTAGGTTCAAACACTGATTTTGTGGGATGAATAATGAAGCCTAAAGAACGAAAAAGCTGCACTGTATCAACAACGTTTTGTCTACACAGATCTACTGTTTCAGCCAACAACAAAGAATCGTCAAGAAAGGCAGACGAAATGTGACCCTTTTCTCTCAAGGTGGCAAACATTGGTTTTAGCAATTTAGTAAATTTCCTAGGGCAAGAGATAGACCATTTGGCATACAGGTATATTCCCACAGTTGATCTAGCCACCTAAACCTAAGGAATTTTCTGTGATCCTCATGTATGGACACTGAGTAGTAGGCATCCTTAAGATCAATAGATGCCATAAAACAATCCTTGGTGACTAACGTAAGAGCTGATTGTAAAGTATCCATCTTGAAATGTTGATAAGTTAACTTCTCATTAAGTTTTTTTAGGCTTAAAATCATCCTATATGATCCATCTTTCTTGGGGGTAGTGAAGATGGGAGAAATACACTGTTGTGGAAGAGGGTCACATCGCGATATTACACCTTTCTCATGTAGTTTTTTAATTTCCTGTGTCATAAGTTCCTTTTCTTTCTCATTCAACTTTACTTGTCTCCCTTGGTTAATTGTCAAATGATCTACACAACCATCAAACTCTAGCTTCAGCCCAGAAACTGTCTGTATGACTTCCATGTCACTAGTTAATGCTCTCCATTCTGGTGAAAAATGTTTGAGTCTGCCACCTTGAAAGACGAGAGCTTCATATTCAAGGTCAGAGGTTACCTGAGGGCACTGCGCGGCAGCGCTGAGGCCTAGAAATTCCTCTTTTGTTGGAAGTGGGGGCATGGTTTTTGGCTTTTCCAAGTGGTTGTTTGGCCTTTCCACGCCTGTCCAAAACGTATTTTCTTGTAGCTCCAGTCCTGCTGCCAGTTTTTTCTTCCTTGTCTTAAAAAAGGCTTCCTGTATCTGTTGTTTCTGTTGC
The DNA here is from genome assembly GCA_017654935.2 of Phymorhynchus buccinoides. NCBI lineage: Eukaryota > Metazoa > Mollusca > Gastropoda > Neogastropoda > Raphitomidae > Phymorhynchus > Phymorhynchus buccinoides. The sequence continues at coordinate 22,975,003 of CM065702.1, read as the reverse complement.
CACTGAAGCTTGGTCCAGCTACCACATCTGAACTGATTTTGTCCAGCTCTTTTGCTTCTTTCATCGAAACAGTTAAGGTGTCTCCAAACAACCAAGATGTGATTGGCACTTCGTCAGAGCACAACCCAACATAATCTTTGTTGAGGTAGGGCTTGATGGCCTGTCGACGTCTGATTGACAGGTCATGCACTGCATATCCAAGCATTGTCAAGGCATCTGTGTTGGCGGTCTTAACATCCATTAAGCCCCGCCCTCCTTGCTGCAGCAGGCTTTGCGTAGTGTGCGTGATAGCAATGGCGGCTTTCACAATGGCGCGTTGGGTGTCGGCGAGTCGTGCATCAGCCTTTTTTACATGGTGGGGTAGGGGGCGGAATATGACTTTGCTCACTTTGGGTACCACCAAATTCTGGCAATTCTGTGGCTTGTCGTATTTTTCCATCTTCTCCTTAAGCACTCCTTCTTCGACACGCTCTTTAAATCGTTTGTTTACGTGCTTAGCCAAAGATTCCGCCACTGGTCCAGTTGTAGGTTCTGTCTCATCCAGTTCAGCCTCAAGCCTTGCTAAGAATTCATCATCTTCCAAGCCGCAGTCTGCTCTTTCCTCCTCACTCTCTCTTATCTCCCCTTCATCAGATGACACAGTTTCAGGGCTACTTTCGCGCCTGACCTTGTGGGCACTCCCTTCCACATTCTTTTCATTCTCGTCCTCTGAGTCATTTCTTTCTGCGCGAGGTCGCTTCTTTTTCCCTCGCTTTGGCTGACTGCTTTTCACTTTTTGTTGAGCTAATTGTTCTTTTAATTGATCCAACACCGATGTTATTGCGTCAAATTGTCGAGAGTATTTCGCTTTCACTTTCCACCCTGTTGTCATTGTCACTAGACCTATTTTCCGCCATAATGTTAATAAAAGCAATCCTTTTTTACACACTAAAAAACAGCAACAATCCACAGTGACGTCAAAGAAACACAGCCACAGTAGATGATCAAAGCTCAAAGCCGCTCATCAGTGGAAACTACGTAATAACATCAGATGAACTCGTCACAACACTCAACCGTGCGAAAATACATTGTAGGCAATCCGAGCACAAAGACAACGGCGTCCAAAAAGATCACTGGTCAACACACAAAGACCACGGTGCCAAAGAAAAAACACCGGTCATCTCGCACAAAAAACAACAGCGCCACTTCTAAACGCTGGTATGATGTGCTATAGGCCCAAAGAGCGGAATCCAAGAAAGACTATTAGGCCTAGCGGGTTCAGCTTAGCGTCTGTCTTGTGCAGCGATAGTGCCCAGACTGAAGCGGGAATGTCTGGCAGCAAGCACCCGGATACTCAAACTGTCCTTACCACTAAATACATTGCTAACCAAATAATAATTAACTCTCTTCAGATGCATCCTGAGTGAATCGCTGCAAGGTGGCAGAAGGCTCATATCAATACCATCATAGCTATTCAGCAAGGCTGTAGATGTAGGATTGAAGCGTTGTGTGAACTTCTGATGGCGCAAGCTCATTGATATTCTTGTGCGTGGGTGATCCACACAGACAGCAGGTGAAGTGCTCCAGCTTCTCAAAGAGGAACTCTGGGACATATTCTTCAGATCCAAGATGGAAGAAAGCATCGAGAAAGTCTGGATGCCTTTGTAGGAGTTTCAGTGCTGATACCTTCCCTTTTCTCACGAATGTACTCGTGGTGTCGCAGCCTGTATATGCATGTAGAGCTGGGAGGGCACAGCAGAATTCATGTCCAATGTCCTCAACAATGGCTTTCACATCAATGAGTCTTCTTTTGTCTCTGTACCCCGTATCAAATAGTACTTTCTGTTCCATGTTGTTTTAAAATTTCAGGAGCAACACAAACACATCAGTATCAGGTGATCTCACGCAGATTGTAGCATCATTTGCACAGCGGGCAGAAACATGAATACAGTGGTATATGATCTTGACATCAGCCTCTTCATGTGTTGAGCAGAGTTCTTCCAACTCCTCTGCTAGCGTCTTCTCCCCATTGATTCTCTCCAGGCGTGTACATGTCTGTTCACAGACGAAGAGAACTTGTCTTCCTTGAAGCTTGGAAGCATAGTTATCCTTCCTCCATTCTTGGAGAAGAAATCTTATGAGAGCTACCTTGTTCTCATCGTTTGCCATGAACCCCTTCCAGTCTCTGGGGACTTTCGTTGCAGGCCCTTTGATTAAGAGCACCATTGATTCCCCCCTCCTTCTTCTCTCCAGTCCATATCAGCCAACAACAGAGTTGCCTGATAGAAGAGTCCTCTGTTATGCCTTGTTGTCACCCATCTGTAGTAGGCTGCTTGATTTCGGCTGAACCCTTTGATCCCACTCTGGCTTTTTGCATGTCGATTGATCGTTTGTTCAATCGTAATGTCAACAGCAGTTCTTGAACTAGGCTTTTGAGATCTGTTCACACTGAAGCCTTTGTCTTTCAAGAGGAGCGCCTATGGCCTAAATAATCCGCCTTGGCTGTTGCACAGTATAACGAAACAGTGAGAATCGCACAACATTACTACAGTATAGATGACGGTGTTGATTTCTTTCATTGGCTTGTTACGGTCGGTTGGTGGGTAGGTGGGTGGGTGGATGGGTGGGTAGGTGGAAGGGTTGAATAGTCGCTTTTAAAACTGGTGGAAATGTAGTCTATGTCACACCGACTCCTCAAACCTACCGTCAACGCTTCTTTAGTGAATGCCTTTTCAACACCAACAAGAAGACAAGGCATATACAAGTATTTCCAGAAGTTGTATTTTGTTGTTGTATTGTTGGGTATTTGGTATATTTTAGTCACAGAGACTTATCTCTGTGAAATTCGGGCTGCTCTCCCTCGGAGAGCGCGTCACCGTAAGTACAGCGCCTACGCAAATATTTTTAAGGGGGGGGGGGCACAGGGTGAGGAGCCCTCCTAGGTGAGGAGCCCTCCTCACCCTGTGCCCCCCCCCCCCCCGATGTAGTGAACCGATCGTAATAAAAATGAGCAGAATTGTCTCTGATGTCTCCATGATGATGCTCATTGTCTCAGCCTACCCAAATGCACGTACTTCCAGTCAGATCGATGTCTGCGACTATGGATAACATTATTGTTAATTAAAAATAGAGTCAGGGAGAAAGGTGGCAGAGTGGTTAAGACGTTCGCCTGCCAAATGTAATGTGTGACTGCAACGTGAGTGAGTGAGTGACCCGGGTTCGAATCCCGGCCTCCTCGCCCTTTCTTTCTAGTTTGACAGGAAAATCGAACTGAACGTCCAGTCCTTCGGATGGGGACTTAAATCTAGTCTGACCCGTGCGCTTTACGCACGTAAAAATCCCACGGCAGTTGAAAGTCTTTAAGAGCAGGGAGAAGTCCCGCCGCCTGTGCATTTGCATCATGCTGTATTGCATTGCATTGTATTGCATTGTTGCACCGAGAATTAAAAAAAATCATAGGACCCACAATCATAGGACAGCCCCTCCCTCTCTCTCTCTCTCTCTCTCTCTCTCTCTCTCTCTCTCTCTCTCTCTCTCTCTCTCTCTCTCTCTCTCTCTCTCTCTCTCTCTCTCTCAGGGCTGAGTGAAAAAAAGCTGTAACTAATTAGCTTATCTCATTACTCTGAATAAATAACATTTCGTCGTCATCGTCGTCGTCGTCTCTCTCTCTCTCTCTCTCTCTCTCTCTCTCTCTCTCTCTCTCTCTCTCTCTCTCTCTCTCTCTCTCTCTCTCTCTCTCTCTCTCTCTCTCTCCTCTCTCTCTCTCTCTCTCTCTCTCTCTTCCCCCCTCTCTCTCTCTCTCTCTGACTCTCTCTCTCCCTCTCTGTCTCTGACTCTCTATGCCTGTCTTTTCTGTCTCTTTCTTTCTGTTTTGCTCTCTCTTTCTGCCTGTCTGTTTATCTCTATCCCCCCCCCCCCCCCTATCTCTCTCTCTCTCTCTCTCTCTCTCTCTCTGTCTCTCTCTCTCTCTCTCTCTCATCTCTCTCTCTCTCTCTCTCTCTCTCTCTCTCTCTCTCTCTCTCTCTCTCTCTCTCTCTCTCTCTCTCTCTCTCTCCCTTTCTATGTCTCTCTCACCCCCGTCCCTCTCCCTATTTATTTCTTAATATTTTGTAACTATATTATTTTGTACTACTCGTGTTCTTAGTCAATGGCCTAAACATAAAACAAAAATGACGATGCTCTTCATTAAACATTACTTCCAGTTCAGTATTATGGTCCTGTTTTTGGGGTGGTGTGTCATTATTTAGGCGAAACGAGACTACTTATCAATTTGTCGATGAAACGTGCATAGGTGAAACGCGCATAGGCGAACAGAGGCGCACCGCCTTTATCATCACATAGACGCATCTATGAAATTCGGGCTACCCCTACCTAGAGTACCTTTATAGAGAGAATTAACCCTTTCACCGCCAATGTTGCATTTATGCACCACAACGGTTAAACACCCAAGTCACTAAAAGGCATCAAATCAGGGCCTGTTATTTGAAGACCGTTTTCTTAACTTTGGGAGGTAAGGATAGGCCTAATGTTATACATGTCACAGAGGAATTCACAATATTGCAAATACATTTTTGTCTCTACCCAGTTAAGTTTAATGGTATGTTTTGGCTGAAATATGGCTGGCAGCGAAAGGGTTAAGGTACTCGACCCCTACCTAGAGAGTAGCGCATGGCCACTCTTTTCTTTCTGTTCATTTTGAGACACGCCGACGAACATACAGACTGACCGTCAGAGAAACATACAGACCCTTGTTCCGATAGCAAGCCACTTTCGTCTTATAGTAACACTGGGAACAGGGTGGGTATGGAATGCATTGCACTCTTTGGAAATGGCTGCACAAAATCGTAAATAGGAAGGTAGCACTCCACTTGAATAGAGTGGCGAAAAACTAGGTTGAATCTCCAACGATTATAAGTACATCACGAACTTACAATGTAGGTCCGTGAAGTACATACATGTACGACTATTCTTTGCTTTGGCACGGAGCTGTTTCGTGTAGTGCATTAATTTGGGGGTGCATGGACGCACACGCGCGCGTGCAAGTACGTACGCACGTACTTGCAATATTTATGCGAACGCGCGCACGCGCGCGCACACACACATACACTATGCCACACACACACACGCCAGCACGCACGCACAAAGAGAGAGAGAGAGAGAGAGAGAGAGAGAGAGAGAGAGAGAGAGAGAGAGAGAGAGAGAGAGAGAGAGAGAGAGAGAGACAGAGAGAAAGAGAGAGAGAGAGAGAGAGAGAGAGAGAGAGAGAGAGAGAGAGAGAGAGAGAGAGAGCATTTGCATTTACATAATATCATGGATATTTTACATCTTGCTCAGAAGGCTTCATGTTAAAACGCTGATCGGCCGGGCGTGGTGGGTCTTTAAAGTCGAATAACGTTTGCTTTTTAATAAAAAGATTATGAGACCACAATTGGCATGAATATAGAAAATTGTACTTTCTATTCAGCGTAGACTAGTACGTGGTAAGATTTAACGCGGTGACAGCCCTGACATGGCCTTTGTTGTCGACGGGGCTATAATTTGAATCTTAATCTTAATCTTAAGTCTTTGAAATTTGTGTAGCGTTATTTATTTTGAAGATTTTAATAGATTTATTTTGCGTCCGGACATTTGGGGTCTTTACCATAGTATTTGCTTATTCTATTA
>CM065702.1:22911860-22959360 GCA_017654935.2 Phymorhynchus buccinoides | reverse complement strand
GAAAGGGTTACAAAAAACACATCGAAAAACAATTACAAAATAATACATACCGCAATTAGGCCTGTCATTAATCCCAAGGCGAAGAAGATCCTCACAGGTGTGAAGTTGTTCATGATGAAAATGTTCAAATAAAAAGCAAAAAATTAATAATATCCTACTAATCAATAATTATTGATACAAGTTTCACAAGTATTAATAATATGCTGAGCGGTCTCGTCAGCAGAAGCGTGACCTTTTGACTCATGCAATAATTGATTAATAAAAAATAATAAATAAAGTCAGCCCGGAATGAAGAAATCGGTCAACACTTTTTTTTCCTTTTTTTTTTAATCAGTCAACACTTGAGTAAACTTGAAAACTGAAAGATGGCTAGTAAGTAGACTAATGCCATGAAAACAGTCTTCTTTCAACGCTCTCTTTATTTATAGGGCAGCCAAAGGGGGTGGGTATAGGGGAAGACGGGGTAAAAAGCGCATGGGCGGGTAAGAAGCCCACCCCAATTATCTCATGAAATGAAGCAAATTTTGTCTCATTTTGCCCATGAGACGAGCGTTAATGTCTAGCATTCGTCTCATGGGCAAATTTGACTGAAATTTTCTTTATTTCATGAGATAATTGGGGTGGGCTTCTTACCCGCCCATGCGCTTTTTACCCCGTCTTCCCCTATACGTATTTTGTGGAAAGGGGTAGCTTGAAGATAATACAGTGGAACCTCCCTTATACGACCTTCAAAAATAATCCAAAATGAGGTCTTATAAGGGAGGTAATTTTAATTCTTACAAAGAAGGGCAATGTCTGTGAATGAAAATCAGTAGTAGATATAAAGATGGTGGGAACGATCCTGGAGGCAATGTCCGTAGGCAGTGCAACACCAGTAAAGTCCCGAATTAGTAACAATACAGATGTATGATAAACACTAAACAACTGGGCAATGTCTCAGAGAAGCAGGTCTTAAATGGGAGGGAGTCTTATAATGGGAGGTTCCACTGTATAAGAGAGGAAGAGACGGGGACGAGAGAGGGGGGGGAGAGAGAGAGAGAGAGAGAGAGAGAGAGAGAGAGAGAGAGAGAGAGAGAGAGAGAGAGAGAGAGAGAGAGAGAGAGAGAGAGAGATGCTTGAATTTGAATTAATGGTTCTTAGGTCTTTCTGCCCGTATCAAAATGAAATGGGCGCAAGGGTAGGGCGGGGTGGCATCGTAGTAACGGGTAATGATATAGCAAATGTATGAAAGAGAGAGAGAGAGAAAGAGTGAGAGAGAGAGAGAGAGAGAGAGAGAGAGAGAGAGAGAGAGAGAGAGAGAGAGAGAGAGAGAGAGAGATCGATCATTATAATGTGGTTAACTTATTTGCAAACAATAGGTACCAGTAAGGTGCGGCACAGCGCCCCACCCCCTCTTTTCCTAGGCCCACCCCCAGTTCTTTAAAAGCTGCAGTACTTTGCCACTAGAACAGGAGACTGTTCTTTTCTCTGTTTGTTTGTCTGTACACTCTATTTGTCTGTCTGTTAGGCTATGCAGTATGTGTGTGAGTCAAGTCAAAATGATCTTTATTGAGGGCTAAAGAGTAAGCTGACAAAGCTTTTTTTTCATCCTGAAAGTGTGTGTGTGTGTGCGTGTGCGTGCGTGTGTGTGTGTGTGTGTGTGTGTGTGTGTGTGTGTGTGTCTGTGTGTGTGTGTGTGTGTGTGTGCCTGCCTGTGTGTGCATGTCTGTTTGAAAGCGTGTGTATAGGCATGTGTGTACAAGCTCAGAAACGAAACACGTGTTTCACTCGCCACAACCTTAACAACTGAACCGACTGTGATGAAATTGGGCAGGGTGGTTTCTGATATTAGTTATGCATTTCTACAACATGAGCAAATGGCCGGTCATGTTTTTGTGTCTGCATATTATTGTTGTTGTTGTTGTACCCTGGCTAAAAGACTCCAGGGATCATCCCAACAGCAGAAGCACTTGAACACTATGGTACAAGTGCATCAGCTACGGATGAGAACATTACGTGTGTGACCGGTTTTTTTAAATTACCCCGCCACACTCTGACTTCGGGTGTGTGACGAGGTAATGGGTTAAAAGGCTAAGTCTCTAGGGAAGACTTTAGAAAATTTGCCTTTAGCCCACTTCTCTAGGGTATGGGAGATGAGCAACTTTCCCGGCCCCTTTTCATCTAATAAATTTATATTTGTGCCCGGGTTCTGGCTCGTCAGATGGTTGTAAGAAATACAAGTGGTTGAATTGCTCTAAATGGCAGACAGAGAGAAGTAGGGTTTTACATGAAATTACAAGACTCCCACTCTCATCAGTCTGACCAAAGGGTTCAGGATTATTTGACACTTGTATTTTATTTACTCCCAAAATCTGCATAAGATTATGCAACAATAATAATAAAGCAGCTCAATGGCGCCAAAACAAAATATGGATAAAAAACAATGAAATCCGAAAGGATTCACAAGACTTTTGTCTTTCTATAAGGTTCGCCCCATGCCGGAAGGGTTACTAATTATCTTCGGTGTCCGTAGGAAAGTTCAAATGATTGGCGCAGTCAGGTGGACTTAGCTGTTTGAAGTTCTGGGCTTGCTCGTCAGGTGAGAGTAGCTCCCAGTCGTTCCGATTACGGCTTCGCGGGATGGCACGGTTCAGGCGTGGTCTCCTCGCGGATTCTGGGTGCGGGTCGTCTTGGCGACAGTCCCGTCTTGGTGCGTGGTGGAGTCCGGGATGATCTTCCGGCCCACGATGCCCTGCTGATAATCACAGGAGAAGGTGGATGTAGATCTCTATGGCTTAGAGACAAGGGGCTTCAGTCGGCAGGGAATTAGTGAATCCCAACCGGCTTGAAGGCTTCCCTTGTACAATAGCACTACATGTAGTTAATAAATAAACTGAATTTCAGTTAACAAACTGAGATCAGTAAAACATAAAAGGTGATCAATCCATCATCACTCTCCATCCAACACCTGGAAAGGAATGGTATCATAAAGTGCAAGATTGCGGCCCATAGGTTTCCTACTAAAAATAGTGCAAGATTGCGGCCCATAGGTTTCCTACTAAAAATAGACAAAAGGGTTAGTAGGCATAAACTCCGGTTCTGGTACCAAAAGTGTTCAAGTCAAAAACACACACACACAAATAATCAGTGCACATAAATAGAATAGAATGTTTACCACTTCTTTTCTATAACATATCTATCTACTCCTTATTCATCATTGAACATAGGATCTAGATCAAAACTAGAGTCACACAAATAACCAGTCTCAATCACCAGTCATCAATAAGACTTACTAGGTGGGCTATTCTGGCTGGGAGAGGTGTTGCTCTAGTCAGTTTCAGCGTCTTGTGTGAAAAACTTTTTCTCACTACGCCAATTATAGCCTTCACTTTCAAACAATGAAAGCCTGCTATTGGTTTATAGCAGTCGACACGTCACAAGATGCTGTTCTAAATGTACCGAACAATCACGCGCCTATTACATCCTTATCACATGCCGATATTTGAAATCCTTCTCGTGCTCGGAACGGCAAAACCATCTTCAAAGGGAGATAACCGTGGTTGTCACTTTCTTGTGATGGGTAATGACACGGTGTCTTACAAAGGGAACCGACTCTTGATATCACTATCTCGCGATGAGACGGCAGATAAGGGGGGGGGGGGGGGTGAAGGGAGATAACCTCGGTAGGTGGCACGCGCCGACCGGGGAGACAAATCGACCTTCAAAAGGGACCAATCCCGGAATCGGCATTCTTTAGATGGTGGGTGGCAATTAACGTGGCGGCCGGACAGAGAAACGAAAAGGAGAGGGGGGAGGGGAGAAGGGGGTGGGGGGGGGGGGGGTGTAGATAAGAAATAAAGAAAGCGGGTCGCGCGGGACACTTACGTCACAGGGTGGTTTTGGAGACTGATGATGTTATGCTAGGAGCTTGTCATGGCTTAAGACAATACCTGCATAGCCATGCAAAGCATAACAACATTTTGATGTAGCCTTGGTGTTCTAGCCTATGTCCATTGGTCTGACACAACCTTAAGCCGCCAAGGCGGGCGTCTGTTACAGGAGCAAACAGGGCAGTACAATTGTACTTACATGTCTGTTTTGTTATAAATTCGGGACTTTACTGGTGTTGCACTGCCTCCGGGCATTGCATCCAGGATCGTTCCCACCATCTTTGTATCTACTAATGTCCCATGTGTGTCTGTTCCAGACCGGAGGACGTTAAACAGATTTTCACCCAGGGCAGTACAAGCGAGGAGGGGGCAGGGGATCCAACGGCTTGGTTGAGAGGGGTGTGTGTGTCTCAGAAGCTAATAATAATTTGAATGTAGAAGACGCGTTGAAGGTCTCCCCTGGGAGAATAAGATGTAGCCATGATCCTTATTAAACCTTTGGGTTGGAATTATAAGAGGTACATGAAATCAAAAGTGCATGGATTCTCAAATGTTTTTGTTGTTTGTTTTTTTTAAGCAGTGTATAGGGGGCAATGTTGTTGTTTTTTAAACTGTCTCAACTCCCCCGATCGACTCTTATAGTATTCATTTATGTCCTTGCCGTTTTGGTTCAGCTTTGGTTATTGTACTGTTTGCTGCGTGAGAACGGTGATGACAGGATGTGGTGTGTGTGTGTGTGTGTGCGTGTGCGTGCGCGTGCGTGCGTGCGTGCGTGCGTGCGTGTGTGTGTGTGTGTTTTGTGACAGGTGTTTGTGTGTGTGTATGCATGCGTTTGTGTAGGTATGTGTGTGAGCTTTTGTACTTGCGAAAGCGTTTATTAGTGTGCATGTTTGCATGAATGTGCGTAATCGCATATGATGAGCCTAGGCTATGCGTGCTTATGCTTGAGCTGTCTCAGGACCGACCTCTTGGAACAAACTTCCTCTTTCCCTCCGTCAGCGACCGACCCTCTCTGCTTTCAAAGCTAACCTCAAGACCCACCTGTTCCCCCATCATTAAAGCTCCGCTCTCTTTCTCTTCTCTCTCTCTTGCCATTAGGTCTGTTTCTGCTGTATTCCATTTGTTATCCGTGTGTCAGTGCAGTGTTCGCTTTGTATTGCGTTTTTGCTTGAATGCGTTATGAATGCTAACGTGTGTGAGCGCTTTGATTTTATTTCTATCAAGATTCAGCGCCGTATAAATACTGTATGTTTTGTATGTGTGTGTATCGGACTCTACAGTCATCAAAGGGCAATGCCGCCTGGGACCAATCCCCCACCGATCCTCAGAATCCGCCAACAAATGTGTGTGTGTATGCATGCATGCTTATGTGTGTATGTGCATGCGTGTGTGCGTGCATGCTTGTATATGTGTGTCCGTGCATGCGCGCGCGCGTGTGTGTGCCTACGCATTTTATTGTTCATTGTCATATGAGACTGCAATATCAAATTTCAGTGACTGTCGCAATTGTGGATTGTATTGTATGGAAATAAAGCAGGCTTCTCTCTCATGATTGTGTCCGTCTCTATTAACAGACGCTGTCAGGACTTGCTTACTACTGTCCACACGGTTTCCTCTGTGTGTGTGTGTGTGTGTGTGTGTGTGTGCGTGTGCGTGTGCGTGTGCGTGTGCGTGCGTGTGCGTGTGTGCGTGCGTGTGCTTTGTACAGTGGTAGCATTAGTAACACGTTCCTCTGTGTGTGTGTGTGTGTGTGTGTGTGTGTGTGTGTGTGTGCTTTGTACAGTAGTAGCATAAGTAACAGGAGGACGAAGAGGCGGAAACCAAGCACACACACACACACACACATGTCTATTATGAACACACACACACACACGAACACACACACACTGACAGAGTGTAAGGAGAACACAAACACACAACCCATGCCTTCTAATACAAACAAGTCCTTTACAATAGTTTCATATGTAAGTTTATTACTTTATGTATAAAGGCTTAACAAAAACAGTAAATATGGATCTAAGATTGCAGCAATTATAGGAGATCTAATATATAGACATATGATATGCTCAAATGTAAAATATCATATTTATTGACAGAAATATAAAATTCATATCTAGAAATGGCACACATAATTAAAAAGGAAAAAGAAAAGCACATAAAAAGCTGCATTAAAAAATAATTTAAAAAAAGCGACAGATCTTTTAAATTATATTATTATGCATAAGTTGTGATGAAGGGGAGCCGAGGCTGCAGATCACCACAAACAATAAAAAAAAAGTCAGTAATTATGCAAGTTATATTGCCTTTCAATAATGAGCCAAAATGATCGTGACAAATGAAATGCTTTTAAGAGCATGCTTCGTTGTAGACGCAGTAACATCACACTATTTAAAAAAAAGGATTTTAGGTGCCTTGCCCAGGGTACATTCCCAATCTCTCTCGGCCAAAAGGCCTTGGTGTTGGGATTGTCCCTAAAAACCAAATAAAGCTTGAGCTAACATCAATCCAAACTAACTTCAAAGTTAAATAGACATATTCCGAAGGTGGCGGATAGCCTACCCATAAACGTTTATCAAAAGTCATTCACAAAAGTTTGAGTAAACATGTTTAAAGACAGGCAGACAAACAGACTGTCACAGAAAAAACTAAGAAAAGACAAGAACAAAAAAATTCCCACTGGTGGAAGTAATTACGTATGTAAAAAAAAAAGAAGCAACAAATTAAAAACAATGTTTAAAAAAAGTAACATATGCAAAAACAAAAACAAAAGAAACCAGAATGCTACATTATAATGTAACTAGATAAACCCGTGCTCCGCACGGCAGCATGAAGCATCTGCGTTCATAATTGATAGGAACCTGTCTGAGCGATCGAAGAAGAAAAAGAAGAACTGGTTAGATGTAAATAATGAAGAAAAGAGACCCAAAAATATGTGGTGGTGCCCCCTCCCTTCCACCCACTCCCCTCTCCTTTAAAAAAGATGATGACCCCCCCCCCCCCCCCCCCCCCCCCAAAAAAAAAAAAAAAAAATGTGGCGAGGGGCCGACTCGAACCCGCGACCACGGACGTGTGTAGAGGTGCGTGCCACGACCTACTGATTTGCGGACGCGCCGCTTTACCTATTGAGCTATCAAGGCTTCTTAGACAGTCGAAGTAAAAAAATTATTATAAGAGGAAGAAGGGAAAGCAGTCAAGTCGGACACCTGACCCAGCTTCATGAAAGCAATTGCAAGCCTCGCACAGAACAGACTTAGGTTTTGTCACTTTGAGAAAAGTAGGTGCCTAAATGTTGTGAAAACACACACACACACTGTAGTAGACAGCACACACTTAATCATTGCTTGCTCGGTTTCCTGTCAATTCATGAGCGCAGATGCGTTGTTCTCCGTTATGCACCTTTCAAAACAAATATGGTTAGACCAAACACAAAACTTCCAGAACGTAGAGGAACTATTTGTAAAAAAAAAAAGCCCTACTCGCCTCCCTCTTCTCCTTCCTAGCCACCCCTCCCCCTCCCCCTCTCCCTTCTTCTAACCAAAGCAACCATAGAAGTTTCTAGGTGCAGTGAGTTAGGCCTAGCCTCGGCTTTTTGTTATCACACGCACAGTCTAAAAATGAACCGTTTTTAGCAGACGACACATTCTGCTACTCAGGCTATTGCAGCATCGTGTTTGCCCCCCCTCGGTATGTACGAAGGGGCCCGATTAAGGATTAATCCACTATTGTTTTTTAAAACATTTTGGCAGTTTGAGTGTTTTTACCTGGTGATTGTTGTTGGGGGCCTCCAACATAAAGGTCATACAGGGATCACGGCTGTTCCCTCAAGCACAAAAAATATAAGTTTCGCATAAAGGATATGACGTCACGGCTATTCCACTGTCACGGCTATTCCGTGAAACTGTCTTTCTTTAAAATCACTCCCTCTGTTAAGCAAATTTTATGTGAAATCCCGGCTTTAAACGGCGACTTGGTGAATTTCACTTGGAAGAACTGTTAAGCACCTACACGTGCCCCTATATTTCACAGTTGAAGGCAAAGATCGCCGCGACAATATCAAAAATAAAAAACATGATACAAAAATATCAATAAAACGTAGGTATAAAATGGAATGCTGAGTACATAGCCTATTGGATATCAAAGTAAAATGTTTACAACAGGGGTCGCGCTAGTGTATTTGAAAACACGTTTTGCTTACGCGACGTCTGCAAAAAAATGCGTAAGGGAAGCAAGAAATTGCGTCAAAGAACAAAATGATAAATCTAAGCTAAAAACAATGAAAACAAGAAAGCAATAAAAACATGCATTTTTATTCACTAACCAGTCATTCTCAAAGACAGAAGTCTGGCAGTGTGCAACAACGCGCTCATTTCGCGCCAAACGCTTCATTTACGTCACAGTTAATTGACTGGAATCTGGATATCCAGTGGCCAAGCACCATGAAAGGAAGCAAAGGCTGGAAGGGGGTGGGGGTGGAATCAGACAATGCGCTTACAGTGATTTTCCCACCACTGCCTACGTCACAGCAGTACTGGACGGAATCTGGATAACTAATGAAAGAGAAAGGATGGGATACTTGGGCCTACCTCCTCACAAAGCAGTGGCGCTTTTCTATAGTCTGTTCCAATGTTTGGTGTAGCAGAACCACTGTACGTGTAGGGACCGTGGGACTTCTAATGTCTGATTCACCATCTAGACTCAGATGCGATTTTGAGCGGACGTCATTTTGCGAACGGGTTACGCGTAAACGCCGTAAAAATGCGTCAGCGATTTTTAAAACGCGTCAAATACGCAAGAAACATGCGTTAGCGTGACCCCTGTTACAAGAATGTAAAACTAATATTATATATAACAAGTCTGTTTAAAAGCTTAAATTTACAGAAAGACTTTAGTGTTTACACACTTTCATAAAAGATAACATTTTCACACTTGAGTTCAAATAACATTGTATTTACATACTTGAGTTTTGAAAAAGTGTTACAAACGCACAAAATAAGAGTATTTCACATTTGAGCTCACAAATAGGTGTGTTACACCATTGAGTTCACACACACAAAATAAGAGTATTTCACATTTGAGCTCACAAATAGGTGTTTTTTAAACACACGCTAACAATGCAAAAAAGTTAGTGTTTATTTACTTCAATTTACAAAATGAAAATAATTACTGTTGTCCTTACTAGACCTGTTTACCCCAAATCTTCACTGTCAGTAATCCCAAGCTCTGAAAACAGTAATTTCAGGCATCTGTCCGTAATTTTGCTGTCCGAGAAATCCTTTCACCAGAATTTTTCGCATGCTGCAACTTCCCATCCAAACCCAACTTCAACAACTGCCGAAATTTTGCACTTCGTACCTAAAAAATGGCGGCATGGAGAAATAAACCGGAAGTATTCATTCAAGGGACATCACTCGAAGTGATACCTTTGATAGCAGACGACACAGTAGCGAGTACGGCTCAAACGCCATGCCTTCTTTCTGATTTCTTCTTCTTTTTTTTCCGCACTCGTTCAGCGGAAATGCAGATTTTTTTGTTGCTGACCGTAATAGCGTAATCGGAGGTCTCAAAATGTAATAATTACGGACAAATCCGTAGGGAAAACAGGACTGCCTTACACACTTTTGGTCATATAACAATAATAATAATAGTACATTTATATAGCGCTTTGCCTCAAATGAGCCCAAAGCACTTTACAAATATGGATATGTATGTCTGTATGTCGGTAAGTCGCTTCCAACCGTGACTGCCAGACAGCAGAGGGGGCAGATGTTATTCTGGCGGGCGGGGCGAGAATTTGTTTATACTGGAGCTGCCTCACCTAAGATACATCCCCACTCTCTCTCTCGGCAAAAGGGATTTGAGGACAGCTGGCGTTGGCGAAGGTCCCCAAAGGCCAACTTAAGTTCATATACCATCGCACCATTCAAATGATTTATTTCATGAAAAGAGTATAATTTCAAAACACTTTTAATTAGCTATCAAAAAACGATTTCTGTACTGCTGACAAATTTGAAAAATTGTAATTAAATAATCTCAGTAATACTAATACGTAATCAATTAAGTCACAATTAGTTTCTTTCGTTCTCAAGATTTTAACAAAATATGTAAATCCGAATAACAATTTCCAAATAAATGAATTTTGTTTTTAACAAAACAGATATTGAGACAACCCCTCCCCTATGACACAATATGGCTCTCACAAAAAAATAAACCCTTTCTTAAATTAGAAAAAGAAAAACAACAAAAGAGGAAATGTGGCTTTTCAAAAATCTAAAGCCTCTCCCCGCAAAAAAATCAGTTGAAGAAAAACGTTTTTAAGAAAAATAACAAACGTAAGGTGTAACAAGCGTAGCTTCTTCAACAAATGCTAAAAAAAAATTAAACAAAGTAAAAAACCATGAAATGTGCAACTCCTTGGTCTATTACCGTAGTATTACACAATCTATCAGTTTGTACGAAAATTAATCTAACAAAAAGATGAGAAGAGCAAAATCATGCCAAATTTCCATTGCTTTCCGAAACGTTGAAAGATATCCTAAACAAAATATTGACACACAAAGAATACTAACATGTACAGAAATATTAAACATTTTTTCTCTTTTTTAATTGCGTAGATAGCTGGCTGAATAAATCTCATAATAAACTTTCAGTTCAAATCTTTTCTTTCACAAAATAATGAGCATAATAACAGACAGAAAAACAAACAAGCCAATAATAATAAAAGTTTAATTCCTTGGAAACAGTAAAAAAACAACCACACACCTTAAAACAGCAGTTATATGGCAACACAGGCATTTTTACGGCAAGACAGGCATCTTGCGGCAACACAAACGCTTGTCATATAACAATGGCAAGAATATTACACCCAACATCAGTAATAATAGCACGAGCTTCATTATTAATTATGGCAACAACCATTTCATGTTAGTTATGACAACAATAACTATTTCATATTAGTAATAATATCAACATCTTATATTAGTTACGATGGCAATAATGATAATATCAATGTTAGTAATAGTAAGAAACATAAGCAACAAAGCTATCATAATTCATATTATTATTATTATTATTATTAGGTACTTTATAGTCACAGAGGCGTCTCTGTGAAATTCGGGTTGCTCCCACCTGGAGAGCGCGTCGCATCCAGAGGCGCGCCACCCATTTTTGGGGGGCATTTGTTTTTGGGCATGCGATTTTTGTGTGACTGATGAGGAAGGAAAAGGGGGTGGTAAATTTTGACCAAATGACAACTTTTTCGTTGCCACTGGGATTAACGTGTGCTAAGTGAATGGGCACACAGGACCTCAGTTTATTGTCTCATCCGAAACTCATATAGCATCGTAATACTTCTCTCAGTTTATTGTTAACATATTGGATATTGTAAGTCACTCAGTAACGTTGACTGAGAGTGTAGAGTGGCACAGTGGTATAGGTAGCGCGTTCGCCTCGTGTCAAGTAAACCCGAGTTCGAACCTGGGTACAGGGGATTTTGCACTAGGCCTTACGGTCTGAACGTGGAGTCTTCCGGATGAGACTATAAACCGAGGTCCCGTGTGCCCATGCACTTAGCACACATTAAACCCAGTGGCAACGAAAAAGTTGTCATTTGGTCAAAATTTAACCCCCCCCCCCCCTTCCTTCCTCATCAGTCACACAAAAATCGCATGCAGAGTTGCAACTAGGATTTCAACAAAGTGGGGGCAAGCCCCCCCTCACCTTGAAAAAAGGGGGGACTTGGGGAAAAAAAAGGGGGGGGGGGTGTGGATGGGAGAAAAAAGTACAATAACATTTAAACTTAGTGACACACACACACACACTGACATAATTACATTTACTTACAAACTGCAGCGCAATCCGTCGACTTCATTTGTCACCCACGGCTATGTTTTTTTCCAGTCGTCTTGGAACTTTGTTCCCTTTTTCGATTTATCAGCACTCGATTTTGGGTCACTCTCACAGTCTGAATCACTTGCGTGTTCAAAGCTGGCTTCTTCATCGCCAATCTCTTCATTTTCTGAAGTCCTGCTTGTCGAAGGACTAGGTGGTGGGGACGATCGTGTGTTTTTTAACGCGAAGTCGAACAAAGTCCCGCTTTTGCGTTTGGTCGCCATTTTTCTGCACCCAGTGCTGAGACCGGAAGCCCGCTCGTTAAATTACATTAAACACGCTTTCATTGGTCGATCATAGTATACAACTACCTACTGTCCAATGAAATTGCTTGTTATGTGCACGCTGTTGGGAGAATGAGAGGCCCTGCCAAGGGTGACTAGCTTGATCGTAATGATCGCGCGCATCAGTTTTAAAAGTGCGGGGATGGTTTCTTTTTTGCGCGCGCGTTCTCGCGAAGCTTTTTTTTAATTTGCGGGATTTTTTTTTTTAATGCGCGAATCCCGCAATCGCGCCCTCTAGTTGCAACTCTGGCATGCAAAAAAAAAAAAGGTGGCGCGCCTCTGGCTGCGACGCGCTATCCAGGTGGGAGCAACCCAAATTTCATAGAGACGCCTCTGTGACTATAAAGTACCTAATACTAATACACTACAAAAAGGAACTGATATTGTACAAAAAACAACAACACAAAAAACAGAAGAACATTTGATCTTTTGTCCCCAACAATCAATTCGTTAACGATACTGAAATAAGCAAACGTGATAAATATGAATACAAGAATAATAGCATGATGATGTTCTATCAACTTCTTTTACAAAGTTCACTAAACGTTTCTCAAGTACTATGTCACACATGGGTGCTTCTCCTCAAGCTATGTGCCTCAATTCAGGTTCTTTTTCTTGTGGCCTCTGTCTGAACTGAAGTTTTCTTTACAAAAAATAAAAAAAATAGGAGCAATCTCCCAGAATTTCTTTTTTTAAAAATGAAATATAGATGTCAGTTTTCTATAATGTTCTTCCAGATCTTTGAACGGTTATTTGTTTTAGATATAGACAGCCATCACCCATGTTCATGTTCCGTACTTTAGAATTCTCAATGGCCTTTGCATTTAGTTCGATGTCGCCATTCCATAATTATGTTTTCCTTTCCATTGTAGATTTTACTCATCAGAGACTGATTGTTGATTGCTCCATACTTTTTCCTTTCCAATGTAGATCTTACTCATCAGAGACTGATTGTTGATTGCTCCATACTTTTTCCTTTCCAATGTAGATTTTACTCATCAGAGACTGATTGTTGATTGCTCCATACTTTTTCCTTTCCAATGTAGATCTTACTCATCAGAGACTGATTGTTGATTGCTCCATACTTTTTCCTTTCCAATGTAGATCTTACTCATCAGAGACTGATTGTTGATTGCTCCATACTTTTTCCTTTCCAATGTAGATCTTACTCATCAGAGACTGATTGTTGATTGCTCCATACTTTTTCCTTTCCAATGTAGATCTTACTCATCAGAGACTGATTGTTGATTGCTCCATACTTTTTCCTTTCCAATGTAGATCTTACTCATCAGAGACTGATTGTTGATTGCTCCATACTTTTTCCTTTCCAATGTAGATCTTACTCATCAGAGACTGATTGTTGATTGCTCCATACTTTTTCCTTTCCAATGTAGATCTTACTCATCAGAGACTGATTGTTGATTGCTCCATACTTTTTCCTTTCCAATGTAGATCTTACTCATCAGAGACTGATTGTTGATTGCTCCATACTTTTTCCTTTTCAATGTAGATTTTACTCATCAAAGTTTTTCCTTTTCAATGTAGATCTTACTCACAGTCTGATGTTCATGCTCCACGGTTGTTCCTTTTCTATGTAGATTTCACTTATCGACGAGACCGAATCCACTGTTCCATGGTTTCATTCGACAAGGAAGTTGAAGATTTTCTCCTTAGCAGTTAGAGAGCTCCTATTTCACTCTGAGGCCTGGACCCTGTGACAAAACACACAGAACTTTACAAGCATAAAAAAAGCCTCCGCAGACACAATATTGTTATTTTGAAGATGGATTTAACCCTTTTGCCGCCAGCCATATTTCAGCCAAACAATACCATTAAACTTAACAGGGTAGAGAAGGAAAAATAAATCTGCAATATTGGGAATTCCTCTGTGACATATAGAACATTAGGCCTATCCTTACCTCCCAAAATGAAGAAAATAAGATCTTAAAATAACAGGCCCTGATTTGACGCCTTTTGGTGACATGGGTCTTAAACCATTGTGGTGCATAAATGCGACATTGGCGGTGAAAGGGTTAAATCAGTCATACATCTAAACAAAGGCTTTTTTTTGCTGTTGTTTCCTGCAGTTCATCAGATATTGCCTGCATTTTGACACATAAAATAAACTAAAGAAACAAACCAAAAGACCAGACAAGAACAATCGCATTAAGTCTGTCTTCTGTGAGAGGAAGGGCAAGATAGTCTCTGGAGATGGAATGCCGTTATTATTTTTTGTTATGGGATTTTTTATTAGAAACACATAGACCATGCAATTTCATAATGATTAGAGTAAAAAGAATAATAATGATACAAACGAACCAAGAGAAATGAAACTGACATGCGAATGGACACACACACACACTCACACAAATGCACACACACACACACAGACATGCACACACACAGACATGCACACACACAGACATGCACACACACACAGAGACATGCACTCACACACAGACATGCACTCACATACACACACACACAACCTGCACATACACACACAAAAACCCACAGAAACATACACATGTACACACTCGCACACATGCATACACACACACACACACACAAGCATGCACACACACAGACATGCACTCACACACACAACCTGTACACACACACACACATATATGCACACACACACACAGAGACATGCACTCACACACACACACACACACAACCTATACATACACACACACACAGATATGCACACACACACACAGAGACATGCACTCTCACACACACACAACCTGTACATACACACACATGCACACACACACAGAGATATGTGCACACACACACAGAGACATGCACTCACACACACACACACACACACACAACCTGTACACACACACAACCTGTACACACACACACAGATATGCACACACACACAGAGACATGCACTCACTCACACACACACACACACAACCTGCACATACACACACACACAGAAAACCCCCCATAGAAACACACATGTACACATGCACACACACACAGACATGCACACACACACAGAGACATGCACTCACACACACACACAACCTGCACATACACACACAGATATGCACACACACACACAGACATGCACTCACACACACACACAACCTGCACATACACACATCTCTATCCAATATAGTAATTCAATTTTACTCACCCAACATACACACACCACATCAACTCATCTCAGTATCATTTTCAGCTAAAAAACAAACAAAACCAAAACAACTGCACAAAACAAACACTGAAACACACAACAGGCAAACTTACGATTAATGGTGCCGCGAGCAGACCTGGCCCGACCTCCCGACCTGTAACCCACGTCGGAGGTCGTGACCTTCTTCTCCAGAGGGCGCTTGCCGCTGAGGTCGTCGGTGACACGCAGCACGTTAACTCCCCTCACAGAGTCGCCCCCCTTCTTCTGGCGTCCAGGGGGAGCACTGTACATGCTGCCCAGGGCGGGTTTCTCCACACCTGACTGCTGTCGAGCGTACGTCCCTGCACAAAGGAGCAATATTACTGACATTTACCGTATTTTATGGACTATAAGCCCCCCCCCACAAAAAAATTTCCCCCAAGTTTTGTTGTTATATTTTCTTACTGTTTTTACTGAGTGAAACTGTTATAAAATTTGTTTTATCAATAATAATAATAATAATAAATAAATCTTCTATAGCGCTATTCTCCTGACACAGCAGGACTCACCGCGCTTTACATGAAAAAAAAGAAAAGTTTACGCACACCAAAGATATTCAAAATACATGTATTTAAAATTATTTGAAAAAAAAATTCACTTTCTTGCACTCAAACAAATCACATTTAAAATACCTACATAAAACACAAATTATTTATTAAAAAAAATTAGAAAAAAACTTTACAGGGTTGACTGACAGTGGATGGACAGACAGAAATTAATAGATATTTTCTGAAAAGATGCGTCTTCAGGCCAGTTTTGAAAGAAGACAGAGATGGAGAGCTGCGGAGAGAGAAAGGAAGATTTTTCCAGATGTGTGGTGCTTGAAAACGAAAAGATCCGTTTCCAACTGTTTTGTATTAGTCATACTATAAGGCGCGGGGGTCTCAGTCTGGGGAAAAAAAGTATCGCCTTAATAGTCCGAAAAATATGGTCGATAACACTTAAGAGAACTATAAAAAGCATAGTATAGCACTGTATTGTATTGTGCTACATCTCCGGTCACAGAGACTTGGCATTGAAATGTAAGCTGCTCCCTCTTGGAGATTGAGAGCTTGTCGCCAACTGGTATAACAGCACACTTTTCTGAATGCCTAGACACATTTGCATTAACTCATTCAAGTCGTTCCGGCCATATATGTCCGGAATTAATAGATTACTGTCAATTTGGTGCATTTGCTTCAAGGGAAGTAAAGCTGTGTGCACACAATACCTTGGTCACTTCTAAACTCGCTTCACTCCCTTAGACCACAATTTTGCTTCTGACTCTGCTTTGGTAGTGGTTTGTTGTGGGGGTAACCAATCGGTGTAGAGAGTGTTTCTATATAAAGTCTATATATAAAAAAGTCTGATCTACCACTTCCCTGTGTCTAAACCTGAAGTAAAAACCCGTAATCTTCCTTCATTTCTCTTTTTGTTTATGTATGTTTTGTTTGTGTGTATGGCTGGAGTGATTTATGAGTTTTTTTAATAATTCAAAATCGTTGCGATGCGAATGAGTTAAAGCATTTAACTCTTCCTCTTTGAAAACTAGTAATTAGCATCCTCCTCATCAATAACCATCATCTTCCTTCTCCTCCTCATCATCATCATCATCGCTCACCATCTCCGTTGCTAAGGACGAGGGGGTCGCCGTGGCTGTTGACGTAGATGACGGAGTTAGGGGCCTTGTAGCTGGGCGCCATGATGACGGAGCCGCCGTAGAGAGTGTCGTGGTCGTCGTCGAAGTAGATCCCCTCACTGCCCATGGTCATCAACTGACGGGCCTGTTAACAACAACGGGGTTCGTTAGCCTTAGAGTTGAGAACCGGTTCAAAAATACGAACCGGTTTATAATCCATTTTCCCTCTTCGAACCCGTTTTACATAACCGGTTTTTTTTTAACCAGTACTCACATCACTAGTTTCACCTATGCAAACGCATATTTACACACACGCACGCGCACACATACACACACAATAAAGAAACTTATGACTTATGACACACACACTTAACTCAACACTCAGTCAAAGTCAAAGCCATACACCACCACAAACTAGAAACAGCTACTCTTGGTTTACAAACACCCAATCTGCGCTGAGAATCAGTGTTGTTCTTCGAAAAGAATGCGTTATTCTAAGAAAAACTTACTTTCAGTTTGCAGTTAAAAAACCGGTTCACAGCAACTCGAACCGGTTTTTTTAACTGCGAAAGTTTAGCACCAGTTTTTCGGTTCAAATCGTTTTTTCCCCCACCTCTAGTTGACCTTATTTCAGTTTCTCTTTCTGTCTGTCTCTCTTTTTCTCTCTCTCTCTCTCACTCAAACATGCACTACACATTAGCCAGTGTCGTTCACCCCCCCATCCCCGTGGGGATACCGGGGGGGGGGGTCTTTTGTACAAATAGTTCCCCCACCTTCTGGAAGTTCTGTGCTTGCAACTTCCTCTAATCTGTCACTCTCTCTGACTCTGCCCTTTCCCTTTGCTTACTGTCGTAGTAGTAGTAGTAATTAGGGCTAGAAGTGGGCCTCGCGGCCCTTTTACGCCCTTTCTCGTTTGTGGCTTTGGTTTGTTTCAGGATGGCCTGCTTTCTACAGCTAAACTAAAAAAAATAACAAAAATATGGAATGGACTTTTTCTTTCTTTAAAGAATAATTATTTTCATCGAAAGCTCATCTACCATCTTTTTGCCTCACAGGCCCATTGTTCCAGAAACTCTTACAAAGACTTTAGTCTAACCAAAGTCGGCAGGCATGGAAATTAGAGAAGACAAAAAAGACTGAAAATTGGGGTCTGGAAGCAGGCATAGGAACAAGGAATAAAAAACAACTGAAAACCGTGTGTGTTGGGATACAGCCCCCAGAAAATGAAGCTTCTTCTGTTATCTAAGCCTTAAAAACAGTATTAGAGATAAGACTGATATATCTAGTTCATTTTGCATTCATTTATAACCAATAACTTCAGTTTTACTCATTGGGCTTCTTTTTTTTTATCTCATAAATGTCCTCTTGAACCATCACAAAAACTGAAACTTATAAAAAAAAAGACTGAAGAGGACCATCAAAAAAGCTGAAATCAGCCAAAAGACTGACAATTCCCATGCCTGGTCTGACAAGCTGGTCCTGGTGTTTTTTTAATATTTAGGCACATAGCTGCAGCTGGGGGTCTATGAAGTGCTAAAATTCTAAAGGACCCTCTAAAAGAATGTGCAGGGGGTCCCAGGGATGCACTAGAAACATTATTTTTTAGCATTTGCAATGCTACTGGGACCCTCTAACCCGCCTCTAGGATCCTCTATACTGTAAGTGAATGAGTCCCTGGGACCCCTTGATTTGCGGGACGATTGGGAGCGCTGGAGGCAGACAGATATACAGACAGAGAGACATAGAAACAGAGGGGGAAACAGAGAGGGAGAGACAGCGTTTATTATAAAACAGTGAGAATCGGTGTTTGGACTTATCACACTATGGGAATCTCTCTTATCTTTCTCACACACACACACACACAGATGGTATTCTTCTTTCAATAAGTATCCTCCTTGAACATTTTGAAGATTGATACCATAACAATTGTTATAGTATTGTTGTAGTCATCAAAATATACCCCTTCAATGGTCATCAATAGGACATTTGCCACGAGTGTTCGTTCCCTATACTAGACTACTAATTTGCCTGCGCTCGTTCTGCCCGAGTTACGCTGACCTTTCTACTTCAACTCTCTAAATTCAACTCAGTGAACTTCAAGGTCGCTGGCACGCGGCAAATGCCCTATTGTTAAACCTCCCACTACCCCCTCCCGCCCCGGTAAAAAGACACATTTTATTTTTTCCCGAAAATCGTCAATTAACAAACTTGTTGGCTTCTGCAGTCTTTTCCAGTGGTAGACATCTCACAAGTTAATGCTAATCCAGGTTCCACTTCCAAATATATTATAACACACGCATTGTCTTTATACTGAGCATCGACAAAACATCGACACACTTTACCTTCCTTTGTCGATCACTCAGACATATTTTGGTCATATGAGCGCAGATGTTTCATGCTGCCGTTATGTGCCTAAATAAAACACACTTTACATGGCAAACAGGATGAGGGTGGCCGTGATGAAGAGGCCAAAAGCGAAGCAGGCGTCCCCAAACTCGTGAGCGTAGTCACAATCTTTGTTCACCTCCCTCCCCTTCCCCCATCCTCCCTACACCTTTCTCCCTCTCCTTTTACCGTATTTTTCGGACTACAAGGCGATACTTTTTTTCTCAAGACTGAGACCCCTGCGCCTTACAATGTGACTGATAAAATAGTAAGAAAATATAATAACAAAATCTGAAGTTTGGGGGGTGCGCCTTATACAAAGGTGCGCCTTATAGTCCGAAAAATACAGTAATTTATTTTTATTTCTCCTCTCTCCCTCCCTCCTTTACCTTGGGCAGGAACATGGCAAAGAGGATGAGGGTGGCTGTGATGAAGAGGCCAAAAGCGGTGCAGGCGTCCCCAAACTCGTGAGCCTGGTCACAATCTTTGTTCACCTCCCTCCCCTTCCCCTATCCTCCCTACACCTTTCTCCCTCTCCTTTTTATTTCTCCCTCCCTCCCTCCCTAACCCTAGCGTTACCTTGGGCAGGAACATGGCAAAGAGGATGAGGGTGGCAGTGGAGAAGAGGCCAAAAGCGGTGCAGGCATCCCCAAACTCGTGAGCGTAGTCGTCGTCTTTGTTGAACCCTCCCACCAGAGTCCATGCCAGCCAGATAGGGATGCTGTCCAACAACACAAAGTAAATGGCAGGTCAGTTATCTACTACTAGAGTTGAGAACCGGTTCAAAAATCCGAACCGGTTTTAAACCTGTTTTCCCTCTTCGAACCGGTGTTACCGAACCGTGTTTTTTTTAACCAGTACTCGCATCACTAGTGTCACCTATGCAAACACATATTTATTTGTCACAATATTCACACACAAGCACGCACGCGCAGACATACACACACAATAAAGAAACTTATGACTTATGACACACACAAACTCAACTCAACACTCAGTCAAAGTCAAAGCCATACACCACCACAAACTAGAAACAGCTACTCTTGGTTTACAAACACCCAATCTGCGCCGAGAATCAGTGTTGCTTTTCGAAAAGAATGCGTTATTCTAAGAAAAACTTACTTTCAGTTTGCAGTTAAAAACGGTTCACAGCAACTCAAACCGGTTTTTCGAACAGCGAAAGTTTAGCACCGGTTTTTCGGTTCAAACCGGTTTCCCCCCCCCCCCCCCCCCCCCCCCCTCTATCTACTACTGCTATGCTTCATCCATAAGGCTTTGTGCGCATTACACGCGGAAATCTCATGTGCCATAATAAGTCAAATAAAGCAAGAAAAATAAGCGCATGTGTTTCCACTTGCGCTTATCCCATCCGCTTATTTCTTACTTTCTTTTACTTATTTGCGGATAAGCGCGTGAAGTTTCCGTGTGTGATGGTCACAAAGGATAAGTAACAGAGGCAAAGCTTTTTCCTTTTCTGAATGATTTCCGTCTCTTGTATGGGGGTTTTCTCTCTCGCTGAAAGCCCTTTTGGTTTAAACAAGTTTTAATCAAATAAAGCACATACAGCAGCACATCATTTAAATAAGAAGAGCACAACAAGCTTAGAGCTTATGCATGGCACTCCAACAATTTTCAATTACATAGTATTGGCTGCCATGGAAATAAACAGCACAACATCAATATTAGTGTACAATGGAAAGAAAAACAAATAAAACAATAACTTACCAACAAAAACATGAATCAAAACAACAGATTAGAAACGTATTATAATCACATAAAACTCTCTAATCAAAATTTTGCCTTTGGGTTGCAGGGGCAAGGCTGAGACGCGCACCGGTTGCAAACTGCATCAAAAGCCCTTTTCAGGTTAGTCTATATTTATATAGGTTTTGGTCCCTTTTTTTTAACCCCTTTCGCTGCCAGCCATTTTGGAGCCCCAAAAATAACATTAAACTTAGCTGGGTACAGAATTTTTTGTATCTGCAATATTGGGAATTCCTCTGTGACATGCATAACATTATGCCTATCCTTACCTCCCAAAATAAAGAAAATAGGGTCTTTGGATAACAGGCCCTGCACAGCTGTTCCGTCCCACACAAAATCAAGCTATTTAGTTAAAAGCCTGAATCTAGAAATCTTAGATAAAAACTGTACCAAGCTTTTGTCTGTAAAGATAGTTTGGCTGTATGCTCTACATAGTATTTCAAATATATTTCTTCCCTCAGATTTATGGTAAAAACTTTTTTTGTTGAGCAGTATCAATCAACATATCTAGTAGAAATAATATACTTAGTATCAGAAACATAAATAAGATTGCCTGTGAGTGAAAATCTAGCAATATCCACTGACTATAAGTAATCTAGGCACATACTACAACATATTCTCGACTGTTATTTATGAAAAGTTACTTATAGTTAACTAAAGTTTGCTTGAAAAAACTTATGAAAATATAGATAAACTAAATGTTCCTCCCGAAACAGCTGTGCCTGATTTGATGACTTTTAGCGAAATATGTGCTAAATCATTGTGGTGCATAAATGCGACATTGGCGGTGAAAGGGTTAAAAAAATACTGATTTCTGTCCCCTGTGTTTTCTCCCTGTGTTGTCCCCTGGTCTCTCCCACCCACCTTCCCAAATCACCATCATCATCGTCATCATCATCATCAACATCATCATCATCATCATCATCATCAACATCATCATCAACATCATCATCATCATCATCATCATCATCATCATCAACATCATCATCGTCATCATCAACATCATCATTAACATCATCATCATCACCATCATCATCATCATCATCATCATCATCATCATCACCATCATCATCAACATCATCATCATCAACATCATCATCATCATCATCAACATCATCACCATCATCATCATCATCATCAACATCATCACCATCATCCTCATCATCATCATCATCATCATCATCATCATCATCATCATCATCATCATCATCATCATCATCATCATCATCATCATCATCATCATCATCATCATCATCATCATCATCATCACCATCATCCTCATCCTCCTCATCATCATCACCATCATCATCATCATCATCATCATCATCATCATCATCATCATCATCATCATCATCATCCTCAACATCATCATCCTCATCATCCTCAACATCATCATCCTCAACATCATCATCATCATCATCATCCTCATCATCATCATCCTCATCATCATCATCATCACCATCATCATCACCATCATCATCATCATCAACATAAAAGCACCGATTTAAAACCGCCCCTATTTTCCAGTATGGGGACTTGAAACACTTCACCCCCTTCACTGCCTGCCCTGTGTCTACTACACGTCACTACCGCTACGTGTCATGTCATTGATGATGTCATCATTGTTGATGTCGTAGCCTAATATATATTTTGGGGGGGCTTTGTACCGAGGAAGAGACATGATCTCGAAATATTTGCATTTTTAATAAATGTTTTTTAACAGTTATTTCCATTTGTTGTGTTTTCTTTATTTTTTCTGCTATATATGCAGCGGAACCTCTCTTATAAGACCTTCAAAAATCCTCCCAAATGAGGTCTTATAATGGAGGGGTCTTATAAGGGAGAAGTCTTATAAAGGAGGTAATTTCAATACTTAAAAAGAAGGGCAATGTCTGAGAAATAGGTCTTATGTGGGAGGGAGTCTTATAATGGGAGGTCTTATAATGGGAGGTCTTATAAGGGAGGTTCCACTGTATATAATATCTAGACCATTTTCTAAGACTGAGTCTAACAGGTCTCTTTTAAATCATATAATTTTAAAAAAATCGATAATCTCTCAAGCTTACCCCCAAACACACAAAAACACAGCACACACAGACTGACCAGAAGCCAGCGGCGACGCCAATGAACACCCCCTCTTGATGATTGCTCACGATCCCCCTGGCCTTCAGCGCCAGCAGCGTCGTGATGAGGATCAGCGCCATGACGTACACCAGGGAAATCACGTGGTTCTCAAAGTCGGTGCGCACGAACTCGGACATGTCCGTCATGGCCGACATGGATCGCGAGGCCTTGTAGGTGAAGTGGTTGCATACCCACACCTCCTCCCCTGTGTTGGACCACACCTTGACGGCCTCCGGGGGCACCGAGATCATCCACTGGGCGTCGATCACCACCTGTGTGTGGAGGTAGGAATCATGAATGAATTAACCAGGTTTGAAAACTGATGTTAAGAAAAAAGAAGATATTCCAGCCAAGAAATCCTTCCACTCAGATTTTCCGCTACCGTCGGAACTTTTGTTGAGCGGGGGTGGCACCGTACACACACGCTACAACTTACCGTCCAAAACAAACATCTGCTGAATTTTTTGTTGAGATGGGGGAGGGAGAGGGGGAGCAGATACTCATTTCACGGTATTTCGTGGCCTGCCTTGCCTTCAAACACACATTCGCGGGGCGCTCCATCGGCCATTTTTGCTCGCGACTGCAAGCATGCACTTGACCAAATACGAACCACGCCGTTGGAGAATAACATCGCGTTCGCATTTTCGGCTGAGATTTTTTTTTCCCGGCAGCAATTCCTTCAATAAGGAACAATTTTCGGCGGAGCTCTTTTCATGCCTGATTAATATTACTCTTCTAGCGCCATGTCTTTTTGACGTTCTTGGTTGTCCGATCAGCGCCATGACGTACACCAGGGAAACCATGTGGTTCTCCAAGTTCTCCACAGAAATCAGCCACTGTGCATCGATCACCACCTGTAGGGGATGGCAATGATGGATTAATCTTCTTCTTCTTCTTCTTCGTCGATCGCTCAGACTTCTTCTTCTTCTTCTTCGATCGCTCAGACTTCTTCTTCTTCTTCTTCGATCGCTCAGACTTTTTCTTCTTCTTCTTCGATCGCTCAGACTTCTTCTTCTTCTTCTTCGATCGCTCAGACTTCTTCTTCTTCTTCTTCGATTGCTCAGACTTCTTCTTCTTCTTCTTCGATCGCTCAGACTTCTTCTTCTTCTTCTTCGATCGCTCAGACTTCTTCTTCTTCTTCTTCTTCGATCGCTCAGACTTCTTCTTCTTCTTCTTCGATCGCTCAGACTTCTTCTTCTTCTTCTTCGATCGCTCAGACTTCTTCTTCTTCTTCGTCGATCGCTCAGACTTTTTCTTCTTTTTCTTTGTCAATCACTCATACTTCTTCTTCTTCTTCGTCGTCGATCGCTCAGACTTCTTCTTCTTCTGCATTCCCAGGCCATTTGGCCATAATGGGTAAGGTATGTATGTGTCCGGTTTTCAGTTTTCACTGGTCTCCCCACTGCATGCAACCGACACTTTCCGATTCTGGAGAAGCTCAAAGCAGAAAGATTTTTTTGGGGGAAAAAAGAATGGTCAGTTTCTCGTAATATGAGCACAGATGCGTCATGCTGCCATTATGCGCCTTACTCAGACATAGTTAGGTCCAGCGCCATGTCCGACTGAAGAAAATCTTTGTACGAGTTTATAGAAAAAGGCAGGAGAATGGGCCAGGAAGGCAGAAAGACAGCACAGAAGTTGACAGTAAGCAAATAAAGGGAAGATCAGATTAGAGGAAGTTAAAAACACAGAACTTCCAGAAGGAGGGGGAACTACTTGTATAATAGTGCTTCCCGGGGGCACGGAGATGATCCACTGGGCATCGATCACCACCTGTGTGTGGAGGTGGGAATCATGAATGAAATAAAGACCCACCACGCCCAAGTCTGAAAATCAGCGTCTTCAAGTGTTTTCCCTCTTATCGCTGGCAAGAAATCATCTTAAAGACCCACCAGGTCACGTGCCAAAATCACAGGTTTCACTTGTTTTCCCTCTTATAGCTGGTAAGAAATCTTGTTTTGACCATGTTTGACTCCCATACAAATGCCCCCAAATTGAAAACGAAACATTTTAAAGAGCAGCCTCAATTTGAAGTTGTGGGAATTTGTATGTGGGTCACAGCTACCCAGAAAAAAACCCAAGGGACTTAATCGTGGTGGGTCAGTGCGTCTTTAAGAAATCTTCCAAGCATAAGAGGGAAAATACACGTGACATGGTGGGTCTTTAACTCTTCTAGCGCCATGCATTTTGTTTACGTCCTCGGTTGTCCGTTGCATCTCAAGCGACAAGAGGGAGGTAACTATTTCTGTCGAGTTCACATGAATAATAATAATAAAAAAGAAATCTTCTACAGCGTTATTCTCCTGACACAGCAGGACTCATCGTGCTTTACATGCAAAAAAGTTTACCTTACGCACACAAAAGATATTCAAAATACATGTACTTAAAATTATTTAGAAAAAGAAAAAAATCACTTTATCGCACTCACACAACTCACATTTAAAATACCTACCAAAAACATGAATTATTAAAATTTTTAAAAATCTTTACAGGGTTGACTGACAGTGGATGGACAGACAGAAATTAACAGAGATATTTTCTGAAAAGATGTGTCTTCAGGCCAGTTTTGAAAAAAGACAGAGATGGAGAGCAGAAGACAGAGATGGAGACAGAGATTGCTTTAACGGCAGAAACAGTGACAAAAGTTCTAAAAACAGACAAACACATGGCAGGCCGGGTGCTTGGCAGTGAATGTCTTTGCATTTGGTGGGAGTGTAGAGTGATGTCTTGGGCGAATGTATTCGCCCAAGGTCTGGATCTGGATTCATTACGTTGTAGGAGCCTATGAAGGCTATACACACAACGGATTTGGAGAGCGCATTGAGAGTTAAAATTGATGCCTTGATGGTAATGACACATAGGCAGGAGAAGAGTTCATCTGTAATGATGATTTGCTGTTTGCAATGTTCTATGAATGTGTCAAGTTCTTCTGTCTTTGGAACAAGTCTGAATAACACAAAAAGTTGGATTACACTTCTCGTTTCTTTGGGGTTGTGTGGTTGTGTGTGTGTGCATGCGTGTGTGTGTGTGTGTGTGCGTGCATACATGCGTGCATGCGAATGAATGGTTAATAACTAAAATAAATTAATCAATTACCTGAACGCCAACCACAAACACGAACATCAGAAACTGGTAGACCCCCTTCAGGTGCACGGAGCCCTGATCATCACCGGGCATCTGCGAGGAGCTGTCGGAGCCCTTGACCGTCAGAATGACCATCAGCTTGACCAGCAGAACGGCAAAGCACATGGAGCAGGACACGCCCACTCCGAAACGCGTGATGCTGCAGGTCTCTCGAGTAGGAACCTGGTTGATGATGGAAACGGGGGGGGGGGGGGGGGGGGGGGGGGGGGGGGTGAGGCAGAGTGAAAAGTCTTGTTGGGTGGGGTGGGGGTTGTGAGAGATAAAAGGTGGGTAGAAGGTGAAGGAAGAAAAGGAATTGCTACAGACCTGGTTACCCCCTACACAAGTCTTGAGTAGTCTCGATAGCTGAAATGAGTAGTTTGGGTGTAAAATGAGTAGTCTTATTCATTAAAGCCATCAAACACTGTTCACTGAAAATGAGTAGCAATCAAGAATTAAAGAGCATTATCATCAATTTTGATGAGTAGTAGATGTTTAAAATGAGTAGAATACTACTCGAAAAGAGTAGAGTAAACAGGTCTGTTGCTATATTGTAACCTTACATCTGTATTGATAAAAAATTCGGGACTTTCTTGTTGTTGCACTGTGCTCCGGGCATTGCCTCCAGGATCATTCCCACCATCTTTATTTCTACTACTAATGTCCCATATGTGTCTGTTCCAGACCGGAGGACGTTAAGCAGAATTTCATCAATGAAAAAAAAAAGGAGGGAGAAATGTAAAAAGAAAGGGGTTGAAGAGAGAGAGAGGGGGGGGGGCGAAAGAAAGAGAGAGAGAAAGAAAGAGAGAGAGAGAGAGACTAATCTATAGAGAAAGATAGAGACAGAAAGAGATGACAGACAGACAGACAAAGAAATATAGAAAGCGGGAAAGAGAGAAACAGAAAGCGAAAGATCGGAATGAATAGTAGAGAAAGCTGACTCACAAAAACAGAGACAGACAGACAGAAAGGCAAGTAGACACAGACAAACTGATCATGAAAGAGAAAGGAGAGAGAGAGAGAGGGAGGAGGGGGTACACAAGAAAGTGTCTGAACACAGTTCCAGGAAGCCTGACCTCACACACACACACACACACACACACACACACACACACACAGCATACACACATGCATACCCAACCTGCATGCAAGCAGGCACACACAGGCACACACTCACAAACAGGCAGGAATATACCATCAGATAACTGAGAAAGATGCCCAGCAGCAATAAGCTTACACACATACCAATCCATTATAGTTATTATTACCTCTAAACAGAGAAATTCATGACAGGTGCAACAACATTTACAGAAACACGACAATACTGAAAAACATCTAAGCGTTCGAAATGCAGGTCAGGTCAGGTAGTTAGGACATTAGGCCTCGCGGCCTCTTCACTGTCCAGTCATTTTTGTTTTAACTTTTGCATAGCTGAGAGGTTTTTTATATTTTGTTTTCGGCAAATCTGCCTTTTAGCCATGCTCTTATTGTAGTTTTGATATGTTGGTGTATTTATCGAGGAGGTTTTTGAATTGTGTTAGATTCTGTGCTTGTTTATTATGTGCAGGAAGAGTATTCCAAAACTTTGTTACTCTGTCAGAAAAGACGTTTTGTCTAATATTAGTTTGGCTATGCTGGGTTAGTATTTTTAAATCACTGTTACGGGTTCTTGAGTCAGTTGTTAGCTGGAACAAAGATTTATTATGCAGTCATAGAAACAAAAAAACTTTAACATTCATAACATATCATAACATAACACAACACAGAGAATGAGACTGAGAGGAAGGAGAACAGAGGAGACAGATAGATAAACAGACAGACAAGCACACACACACTTACAAACAGGTAGGCGAACAGCGTGAGGTAGCAGAGGAAGATGCTGAATAGCAGCAGCTGTCCCAGCCACATGGCACTCCATCGGTGACTCAGTCGAGTGCCCAGCAGTTTGTACAGAATGTACACCTCAAAGACCAACACAGCTAGGATACCGAGCCCAGCTAGCGCCCCTGAAAAAGAGAACAATAATATTTCTGGTTAAACACACAATGCAAAATGCGTCAGATGCCACGTCGAGTTCCAAGCAGTTAGCACAGAATGTACACCTCATAGACCAACACCGCTAGGATACCGAGCCCAGTCAGCGCCCCTGAAAAAGAGACAAGATTTCTGATTAAACATGCAAAATACAATGTGTTGGAATCTAGATGCCACATGGCACTCCACCGGTGACTCAGTCGAGTTCCCAGCAGTTTGTACAGAATGTACACCTCAAAGACCAACACCGCTAGGACACCGAGCCCAGCCAGCGCCCCTGAAAAAGAGACAAGATTTCTGATTAAACATGCAAAATACAATGTGTTGGAATCTAGATGCCACATGGCACTCCACCGGTGACTCAGTCGAGTGCCCAGCAGTTTGTACAGAATCTACACCTCAAAGACCAACACCGCTAGGATACCGAGACCAGCCAGCGCCCCTGAAAAAGAGAACAAGAATATTTCTGGCTAAACACACAATGCAAAAAGTATCGGATGCCACGTGGAACTCTACCAGTGACTCAGTCGATTTTCCAGCAGTTTGTACAGAATGTACACCTCAGCGACCAACACCGTTATGATACCCAGGCCTGCCAATACCCCTGTATCAAGCAAAATTGTCCAGGATTTTACAAACTTGCCATATTCTTCTTCTTCTTCATCGATATTTCATACAAGAACCCCAGTGGCCCGGACGAAGGCTGCCGTCCGCTGAAGATCCTCCAAAGAGCCGAAGATCTTTTCCCGAACCAGTGTGTCCGACGGCCAAGTTTTGTCTCGCAGGTTCTGGAATAATCGACAATCCTGAAGGATATGACCAACAGTCATGTCATCGGCACTTGGCATATAAGAAAACTCTGACAAAAATGTAGCAGTTTCCATAAAAGAGAAAAATAGCAACAAAAGTTCATCGCAGAATCAAAAAAATAATACATGTACCATACCATACCAAAACCACACTTACACATTTATGATACAAGTATAAACACACCTTCAATCTTACAGTTAAACACATTTTCACATACACTAGGTATTAGAATACACATATCTAATGGAATCATGTATGCCAGTCAGTCGTTTCCGACCATGACTGCTAGATAGAAGAGGGGGCAGATGTTATTCCGGCGGGCTGGGCTAGAATTTGCTTATAGTGAAAATGCCTTGCCCCTGAGGTACATCCCCACTCTCTCGGCCAAAGGGATTTGAGGACAGCTGGCGTTATGGAAGGTTATGCTGAATAGCAGCAGCTGTCCCAGCCACATGGCACTCCACCGGTGACTCCAATCTGGGCGAAAAGCGAGTCACACCCAAAAGGCCAACCCATCCCTTTGGCTGCAGCACTACAGCCATGACAGGACTCACCCAAAGCGATGATCCAGCGCTGCCCAATAGCGAAGCGGGTCTCCAGCTCGTCGTGGTACTGGCCGTCCAGCATGAAGGCCCCGGTGATCTCCTGATCGTCAGGGTAGAAGACGCGGCTGAAGTTCTCCCCCCTCACGTCCCCCGCGGGAAGCGGGCAGGGGGGCAGGGTGGTAGAGTGGGGAGGGAGGGTGGAGGCGTCAGGAGAGGCGGGGGTGGTGAGGTGGGGGCACTGGGGGCACGGGGTGTCCTGGCAACTGCCCGGGTTGTAGGCGCGGTCGCCCCGGAGAGGTCGGGTGAGGGTGGGGGTGTCTCCGCCCGCGTACTCTCCAATCTGAGAGGAAGAAAAGCGAGCCACACACATAAACATGGGTGCAACTCCCCCAAATGAACAAAAACTGAAAGGCAGGGGTCCAGGGACCCATGGCCCTGGCAGGGTACAGAGCCCCGGAGAGGTCGGCTGAGGGTGGGGGTGTCGCCGCCCGCATACTCTCCAATCTGGAGCGAAGAAAAGCGAGCCACACTCATAAACATGGGTGCAACTCCCCAAAATGAACAAAAACTGAAAGGCAGGGGTCCAGGGACCCATGGCCCTGGCAGGGTACAGGGGCAGAGCCCCGTCGGACGATTCAGGGGGGGGGGGGGGGGGCAAGTTAAGAGAGAGAGATAACGAGACACAGTTAAAAGGCAGGGGTCCAGGGACCCATGGCCCTGGCAGGGTACAGGGGCAGAGCCCCGTCGGATGATTCAGGGGGGCAAGTTAAGAGAGAGAGATAACGAGACAGACAGACAGTTAAAATGAGAGACAGAGACAGTTTGAGTCTGATAAGCCTTGCAAAATTATTACATTACCTTTGTAAACTTCCGAGATAGAACAACTAGACTAAGTTCAAAACGCCCCAAATCGCTTGTGGTCAATTTTGTGTGTGTGTGGATGAAATACCAAAAAACTGAAATTCAGTTTCTGGTAAAATTAAAAATACTGAAATGAGTGTAAAAATGAAAGAGTAGCACCTGTGTAGAAACATTGCTGCATTGCATAGCATTGTATTGTATTGTGTTGTATTGCATTGCATTGTTTTGTATGGTACTGTATTGCACTGTAGAGTGTATGGCAAAGCGAAAGGTCAACTCCTCATGCTCACCTTGGCATTTCCGTTTCAGAGTTATGAGCATTTAAAGTTAGTAGGGTCAGTGTCAGCCATTTTGAGAAAGCACAGTCTAAAGTCTAGACCGTTATTTTGACATAGGCTAGAACACCAAGGCTACATCAAAATGTCGCTATGCTCTGCATAGTTATGCGGGGATTGTCTTTAGCCATGACAAGCTCCTAGCATAACATCATCAGTCTCCAAAATCCCCCGAAGACGGAGTGTGGCTGCCCACATGGCGGGGTAATCAAAAAAGGTCACACACGTAATGTTCTCATCTGTACCTGATGCACTCATACCACAGTGTTCAAGTGCTTCCGCTGTTGGGATGATCCCTGGAGTCTTTTAGCCAGGGTAAGCCAACAACAACTCCTCATTCTGAGCTTCAGATTGTCAGGAGCCTGGGTCAATGACCCATACTGACCCCTCATTTTGTGTAGCCAGAGGTCATATGTGACCCAGCACCACGAAAGGGACATTAAGTCGCTGGGCTAGTTTCTCACAACAGGCTTGCAAAGTCAAAAATTTCATTTTTTGTCAATTTTGAGTTATGGGTATGTTTGTGTTGTCTAACATCTTATCTTTCATATTAATAAAGGATAATCATTAATATGGTCTGCAAATGGTCTTACAAGTATTTTATAACGAGTAGGTCAATGCATTTTCTTCAGCTAGGCTAGACTTTAGACAGTGCTTTCTCAAAATGTCCGACACTCACCCAACTAACTTTAAATGCTCATAACTCTGGAACAGAAAAAGATACAAGAATGGTTCTTGTATCATTAGAAAGAGATTTGTTTGAAGTTGTCAATTAATGTTCAATTTTCTCAGAATTGTTAGCTTGACACTTAATGTCCCTTTCGTGGTGCTGGGTCACATATGACCCATGAAGTCTGCACTAAAATTTAAGTTTAGTACATTACTGGCCCGTTGTTTTTTTAAATTGACCCATCATTTCCTGTAATCAGGGGTCATATGACCCATGAAGCTTAAAGACAATCTAAAGCTCTGCTCAAGTTTCTGCACATCATGCCAGTCAGGTGAAAAGTCTATTGCTCCGCCGCTCCATTCATTCAAGCTGTTCTACCAACCATGCACACACACACACACATACACACACACACACACACACACACACACACATACACACACACACACACACACACATACACACACACACACACACACACATACACACACACACATACACACACATACATACACACACACACACACACATACACACACACACACACACACACACACATACACACACACACATACACACACACACATACATACACACACACACACATACATACACACACACACACACACACACACACACATACACACACACACACACACACACACACACACACACACACACACACACACACATACACACACACACACACACATACACACACACACACATGCACACACACACACACACACACACACACACACACACACACACATACACACACACACATACACACATACACACACATACACACACACACACACATACACACACATACACACACATACACACACCTGGTAAAAACGAGGTCGCATTAGCCCTTTCACCGCCAATGTCGCATTTCTGCACCACAATGGCTTACCACCCATGTCACTAAAAGGTATTCAATCCGGACCTATTATTCAAAGACCCTATTTTCTTAATTTTGGGAGGCAAGGACAGGCCTAATGTTATATATGTCACAGAGGAATTCCCAATATTGCAGATTCTTTTTCTCTACCCAGTTAAGTTTAATGGTATTTTTTGGCTGAAAATGGCAGGCGGTGAAAGGGTTAAACAGACCCATAGACCAAAAATTACTTCTTCATTCTTCATAGGAGATAATTCGTTGAAACATGCTCCTTTCCTTGACGTTGTCATTTCCCCCCAAAACACCATTTTAAAAGTTGCCGCAGACAACCAAACTTTCGCATCTGTTGTTGTTTTCGTTCCCCAGCTTAAACGCTCTGGAGGCACACCCAGTGCCGTGTGAACATTTCTCATGGCCTTGGGTGGGAAGATTATGTGTATGGCTGCTTTTTAAAGGGCCCCGCCACATGGGTGGCCATAGTCCGACTTCAGGGGACTTTCGCTCATTTCATGGAGCCACCCACACATTCACTCCACCCGTGGAGTGACAACAACCAACAATTCTTTACGGAGTGTATGGAGAACTGCCACTGGCAAAGACAGCTTCCATTGGGCACAGCCGCATCATTTTAATATTGGCCAATGGGTCAATTTCACTTTGCATCACATGGACAGACGCAGTGAATAGCCAAGGACCCTTGGCCGACTTTCGCATCTCATCACAACACTCAACTTCGAACCAAATGTCAAAATCCACATTTATGATTATAGACGATAATCTATTGAGGGAAATAAGCAACCTGACTTGCTCTTTTCTGTCATGAATCAAATTATCTCTCTTAAAGACCCACCAGATCACGTGTCAAAATCACGGGTGAATGAATGAATGAAATTTCGGGTTTTACGTCCTCTCGACCTGGGAAGGCACATATGGGACATTTGCATTGGGTTAGTATGAGGAACTAAAAATAAAACAAACGCAAGACACAAAAGACGAAACAAGGACATGGACGGAACATATAATATAAAGGGGGAGTTCTTAAAAGCGCAAGTTTATTTATTACATTGAAAGGATTTAAAATTTATAAAATATAGTATTTTGTGTCACGTGACACTTAATAAATGACTAGTGATGTAAAATAGATTAATAAAATTCTTTTGTTTGTCTGGCCATAATACAACCCTCCCTGTTGTATTACAATTCAAGGGCTACAAGGTTAAAATTTCAAAAAAAATTATTCATAAAAAGCCAAATTTGGCCCTTATTTATTATTAAAAGGGAATATGTACATATATCTATTTCATATTTACAAAATATATATATATTCTTATGGCAATTTACAAAAATTCATATCTATCTAAACATTAATATTTTATTGTCCTACCCTATCTATATGATAGGGGGAATAATTTACATCAAAATCACGGGTTTCACGTGTTTTCCCTCTTATAGCTGGAAATAAATCTTGTTTTGATCAGGTCTCACTCCCATACAAACATCCTCAAAATTAAAACCGAAACATCATTTTAAAGAGCAGCCTCAATTTGAAGTTGGGGACATTTGTATGTGGGTCACAGCTACCCAGAAAAAAACAAGGGACTTAATCGTGGTGCGTCAGTGTATCGCTAAGGGCCAGCCACACTGCATATGATCCGATCCCAATGCGATCCGATTGTGACGAAGTGTGCGAGTCATGATTCACGTGAAATACTTCTGTCTAAAAATAACACTACTATTTTTCGCTCACTATGCTCAAGTAGACCCCAATACACGAATCACATAAAATGTCTGATACAAAAATACAGTTATTTCATCAGATTCGTGTACTACAGAGTGAGCATAACTCGTAGGATTTCATCAGATTCGTGTACTACAGAGTGATCATAACTCGTAGGATTTCATCAGATTCGATTACTACAGAGTGAGCATAACTCGTAGGATTTCATCAGATTCGTGTACTACAGAGTGATCATAACTCGTAGGATTTCATCAGATTCGTGTACTACAGAGTGAGCATAACTCGTAGGATTTCATCAGATTCGTGTACTACAGAGTGAGCATAACTCGTAGGATTTCATCAGATTCGTGTACTACAGAGTGAGCATAACTCGTAGGATTTCATCAGATTCGTGTACTACAGAGTGAGCATAACTCGTAGGATTTCATCAGATTCGTGTACTACAGAGTGAGCATAACTCGTAGGATTTCATCAGATTCGTGTACTACAGAGTGAGCATAACTCGTAGGATTTCATCAGATTCGTGTACTACAGAGTGAGCATAACTCGTAGGATTTCATCAGATTCGTGTACTACAGAGTGAGCATAACTCGTAGGATTTCATCAGATTCGTGTACTACAGAGTGAGCATAACTCGTAGGATTTCATCAGATTCGTGTACTACAGAGTGAGCATAACTCGTAGGATTTCATCAGATTCGTGTACTACAGAGTGAGCATAACTCGTAGGATTTCATCAGATTCGTGTACTACAGAGTGAGCATAACTCGTAGGATTTCATCAGATTCGTGTACTACAGAGTGAGCATAACTCGTAGGATTTCATCAGATTCGTGTACTACAGAGTGAGCATAACTCGTAGGATTTCATCAGATTCGTGTACTACAGAGTGAGCATAACTCGTAGGATTTCATCAAATTCGTGTACTACAGAGTGATCATAACTCGTAGGATTTCATCAGATTCGTGTACTACAGAGTGAGCATAACTCGTAGGATTTCATCAGATTCGTGTACTACAGAGTGAGCATAACTCGTAGGATTTCATCAGATTCGTGTACTACAGAGTGAGCATAACTCGTAGGATTTCATCAGATTCGTGTACTACAGAGTGAGCATAACTCGTAGGATTTCATCAGATTCGTGTACTACAGAGTGAGCATAACTCGTAGGATTTCATCAGATTCGTGTACTACAGAGTGAGCATAACTCGTAGGATTTCATCAGATTCGTGTACTACAGAGTGAGCATAACTCGTAGGATTTCATCAGATTCGTGTACTACAGAGTGAGCATAACTCGTAGGATTTCATCAGATTCGTTTACAGACAGTAGAATTTAACGAGAATCATGCCTCACAAATGTCAGAATCGGATCGTACTGGGATCGGATCGTATGCAGTGTGGCTGGCCCTTTACAGTCACAAATGAAGATACAGTGGAACCTCCCTTATAAGACTCCCTCCCGCATAAGACCTACTTCTCTGAGACATTGCCCTTCTTGGCTAAGTATTAAAATTACCTCCCTTATACAGGCATGGTAGTGGGGGCAAAGTGAGTTTTGCGGAAGAACATCCAACCGATTCTGCATTTCATTTGAAAGATGTCGACTCAAACTAAAATGATGAAGTCGGGCGTCAAAATGAAGAAGAAGAAAAAGAAGCACTAGGATCACAAATCTGGAAACGTGTGGCGTAAGCTAGGCCACGCACGACTGCTAACTTCGGCGGGAAGTTGCTTGTTCAGTCATTCACATCCGGTTCCGCGAAGCGATTGCATAGGTTTTTTAACGCACGTAATTTTTAGGCACCCGAGCGAATTTTTACCCCGGCTTTTTTTTGTTTTGGGGGGGGGTGTAAAATTTTCACTTTCGCGGATTTTCCGCGATTTGCGGAGGTCTACCATGCCTGCTTATAAGACCCCTCCCTTACAAGACCTCATTTTGGATGATTTTTGAAGGTCTTATAAGGGAGGTTCCACTGTACTAAAACATTACCTTGGTAAACGTCCCGTTCATGTTGTAGCGATAGATGTTGTAGCGCACGACGCTGTCCCTCAAATCTCCGTTGGCAAAGTTCCCGTCGTCGTCCCGCTCCGTGGTAAAGTAGCCGGTGGCGCTGCGGATCCTTTCATAGAGGGCGGAGCCTCGCGACTCGCTCTCCAGGAAGTCGGAGCACAGGTAGCTGTTGGCGTTAGCTCCGCAGGCGTCACGCCCCGCACGTTTCACGCCTTCCACGAAAGCCCTGGTGGCCACGATGGTATAGGCTGCATCCACGTCAAACTCCGGTAAACTGTGGACGTAAAGTTACCACAACACAGTGGTGATACGATTTATTGTTGTAAAAACTTTCACAAGTCTGTCATGCTCTCCAGACTTGTCTCTGCAACTAGAATATAGCAAATCAAAAACAAACAAAAAATGAAGAAAAGAAAAACCCACAGACCCACACACACAAACTCATGCACAAATACACAGAAACTTGTACACAGACTCGGTACCGTACTCAAAAAAAGAAAAACCCACAGACCCCCACACACAAACTCATACACAAATACACAGAGACTTATTCAGACTCAGTACTCAAAAAAGAACCCACAGACCCACACACACAAACTCATACACAAATACACAGACTTATTCACAGACTCGGTACTCAAAAAAGAAATAAAAAAAGAATAACCCACAGACCCACACTCACAAACTCATACACAAATACACAGACTTATTCAGACTCAGTACTCAAAAAAGAACCCACAGACACACACACACAAACTCATACACAAATACACACTTATTCACAGACTCGGTACTCAAAAAAGAAAAAGAAAAAAAAGAACCCACAGACCCAAACTCATACACAGAGACTTATACACAGACTCGGTACTCAAAAAAAGAATAACCCAGACCCACACACACAAACTCATACACAAATACACACACTTATTCACAGACTCAGTACTCAACAAAAAAAAAAAAAACAAAAAAAGAATAACCCACAGACACACAAACTCATACACAAATACACAGAGACTTATTCACAGACTCGGTACTCAAAAAAAGAATAACCCACACACACAAACTCATACACAAATACACACTTATTCATAGACTCGGTACTCCCAAAAAAAAAGGAAAAAAAAGAATAACCCACAGACACACACACAAACTCATACACAAATACACACACTTATTCACAGACTCAGTACTCAAAAAGAAAAGAATAAAAAGAATAACCCACAGACACACAAACTCATACACAAATACACAGACACTTATACACAGACTCGGTACTCTCTCTTCTCTCTCTCACCTGTGCCCCTCACTGAGGTATTTCTCCAGAAAAGGGTCCATCATCCGCTCTCTCTGTTCCATGGAATCAAGGATGGTGTCCTGGTCCCAGTAGTTTTTGAACTGGCGAACGGCCTCCTGGACCTCGTCTGAATCAGGCTCCGCCCTCTCCAAGATAATGGCGTCGCTGGCTGTTACCGCATGCTGGCCTGAATTAACAAAGGAATGTCAGCTTTTTTCATCCTTATTCCCAGACCTGTTTACCCCCTTCGCAAGTCTTGAGTAGTCTGGATAGCTAAAATGAGTAGTTCTGGTGCCAAATGTGGTTTTATTCATTAAACCATCAAATAATGTTCACTAAAAATGAGTAGTAAAAGCATTATTTTCAGGTTTGAATAGTAGTAAAGGCCCAAATTGAGTAGAATACTACTCGAAAAGAGTAGAGTAAACAGGTCTGTATTCCCTCAACTGCCAGTCAAAACTTGAGAATTGTTGTTATATTATTATCTAACAGAAGAGAATTGTTATTAGAGTCATTCTGGCAAAATGTTCTGGCGATGTGGCTGACTTAAACTTAAAGACCCCCCACGCCACATGTCACATTCCCTCTTATGCTAGGAAGATTTCTTAAGATTTCTTACCAGCTATAAGAGGGAAAACACGTGAAAACTGTGATTTTGACATGTGATGTGGGGGTCTTTAAAGCAAAAAACTTGCCTCTCAGATTTATCCCCCTTCATCAGCGACATTATCAAGCACGTACATGACATGTTGGTGTTGGTATTACTTTAATAGTCACAGAGATTCGGGTTGCTCCCACCTGGAGAGAACGTTGCAGCTAGTGCTGCATCACCTTTATTTTTGCATGCGGGTTTTCTTAGACTGATGGAAAAAGGGAAAGGGGTAAAGTTTGACCAAATGACGTTTTCGTTCCAACTGGGATCTTTAACATGCGCGAAGTGCATGGGCCCTTGGTTTTTGTCGTCTCATCCCAAAGACTTTGCGTTCAGACCATAATAAGATCTAGTGAAAAGTGAGCAGAATATCTTCACTGCGGGTTTGTTGCTTACGAGGAGAATGCATTACCTCTGAGCCATTCTACCACTGAGTGGGAGGTTAGGCATCTTTCAAAAAAAATAATCTCTGGTTCCAATCTGCCTGG
Source organism: Phymorhynchus buccinoides (assembly GCA_017654935.2). Taxonomy (NCBI): domain Eukaryota; kingdom Metazoa; phylum Mollusca; class Gastropoda; order Neogastropoda; family Raphitomidae; genus Phymorhynchus; species Phymorhynchus buccinoides. Next base: position 22,920,768 of record CM065702.1, on the reverse strand, counting down.
AATTTTTTTCTTTTTCATCTTTTTTGTTACCATAACAAAAAAGAAGAAGAATACAGCCACCGTGGTGTAGTGGTTAGCGTCGCGGACTACTGGCTGGGAGGTCTTGGGTTCGAATCCCATCAGAGGCGAGGGTTTTTTCGGTCCTGGACCGACTCCTACCCAGAGTGAGTGGCTGTGGGCTCAATGGGAAGACTGAAACCACACAGTCGAGTTTCATCCGCTTAACGGATGCGATTCTGAGAGTGTTGCTCTAATTGCAAGACCAACACTGCAAGTGTCTGTAGTTCTCAGGCCTGGTTAACGCCGGGATATCATTATGAAAGGAAGCGTAGAATACAGCCCTGCCATGCAGTCTCAGACCGATACGGAACTCCATAGCATCATCATCATCGTTATCATCGGCCTCATTTTCCATCAATCATAAAATTAAAAAATGTCTCAAATTCTGTGGCTTTGTATGCCCTGCTCTCATGGTGACCTCAGTTTCGGTTTCCAATCCAGTCTATGCCTTGGTGCGTTCGGGTCAAAGTCATGGGGATCAGTGTGTTCTGGGGAGCTGTCGGTGGACGGTCGTGGTGGCGCCCTCGGAGGAGGACCTCACTCACGCTGGCTCCGCGACTAAGAGAATAGTGTCGTCAGTAGGGGGCTTAGTAGGTGGTGTCCTGAACAGGCTCCACTGATCTCCACCGAAGTGACTCAGCAGAAGTGCAGTGTCTCCTCGGTTGGTTACCTCCTGACGGCCTAACATAGATTCGCTCCCCTTGGACTGCTGGTCTAGGATTCTGCGACTTGAACAAACCGGGGTGTAGCTGCGAATTGGGAGCAACGCCACTGTACGGCCTAGAAGATGGGACAGCGAAAAAAAAAAAAAAAAAAAAATAAAAGAATATCAATATACAGTGGAACCTCCCTTATAAGACTTCCCATTATAAGACTCCCTCCCACATAAGACCTAGTTCTCTGAGACATTGCCCTTCTTTGTAAAAATTAAAATTACCTCCCTTATAAGACCCCTCCTTTATAAGACCTCATTTGGGATGATTTTTTAAGGTCTTATAAGGGAGGTTCCACTGTACAGCATTGCTCACCTCGAAAAATGTTGGAATTGAGGCGGATCTGCGAAGTCATGAGAAACACCAAGTGAAGTGATCGCACGTCTTCCTCGAGCGACACGTGGTCGAGAAAACGCTCCAGGAACTCCGGGGACACCAGGAGCGCGATGAAGCGTGTGGGCTCCAGGGCGGCAAGGGGTCCGCGGACGAACTCCATGAGCTGCTCCGAGGATTCGTGGCCCGTCATGGGGTAGCTGCCCGAAATGCAGACGCCGATCTCTTCCATGTTGTATTGGAAGGAGTGTAAGGCTGCCGTCTGGGACTGGAAGAGAAATTAGAATAAGACGAGCATGTGCATGCGTGCGTGCGCACACCACAGACATACAAAATCACACTCACCATATACACACATACCAATCACTCAAATCTTGATAAATAATGGCCACAAACTCAGTCCCAATATGGGTCAACCTGTACTGAAGAGAAATTAGAATAAGACGCACACGCACAGGCGCGCATGCGCACACCACAGACACACAAAATCACACATACAAACACACACACACACCAATCACTAATCTCTTGATAAATAACGGCCACAAACTCAGTCTCAATATGGGTCAACCTGTACGTCATGATCTCTCCCAGTTTTGTCATCTCTGTCTCTGTGTCTGTCTGATCTCTCTTTTTCCCTCTCACACAAGCCAATCAATAAAATAACAATATTTAATAATGATAATAAGAAGAATGTGCAACAGCTCAAAATAAAATTTGGAGCTCTTTGCGCTCACTTCTTCAAAAATAAAAGCCACAAACTCAGTCCCTATATGGGTCAATATATTCTTCTTCTTCTGCGTTCCCAGGCCATATGGCCATAATGGGTGAGGTACATATCTGTCCAGTTTTCAGATTTCACTGGTCTCCCCGCTGCGTACAGCCGACACATTCCGATTTCGGAGGAGGGTCAATATATAAAAATCATGCTCTTCTCCCCCCCTCCCTTCCCCTCTCACTCTCGTTCTCTACACACACACACACCTAATCACTCACCTCTTCAGAAATAACGGCCACAAACTCCGCCCCGGTGTGGTTCAACATGAAGGTCATTTTGACTTGACTTGACTTGACGTTGACCCTCCCCTAATCACTCACCTCTTCATAAATAACGGCCACAAACTCCGCCTCGATGTAGGTCAACATGAAGGTCATTTTGACTTGACTTGACTTGACTTGACGTTGACCCTCCCCTAATCACTCACCTCTTCATAAATAACGGCCACAAACTCCGCCTCGATGTAGGTCAACATGAAGGTCATTTTGACTTGACTTGACTTGACCCTACCCTAATCACTCACCTCTTCATAAATAACGGCCACAAACTCCGCCCCGGTGTGGATCAACATGAAGGTCATTTTAACTTGACTTGACTTGACCCTACCCTAATCACTCACCTCTTCATATAAATAACGGCCACAAACTCCGCCCCGGTGTGGATCAACATGAAGGTCATTTTAACTTGACTTGACGTTGACCCACCCCTAATCACTCACCTCTTCATAAATAACGGCCACAAACTCCGCCCCGGTGTGGTTCAACATGAAGGTCATGATGTCGACGTCCATCTGGATGGTGGGCGTCGTCCGCAGGAAGTAAGGGTACATGTGCCCGTTGCTCAGCCACCGCCCGTCGGCTGCAGGGGAGATAAGCGTGAGGTGCATGTCGCCCGTCAGTTTGGCGGCGGCCACGGCAGCCATGTTTTCTGTGGGTCCCACGAACCCCATGAGATTGTGGCGACTGATGTCCTCTATGTGGATGTTGCACTGAAGAAGACAAACAATACCAATGCTCAATAGGTATTATGAGGTATTAGGTACTTTATAGTCACAGAGCAGTGATCGCGTTTACTGGTAATTATCAGTAAAATACTGATTTCAAAACCCAAATACTGAAAAATGTTTGACATGTCAGTCCCAAGGACTGATAATTTTTGCTAGGACTGATAAACTGTTTAACAGAGGCTTTGATATTGTGGTTTTCACTGGTTTTTGTTTCCCAATCCCTGGAACTGGTTTTGACACCGGTTGTTGGGAGGCATTGTTGCTGATGGGACTGGTTTTCAACATTCTTGGCGCAATCACTGCACAGAGGTATCTCTGTAAAATTTGGGTTGCTCCCACCTTGAGAGCGCTCACGCATACAATTTTTTTGTGTGACTGATGAGGAAGGAATAGGGGGGGGGGGGGGGGGGGTAAAGAGAGATTTGGACCAAATGACATACTTTTTCGTTGCCACTGGGTTTAATGTGTGTTAAGTGCATGGGCACATGGGACCTCGGATTATCGTCTCATCCGAAAGACTCCATGTTCAGACCGTAAGGCCTAGTGCAAAGTGAGAGGAAAAAAACCCTGTACCCAGGTTCGAACTCGGGTTTACTTGACACAGAGGCGAACGCGCTACAACTGTGCCACTCTACACTCTATAGAGAGATGGTATTGACACTGCTATAGAGAGAGAGAGAGAGAGAGAGAGAGAGAGAGAGAGAGAGAGAGAGAGAGAGAGAGAGAGAGAGAGAGAGAGAGAGAGAGAGAGAGAGAGAGAGAGAGAGAGAGAGAGAGAGAGAGAGAGAGAGAGAGAGAGAGAGAGAGAGAGAGAGAGAGAGAGAGAGAGAGAGAGAGAGAGAGAGAGAGAGAGAGAGAGAGAGAGAGAGAGAGAGAGAGAGAGAGAGAGAGAGAGAGAGAGAGAGAGAGAGAGAGAGAGAGAGAGAGAGAGAGAGAGAGAGAGAGAGAGAGAGAGAGAGAGAGAGAGAGAGAGAGAGAGAGAGAGAGAGAGAGAGAGAGAGAGAGAGAGAGAGAGAGAGAGAGAGAGAGAGAGAGAGAGAGAGAGAGAGAGAGAGAGAGAGAGAGAGAGGGGGGGGGGGGGCAGACAGGCAGAGAGGGACAGCAAAAGAGACTGAATTGTGAAAAACTAAGAGGTGCCTTCTGATGTACGATATGTGGATGTTGTACTGAATAAATGTAGTCAGTAGTCAGAAAAGATAAATAAAGATAACGAAAGAGATGAGAAGGAGTGAAAAGTTATTAAAAAAAAAGTTTAACTGAAGAATGAATGGTAAATGCACTCACACAAAATGATATACAAGAGTACACACACACATGTGAATATTTACAGTCACACACACACAACCATGCACACACACACACACATACACACACACACACACACACAACTTCACATCTAATCTGCAACCTTCACATCTTTACATCCGTACAAACCTGCTCAAATCCCAGCACATTCTGAATCATCTGAGCTTTGCGTTCACAATTGTCGAAAACGACTGCACCGATAGACACAACGGAACTGTCGGTTTGCCAGTAATCCAGTGACCACAGGAAAGCCTGAAAATAATTAATTCCAAAATAAAATTTGTTAAAATACATGCACTGACCAACACATCGGACAAAACTGAACAAAGGGTGAATACTCTCTTTCTAATTAACTCCCCTCCACCAAAGTTGATTACGATACCAATCACCTAGCAGTGCACCTAATAATTTTGTCAAAGATAGCAAATCCTCTATCTTAGAACACAATTGGTTCTGATTGTTTTAGTTCAAAGACTACTAGTATTATGCCAAAAAAATTTCAGACAGAGACCATGTTGCTTTATATAATAATAATAATTAATAATAATAATAATAATAATAATAATAATGGGCATTTCTAGCGCTTAATCTTATAACTACATATAAGCCCTAAGCGCTTACAATAATAAATAAGTTATTAATAAACCATCAATAGAAACAAGTGAATGTCAAAAATATGTTAAACACAAGCACACACACACACACATATATACACACACAATGTGACATCATTGTCAGAAACTGTTACAACAAAATCTGAGTTTTGCATAAAGAGTTGGAGAGTGCGTCTTATAGTTATACGCTATGCACTACGATGCATTATAAAATAAAAACTTAACATCTACTGTGCGCTCCCCAAACTGTTGGGCACGTAGTACAGTGGAACCTCCCTTATAAGACCTCCCATTATAAGACTCCCTCCTGCATAAGACCTACTTCTGTGAGACATTGCCCTTCTTTGTAAGATTAAAATTACCTCCCTTATAAGACCCCTCCCTTATAAGACTCCCTCCCACATAAGACCTACTTCTGTGAGACATTGCCCTTCTTTGTAAGTATTAAAATTACCTCCCTTATAAGACCCCTCCCTAAAGACCTCATTTTGGATGATTTTTGAAGGTCTAATAAGGGAGGTTCCACTGCACTCATTTTCTATCTGTTAGGCTGGGTGGGCATCACTCAAATAAAGCAGTCAAGGTGGACAAGGTTAAAGCCAGCGCGGTACTATACAGTGGAACCTCCCTTATAAGACTCCCTCCCACATAAGATCTACTTCTCTGAGACATTGCCCTTCTTTGTAAGTATTAAAATTACCTCCCTTATAAGACCCCTCCCTATGAAGACCTCATTTTGGATGATTTTTGAAGGTCTTATAAGGGAGGTTCCACTGTATACGCAAGCAGTAGGCTAAAAATGTCAGTCTCTGCTTGGTACTCGCAGCGAAAGCTTCCTTGTTGAAACTAAAGAGGAGGGAAAAAAGAAACTGACGCAGGCGAAAGCCTGCAGCTAGCAGGGTTCCCAGGGCTTTCAGCTATCCCCAAGTAAGGACCTGTAGGCCTAAGGATAATGTCCATCTTTTAGCCAACGATCTTGAAAGGAACACTTTCCCAGCAATGTGAACAATGTCTAAGCAGATACAAAAACTATGGCTGACACAGATATACACGTTTTCTCGCAAAACGACACCAGGATAAAGAAGGAGATTTCAGTCCAATTTCTCTTGACAACTCGTGGTGCATCATTCGTCTGTTAAGCGGTCAGTTGAAACGGGAAGGGGGGTAAGGTGGAGTAGGTGCTGAGCGATGTTTCTCAAGTGTAAAAGTGCTGCTTCTGCGATCGATTTTGAGTATGGTCTTGCTGCTCAGGGCTGTTTCTGGCAGCTGTCAGGACTTGTAAGGACCTTGAAGTGAATGCAAGCACTTGTAAGGCCTTACTTGGAGATTTCAATTGGTCAAGACTTATGAGGACTGGTAAGGCCCCTATGAACCCTGAGCTAGGAGATACGCTGGCTTGTTTCTCTCTCTCTCACTCCCATTCACAACTGAGACCCAATGAAGTGAAAATAGGGTTTTACGCCCTCTTCGTCCTTTCGGTCATGTGGGGCATTTATAAATACAAAGATGGTGGGAACAATACTGGAGGCAATGCCCGGAGGCAGTGCTAAACCAGTAAAGTCCCGATTTTTTAATTAATAAAGATATGTGTAGCAGTAACCACGCCTCGGCTAAACCTCATCGGCTATGGTACCACCACAAGATTATATTAACTGAGACCCAATTCCTGGGATCGGCTCTTTTATAGCCCTGTTGTGCCTTTAAGCTTAACCCTTCCCTGCCTACTCCAATGTCTGTTATGGGAAGTGTGATGCCATAACTTCTGATGTCACGACTCATAGTCATAGTCCTGGAATGCTAGGTTTTATTTTAGATAAGTCAGCAAAGATATATATATATATCTAGACAATTTTCTCAGATTGATCATTGAGTCTAGCAAGTCTCTTTTCATTAACCCTTTTGCCGCCAGCCATGTTTTAGCAAGAAAATCCTTTTATACTTAACTGGGTAGAGAAAAAGAGTTATCTGCAAAATTGGGAATTCCTCTGTGATATTTTTAACATTATACCTCACCATATTAAGAAAATAGGGTCTTCGGATAACAGCCCTGATTTGATGCCATTTAATGACACAGGTGTTAAACCATTGTGGTGCATAAATGCGACATTGGTGGTGAAAGGGTTAAAAAAGATAATTTATCCAAATGTTCTCTAGCTGTGAAGGGGGTTCAAAGAAAACCTCTTGTTGAGTTGTTTCAAGAATATTTACAAATCATCAATTTTAATTTTTATGATCAAATGAATCAAAGCAAGAAGTAATGTATAACATTATAATGATGAAGTATATACCACTATGCAAGACATATTGTAAATTACTAATGCAATTAGAAAGATACCAAAGAAAAGTAAAAGGTTGTCTTTTTCATTTTTTTCTCCAAAACTTTTAACAACTACAGCAGTTAAACCAACAATTATATTAAAAAAAAAGCATAATGCACATAACTATGTCCTACGATATTGGTTGCAATTCTTATTACGATCAAAACAAAAAACAGACTGTTGCTGATGATGATCATTTCACTGATAGTGATTTTTTTAGGGGGGGGTTGTGGGAGGAAGGGGGGGGGGGAGTTGGTGGAGCTGGGATGTGAGAGTAGGGCAAGACATGGCGGAAAAAACTAAAAAACACACTCTCTTTAGGTACCTGGGTGTGCAAAATCCCAGCGGGGTTCATCTCCGTCCCGCAGGTGAAAGCGTCCTCCCCTCTGCTGTGAATGTCGAACAGGCCGCCCACTGCAAAGTACTGGCCGCTGGACTCTGGCCGAAGCTTGGCCACATCCTCGTGGTAACAGATGTCCGTCACCATTGGACATTCGTACGGCGTGTAAAGGCTGACCCCGAGCTGACCCCAGGTCAACAAGGTCAGTGATAGGAACAGCCACTGGCTCCCCATCTGAAACAATGGACGATGTTTTTGAAAAAAAAGTGCCTTTTTACTGCAAATAGAGTTGTCCCCAATGAAAACGTCAGACAAACACAAAGCAAGCATGATTGATAAGTTAAATCAGTGATGTCCCGAGGCACAGGTCATAAGAAACAGTCCTGTTAAAACTGCAAAATATCCCGTGTTTCTCAAATGTCCTATTGAAATTTACCACGGGTGAACTTTGTCCTACTGATTTCGGTGAGAGCCAGAACATTTTGTCACATTGATTTCAGTAAGACTAAGACTCAGAGCCAGAACATTTTGTCATATTGATTTCAGCAAGACTAAGAATCAGAGCCAGAACATTTTGTCACATTGATTTCAGTAAGACTAAGACTAAGAGCCAGAACATTTTGTCATATTGATTTCAGCAAGACTAAGACTAAGAGCCAGAACATTTTGTCATATTGATTTCAGTAAGACTAAGACTCAGAGCCAGAACATTTTGTCATATTGATTTCAGCAAGACTAAGACTCAGAGCCAGAACATTTTGTCATATTGATTTCGGTAAGACTAAGACTCAGAGCCAGAACATTTTGTCACATCGATTTCAGTAAGACTAAGACTAAGAGCCAGAACATTTTGTCACATTGATTTCAGTAAGACTAAGACTAAGAGCCAGAACATTTTGTCATATTGATTTCAGTAAGACTAAGACTAAGAGCCAGAACATTTTGTCACATTGATTTCGGTAAGACTAAGACTCAGAGCCAGAACATTTTGTCACATTGATTTCGGTAAGACTCAGAGCCAGAACATTTTGTCATATTGATTTCAGTAAGACTAAGACTCAGAGCCAGAACATTTTGTCATATTGATTTCGATTTCGGTAAGACTAAGACTAAGAGCCAGAACATTTTGTCACATTGATTTCAGGTAAGACTCAGAGCCAGAACATTTTGTCATATTGATTTCGGTAAGACTAAGACTAAGAGCCAGAACATTTTGTCACATTGAATATTTGATTTCGGTAAGACTAAGAGCCAGAACATTTTGTCACATTGATTTCGGTAAGACTAAGACTCAGAGCCAGAATATTTTGTCACATTGATTTCGGTGAGAGCCAGAACATTTTGTCATATTGATTTCGGTAAGACTAAGACTCAGAGCCAGAACATTTTGTCACATTGATTTCGGTAAGACTAAGACTAAGAGCCAGAACATTTTGTCACA
>CM065702.1:22889360-22904360 GCA_017654935.2 Phymorhynchus buccinoides | reverse complement strand
TTACTTTCGGTTCTGCTGGGAGGACCTGCGAGTCGGACAGAGTGGGATCAGCAGTGGTTTCTTGATGAATAATCAACAAGTCAAGTGTGATTGATCGTGGGCCCTAAAGTGTGTCAGTGTCAGCCTGCGGGTTTAAATCCCATGATCCTAAAGATGATGCCAGCAATAATGATATCACCGTAACTTTGGGGAAATGCGGATTAATCCTTTGAGAACATACTGATACTGTACATGACTGGACAGTCTGGAGATTAAAGACAGTAGTGATCATAATAATACTAATAATTATTTATCTTGCCGAAAGATAATTACAGATAGGAGAGGGGGGGGGGGGAGGGGGGGGCGCAAATGTGCACTTTAGTTTAGTCACCAGCAAACTTTCTCATGAATAATAATTAAAGGACAGAGGCTGTGGTTACGGGCCCGTAACGCACAGTCCCCAGGCTAGGGTTACACCTTTCCATCACTGGATGCATAGAAAATTGTGCATATGTGGCGTGGAAAACTGACTATAAAACTGACACTATGACCATTTTCTTCTTTGAGCTCCTCTGAAATTGAAATGTGTTGACTGAAAGCAGCAAGGAGACCAGGAAACTGAAGACCATGCACACACACATGCTTTACAGAGGGGCATGGACTTAGAATACATTATGTGTTATTTGTGTGTGTATGTTGTTGTGAATATTATTATATACTTTTATTTCATGCTTGCGAACTGTGTGACAATGCATACTTGTATTAGGCCTATTGTAAGTAGTAGTAGTAGTCACAGCAGTTGTTGTTGCTGATTGTTATGTGCATTGTTTTGTCTGCTCATGTTACTGGATTTTTGTTTCATGTTTTTATTCCATTTCAGTTCTGTGTAAAGCGCCCTGTAGCCTACATAGTACATAGTATTAGTAGGATGGGCGCTATATAAATTTTTCTCATTATTATTATTATTATTATAAAAAGAAGTCTGTCCATGTATCATTATATGGCAGCGTTTGACATTTTGAAAGGATATATGGGCTATTGTTGTTCTGTTTATTTAAAAGCAATACAGTGGAACCTCACTTAAAAGACCTTCAAAAATCATCCAAAATGAGGTCTTATAAGGGAGGGGTCTTATAAGGGAGGTAATTTTAATACTTACAAAGAAGGGCAATGTCTCAGAGAAGTAGGTCTTATATGGGATGGAGTCTTATAATGGGAGGTCTTATAAGGGAGGTTCCACTGTATTGGAATGGAGATCAATCAATGCATTCCCACAGAGGCAGATACCGTAATTTACGGCCTATTAGGCGCAACTTTTTTTATACTGAACTTTGACCCCTGCGCCCAATCCGGCGCATGCGCCCTTTCTATACTCTAAACAGAAAAAAGTAAGGAGGTCGAGAGTTCAAATGAACAACTCACCATGCTCTGGTAGCTTCCACAACAAACCGACAACAGTTCACTCACATTGCATTAAAATATAGTTAGGCTTCCACTTCTGTCACTGGCCCTGTAATGATGTTACTTTCGCTGATCGTTTCGTTCTTCCTTTTTTTGATTTATTTGGTTTCTTTGCGCCTTATCGGGTGTATGCGCCCTATCTGTGTTCAAATTACGATTTATTTAAAAAAGCAGGGGGTGCGCCTTATGCGCTGTGTTGCCTTATGGGCTGTAAATTACGGTAGTACCAGAGATTTTGGATAAGTTGTATTTAAGACACACACATCAAATTTTTGCATTGACAATGTTCACTGAGAATCAACATTCTGCCATTCTCGTGAAAGGGGTAGGGTTAGGATCAGCCTAGAGTTACTCACCTATTGTCATGAAACTGCAAGAATCAGACTTTGAGATTGAGAGTCGTAAACATGAGGGGTGGTGGTGTTTAAAAAGTACAACTTTGCTGAGATCTTTGTGCTTGTCAGTGGAGATCGTTCCAGTCTATCCAGCAAACAGCTTGTATTTACTCTTTGTCCAAGGAAAGCACAAAGTTTTAAAAATCTCCTTTCTTTGATTGTATAATGAGGATTTTTTGTAAAGTAGTTGTACATGTACCTCCCTTATAAGACCTCATTATTAGACTCCCTCCCACATAAGACCTAATTCTCTGAGACATTTCCCTTCTTTGTAAGTATTAAAATTGCCTCCCTTATAAGACCCCTCCCTTATAAGACCTCATTTTGGATGATTTTTAAGGTCTTATAAGGGAGGTTCCACTGTAGTGGCATCATTCCCAGTGTTATGTTGAGTTAGCACATTATTTATGGCTTTGCTATTTTTAGATACACCATACTGATTCTCTTTTTGTTTAGGTGTTGCTTTTGTCTCTTGGTTATCTGTTGAATTGATTTGAAAGTAAACTGTACACAATGCGCTGCTTTATTTTCTAAAGGGCATTTTTTTCACTTTTTATTTTCTCGAGAAATTTGATGCTAGGTAAGAACATTGACCTTTAATGGAGATGTAAACGTTTCCAGATACACGTGGTTTTTACTGCATTGTTTAGATGAACATAAACAAATGCCATAAATGCAGTGAAAGTCAAGGGCAAATTTTCTGGATTTTTATTTTGTTTTAGAAATAAATAGATGCTCAGAAATTGAAAAAACAATTGTCTGTCAAACGAGACTTTGAACCGAGTCCAAATAGGAAATCACGATATAGGCCTTGAATGTGACAGTGAAGGAAGTACAATCGCATGATGCCAATGTCAGTGCGCTGCTGTCCGGCGCATGAACTGCACACACATGTGTCAAACTGTACCTTTCATTGATTTTCGCTGCAGGGCCCCATACTTAAAAATGGCTGCAAAAGACAAAGGACTGAACTCCAACAACCACAAAAACTCTGGGAACCCACAAGAAATGCCCATCGTGCCCAAATCAGTATTCAAACTAGTTTCTTAGACACATTAATAATAATTTTATTTCATATAGCGCTAACATCCATACAGTAGTATGCTCAATGCGCTTTACAGTAGCAACATTAAAATCAACATTAAAAACATGCACTGAAATCAACAAGATACTTATATAGTCATACTACCAACATTCCAGTGCAAAGAAATAAAGTAACAAAAATAACATGATTCTCAATCACAAAGACATCCACCCTCATTCACAAGCACTGTCACTCTCTGATAGCATCTCACCGTCGCAGAAACATTATGACACAATATATTTGTTGACATCAGAGGGTTTTTTCTACGTCAGGCTGCATGTTGCGTCACAAGTAAAATAATTCTCAATTTCTTCTCGACTTCCTCTTCGCTGAGCATGGCCACAATCAAACCCCGCACTTCAAACAAAAATTTATGTTAATTAGATGAGTTGAAGACAATAAAAGATAGCCAATATAGGTGTGAAAAACGTATTTTTCAAACTACACTAGTCAACAAAAGCGTAATTTTTTTGCTGAGAGCCGATTTGAAATGATTTTTCATCAACAAGATCCTGGATGTATTCTTTGTTTAAGGTTTGATGTTCTGCATAAAACAGGAGTTACTGGTATAACAAGTTGAAACAGTGCAATTAAACAAACATACGTACATAGCATTGAAACAAACAAAGCAAAATAATTGAATACACAGCTGGTGGATTATTGAGGCTTGAAATGTCCAGGGATAATGGGGGTGTATACAAGCCAGTCTTTTGTTAATTGTTATCTTTTTGGCTCAAAGTAGTAGGTGGATGCTTATACTGGGCCAATAGACTAAAAATTTTTTTAAAGTAGGGGGTGGGTGTTTAAAAGACTGGCCGGGTGGGTTACAATTGCAAGGCATTTTATGGTGTGTGTGTGTGTGTGTGTGTGTGTGTGTGTGTGTGTGTGTGTGTGAAACAAAGCAAAAGACTGTGTGTGTGTATGTGTCTGTGTGTGTGTGTGTGTGAAACAAAGCAAAAGACTGTGTGTGTGTATGTGTCTCTGTGTGTGTGTCACACACACACAGAGACACACACACACACACACACACACACACACACACAGCATACACACACACAGACACACTGTGTGTGTGCGTGCCTCTGTGTCTGTAGCAAAAGACTGTGTGTTGTGTGCGTGCCTCTGTGTCTGTAGCAAAAGACTGTGTGTGTGTATGTGTGTGTGTGTGTGTGTGTGTGTGTGTGTGTGTGTGCGTGCCTCTGTGTCTGTGTGTTTCTGTTTGTGCATGCATGTGATACATGATATGTATAAATTTGGCTTAAAGAAACAAGAGAAGCAGAATGTTGAAACGAACATGAAAAATAAAATGTTAATTTCTACCTTATGTAATGCTTTTCATACATTATAATTTATATAGCCGGATTTTTCTGCCTTTGTTTGTTTGACCTCTTAAGTTATGACACTGAATTTGAACATGACATAAGTAATGGTGTGCTTATTACAGAGCTCTATATTTCCTTATTTAGCAAAGGACAAAGCATGTTGAATAATAATAATAATACTTTGCTATAATTTGTCTTAACCCTTTCACTGCCAGCCATTTGTCAGCAAACAAATTTCCATTAAGCTTACCTTGGTAGAGAAAATTAGTCTCTCTGTAATATTGGGGATTCCTCTGTGACATATTTAAAGTAAGGCCTATCCCCGCCTCCCAAAATGAAGAGAACAGGGTCTTTGGATAACAGACCCTGATTTGATGCCTTTTAGTGACATGGGTGTTACATCATTGTGGTGCAAAAATGCGACATTGGCGGTGAAAGGGTTAATGTGGTTTTCTAAATATTGATTTTAACCTAGAGAAAGTTTAGATAGTTTCTAAACCATGTCAAGTTTATTATGTAAAGGCATATTCATATTTGAAATAATTCTCTGAAATCTTGAATCAAGTTATGAAATGCCTAGAAGGTTAACAGTAATTGAGAGTAAATCTGAAGTAAAAACGTTTTTGGCGAGATTTCCGAAGCTGACTGAAATTCTGCCATTGCAATGAATCTGACGATAAATATTATATTATATTTTTCCTTTATGGTAACCCTTGAACATTCGACAAAAAATAGTTACTCTCCTCTTGTCGATCAACCAAGAACGTAAAAACATACATGGCGCTAGAAGAGTTAAAACAAATTCTACAGCTCAAAGACAGACATGCTGGGCCTAACTATTTCTCTGTTAGGCGCATAGCGGCAGCATGACACATCTGTGCTCGTAATTGACAAGAAGCTGTCTGAACAATCGATGAATAGGAAGAAGTTCCATTGCTTTTCATTTTCCAGATGAGTGCTGCAGCCTGGAGGAACAAGTGGCCAGACTGAAAACAGAGAAGCAGGCCCTAGAGGCTGACTTTGGGGTCAAGAGGGCAAAGTTCAAAGAGCTCTTCCTTCAGAAAGAAGGTACCTGCTGTTGCATGTTTTGTGTGAGTGTGTGTGTGTGTATGTGTGTGTATGTGAGTGTGCGTGTGTGCGTGTGTGTGTGTGTGTGTGTGTGTGTGAGTGTGCGTGCGTGTGTGTGTGTGTGTGTGTGTGTGTGTGTGTGTGTGTGTGTGTGTGTGTGTGTGTGTGTGTGTGTATGTTCATTGTGTGTGTATGAATTTAAAAAATGATGCTGTTGCATGATGTGTGTGTGTGTGTGTGTTAAGTCAAGTCAAAATCATCTTATTGATGGTTAAAGAATGTGTGTGTGTGTGTGTGTGTGTGTTAGTGTTAGTGTTAGTATGTTCATTGTGTGTGTATGATGCTGTTGCATGGTGTGTGTGTGTGTGTGTGTGTGCTGATTTTATACCCTGTTGTTTCCCATGCTTTTGTCTTCAGGAGATGAATCATGTTAAAGTATTGTTCATCATCATGCATTCCTGAATAAATATGTTGAAACTGGGACCAGGAAATAATTGTGAGTTATCCAGTGTTTTGAGTTAAATCCATTTTGAGTTTTCTGGAATCCGCTGTACACATGGAAAATAGGTGGCTCGGTGAACTGGGAGTCTGTTTATATGACGTTGCCTATCTTGTTTTGTTTTTTTTCTTCTCCCTAAGCGGAGCTGAAGCAGGAGCAGAAGAAGCAGGAGCAATGGCGCGGGCAGCTGGACCAGGTTCAGGGGGAGATGAGCGTGCTGCGGCAGGAACTGGAGGACGTCAAAACGGCGGCCGCCATGTCTGAACAGGCCAAAGGCGACGAAATTGCCAGCGTACGAGAGCACTACGAACAGGAGATATCCAGCATGCAGCAGCTGCTGGGAGGTAGGTAGACAGGCAGACATGGGAATTTTCAGCTTTTAACCCTTTCAACGCCATCCATTCTTCAGTTAAAAATTTCCTTTAACCCTTTCACCGCCAACGTCGCATTTTTGCACCACAATGATTTAACACCCATGTCACTAAAAGGCATCAAAGCAGGGTCTGTTATTCAAAGGCCATATTCTCTTAATTCCGGGAGGCAAGGATAGGCTTTACTTAAATATGTCACAGAGGAATCCCCAATATTACAGACAGATGCTTTTCTTTACCCAGGTAACACTAATGGAATTTTGCTGAAAAATGGCTGGCGGCGAAAGGGTTAAGCTTACCTGGGTAGAAAAAAGATGATGTCTGCAATATTGGGGATTCCTCTGTGACATGCATTTAAAATAGGGCCTATCCTTGCCTCCCAAAATTAAGAAGATATTGTCATTGCATACCGACCTTAATTTGATGCCTTTCAGTGACATGGGTGTTAAATCATTGTGGTGCCAAGAGGCGACAGTGGCTATGAAAGGGTCAAGCAAATTTGAGGGGTTTTGGATGGCCCAAGAGGACATTGTTGAGATGAAAAAAAGCCAAACCAAGTGAGTGAAAATCACTACTTATGAGTGACTGCAAAATAAATATATCAGTTCTATTTCCAGTGCTGTTTTTATTTTTAAGGCTTAGATTACAAAGTTTCAGCTTCAGGAGGCTTCCTATGCAGTCCCGCCTTCAGTATAAGTTGGCTGTCCTATCCTTCCGTCACTTTGAACAGACCCTTCCGCCTTACCTCTCCAGAGCTCTTCACACCTACACTCCTTCCCGCTCACTCAGGTCTTCAAATACAAAACTTCTGAAAGTTCCAAAAACAAATCTAAAATCATTTGGTGACCGCAGTTTCAGTTTCAGTGCCCCTGCTGTTTGGAATTCCCTCCCAGTCGATCTCCGCCATGAACCAACTATCTCTAGTTTCAAAGCCAAACTCAAGCAGGGTTCACAGTAGTTGGGAAAATTTGGGAAGGTTTGGGGAAAATGGACTTCATTTTCAAGGCCCATGAAAATCTAGCAATCTTTTGATTGTTCTTATTTCTTTGACTGTTCACACGGGCGGTCTGCTGCAGACACACTGGCTTCTTTTTTTGTTTTTTTTAAAACCCGTAACTTTTTTTCTTTGTTTCAGAAGCCTCTGAGGAAGCTCAGATGTCCACAGCAGCACAGTATGAGACGGAGCGAATGAACCTGGTGAAGCTGAACGAAAAATATGAGGAGGAGATTCAGGAACTGAGGAACAAACTGAGCCAGGAGAGAGAGTAAGACACACTCTGTGTGTGTGTGTGTGTGTGTGTGTGTGTGTGTGTGTGTGTGTGTGTGTGTGTGTTGTGTGTTGTGTGAGTGGTTGTGTGGTGTGTGTTGTGAGTGTTTGTTTGTGAGTGTGTGTGTGCATGCATGGTCACATGTGTATGTCTGTGTGTGACAGTGCGTATATATGCAAGTGTGTGTGTGCATGTGTGTGTGTTGTGTGTGTGTGTTATGTTTGTGTGTGTTTGTGTGTGTGTGTGCATGCATGGTCACATGTGTGACAGTGTGTATGTATGCAAGTGTGTGTGTTTGTGTGTATATGTGTGTGTGTGTGTGTGTGTGTGCATGCATGGTCGCATGTGTGTGTCTGTGTGTGACAGTGTGTATATATACAAGTGTGTGTGTGCGTGTGTGTGTGTGTGTGCATGCATGTGTGTGTGTGTGTGTGAAACAATGAAAAATATGAGGAGATTCAGGAACTGAGGACCAACAAACTGAGCCAAGAGAGAGTGGCAATGATGGTGATGACGCCATAATGACATAACTATTTGAAGATGATGATGATGACAAAGTCATGATAGTGATGATGTGTAATGCCGGTAATAACAATGATGACCACAATGTTGATACAGTGGAACCTCCCGTATAAGACCTTCAAAAATCATCCCAAAGGAGGTCTTATAAGGGAGGGGTCTTATAAGGCTGGTAGTTTTAGTACTTACAAAGAAGGGAAATGTCTCAGAGGAGTAGGTCTTAAGTGGGAGGGAGTCTCATAATGGGAGGTCTTATAAAGGAGGTGCCACTGTATTGATGAAAATGATGATGATGACGACAGAATTTTGTTGTGTCTTATAATGGGAGGTCTTATAAAGGAGGTGCCACTGTACTGACATGATGACGACAGAATTTTGGTTGTGTCTTATAGGCCTCTGCAACTAGGGTTATTAACGCCCTTGGCAGTGAGAGAGATGCCCTTGCTGGTCAGTACTGACAAGGGCGTTCACTCTTATGAAAGGCAGCCATTTAGTGGCATCAAATAGGGTTATTGGCGAGAGTTATCCCCCTGTTTGGTCAGTACTGAACCATCTTCCCCCACCCACCAAGGGCATTCACTCTTGCAAAAGGTGTTCGTTGCAGACCCCAATAATGGGAGGGCTAATAAAAGAGGTTCCACTGTATTGACGAAAATGACGATGATGACGACAGAATTTTGGTTGTGGCAGGGAGGGCTTATAAAGGAGGTTCCACTGTATTGACGAAAATGACGATGATGACGACAGAATTTTGGTTGTGGCAGGGAGGGCTTATAAAGGAGGTTCCACTGTATTGACGAAAATGACGATGATGACGACAGAATTTTGGTTGTGGCAGGGAGGGCTTATAAAGGAGGTTCCACTGTATTGACGAAAATGACGATGATGACGACAGAATTTTGGTTGTGGCAGGGAGGGCTTATAAAAGAGGTGCCACCGTATTGACGAAAATGACGATGATGACGACATAATCTTGGTTGTGTGCAGGGAGGGTTTTCTGATCTCGGTGGCCAAATCTCTGAAGCGTGTCGGTGGGGTGAGCGGGTCCAGCTCTCCCAACATCAGCATGGAGCACGAGAATCTGGAGGACAGCATGAGGAAGGTGGGGGAAAGGGGGCAGTTGTCTTACCCCATGGGGATACCGGGGGGTCTTTTGCATAATAGGTCCCCCACCTTCTGGAAGTTCTGTGCTTGTAACTTCCTCTAATCTGTCAATCTATTTTAACCATACATTACCAACACTTAAAACATGTGCATTGACTCATAATGACCTGGAACTATACCAAAGACTATAGTAAAGCGAAAGTAGGCGCGACCTCGACCCCTGCACCGGATATGGGGTGCGAGTTATCCCCCTTACATCCGGGTAGGCGAGGTGCGCGCGCGCACTACAAACATCATTCTTAGTTAGGCAGCCAAACTCTCTTGACCTGGCAGCATTGCTCCACTCCCCTTGGGGTAATCGACTCAATTCTGGTGGGTCCGTTCCATAGTTAGAAGAAGACTATTCTTTTTGTTTCTTGGACGTCCTGAGTTCCATTAGTGCGACTATTCCACTACTTTGGAATGAGTGCTTGTAACTTCCTCTAAATTCTCTCTCCCTGCCTCGAGACCTGAGCTTATGTCATCTACTACAGACAAACCTCTCTTTTAAGACTTCGCCCTTGTCCGGAAGGAAATCGGTCGTAAATTTCGGGGTCGTAAGACGGACTTTTTCACTGGCAGCCCCCAAAGAAAAAGTTCAGCACAGTTCATATTCTCTTCTCTACTATGCACACATACAATGACATATTTCATCTGGATTTGGGTCTTTCCAACTCCATAGGGGTGTGAGTCGATGTATTAAAGTTTCACTTCGCCTTCTGTTAATCACCTCCACTCTCGTCCAAAGTCAGTGGTTTTCTTTTTCAAAGAAAATTTTCTGCTTTTCCTACGACTTTCCGCCATCACAACAAGGGAAGCACTCCGCATTTCGGGCCTTGACCGTGGTTGTTTCCCTTTGCTCGATGTCTATGCAGACGAGTAACGCATAAAAACCAACAAAATGCGGTCGTAAGTCACGTTTTAGAGGAAGTCGTTTGCGCGAGGTATTTCATATGTGCATCCGTGCCAACAAATCCGTCTCAAATGAGAGGTGGTCGCTTACAGAGGGTCATAAAATAGGGGTTTGTTTTAATCTTTCTTCCCTTGTCCGGAAAAATCGGTCTCTAAATTTTTTTTTTTTTAGGGGTCACTTTGAAAAAGGTTTTCCTCCAGCCGAAGCCGGACTTGAAAAACTATTTCAGGCACATAACGTTCAGCATGACTCATCTTCGCTCATGCACACATACAATGACTGATATTAAAAGAAGAAGAAGAAGGGTCAGTTCCAACTGGCGATAAGAGTTCCATTAGTGCGACTATTCGCAATGAAGCTTTATACAGAAAATTCTCTGCTCCTGTCTCGACTTCTGCGAACACCACCTTCTTAAGTCGCCCTTGCCTGTCAGGAACTACCCTATTTTTCGGACTGTAAGGCGCCATCTTTTCTATAAGGCAAGGGAAGCCCCCCACTCCGCTTTCACCCAAATTTCAGATTTTGTTACTTTCTTTTCTTACTATTTCATCAGTCACGATATAAGGCGCAGAGTCTTGGAAAAAATATCGCCTTATAGTCCGAAAAATACAGTATTAGTTTATAGCCACAGAAAATTATCTGCTCCTGACTCGTCACCAGGGGGCATCGGCAGTTCATAGTAAAATTATCATTTCGTGTCTGCAAGGAGTAGTATAAAGCCTCATTAGCGCGAGCACGAAGAGTTCAATTTGCGCGACTATTTCAATGTGCAATCAGCGTGAATGTTTGGTGGTAGTCAAATGAGAACATTGGTTCTTCCTTCACGGATAAACAGAAAGAGAGAGAGAGAGAAAGGACTACATGGGTGCAACTTTTCCTGGTATACAAGGATTTCCTGTTTTTGAATTTTACCAGAATAGGAAGTTCCTTTTCTTTAAATTTGTTAAACAAGATCTTTGTGTGTCTACTATATTTTTCAAACACTTTAAAATAAGCATTTGTATAAATTGTGGAAAAAGCAAACTAATATACCTTCATAAATCAATTTTTTGCTTCAGCTGCAGGGGGACATTACCCCTGGACCCCAGCCTTTCAGGGTTTTTTCATTTTGTGTAGTTGCACCCATGCGAATGTCTGGTGGTAGTCAAATGGGAACATTGGTTCTTCCTTCACGGAGAAACAGAGAGAGAGAGAGAGAAAGGACTGTAGTCCCTGGAAATCTGTGAACGGCTGTACATTCATTATTTACCATTTTACTTCGTCTCATTTTGTGAACAGATTTTTAAATTAACCCTTTCGCCGCCAGCCATTTTTCAGCCCCAAAATACCATTAAACTTACCTGGGTAGAGGAAAAAACCCAATGCAATATTGCGAATTCCTCTGTGAAATGTATAACATTAGGCCTAACCTTACCTTTCCAAATTATTAAAAATAGTGTCTTCAGGTAATAGGCCCTGGTTTGATGCTTTTTAGTGACATGGGTGTTGATCCATTGTGGTGCAAAAATGCGACATTGGCGGTGAAAGGGTTCAAGTTAAAAAAATAAAACGCATCCTGATCGAAATCCTACTTCCACCTGGGGTTGGTGGGCAGAGGCATTGGCAGACGTAAGTGGTTCGTGGTATTTGACTATGAATGAATGAATGAATGAAATTTTGGGCTTTACGTCCTCTCGACCTGGGAAGGCACATATGGGACATTTGTATTGGGTTAGTATGAGGAACTAAAAATAAAACAAACGCAAGACGAAACAAGGACGTGGACGGGACATATAAGATAAAGGGGGAGTTCTTAAAACCGCAAGTTTATTTATTACATTGAAAAGATTTAAAATTTATAAAATATAGTGTTTTGTGGCACGTGACACTTAATAAGTGACTATAGTGATGTAAAATAGATTAATAAAATTCTTTTGTTTGTCTGGCCATAATACAACCCTCCCTGTTGTATTAAAATTCAAGGGCTACGAGGTTAAAATTTCAAAAAGTTGTTTTATTCATAAAAAGCCAAATTTGGCCCTTATTTATTATTAAAAGGGAATATTGACTATCAGGCATTCGCGCTATTTGTATGTTTGCGCTAATTGATGGTAGCCGAGAAAGGGTGTGTGTGTGTGTGTGTGTGTATGTGTGTGTGTGTGTGTGTGTGTGTGTGTGTGTGTGTGTGTGTGTGTGTGTGTGAAAGGTTACAGAGGAGAGTGGGGGAAAGGTTGAGGTGAAAGAAGGGAAAAACCAACCTGTGTTTGCTTGTGGCCCCAGGTGGTTTATTGACCTTAAGCATAATGACACTCTCTCGCAAACTAACTGTTTCTGTCTGTCTCACGTCTGCCTCTCTCATCCTTTCTGTGTGCCACTCTGTTTCGGTCTCTGTCTCTTTGTCCCTTTTGTCTCTTTGTCTGTCTGTCTGTGTCTCTCTGTGTCTGACTCACACACACACGCACACACGCACACACACACATACATACACTCTCAGACACATTCACTCTCTACCTTGTTCTCAGTCACACAATCGAAATTGGCAAAAATAGAAATTGTGCTATTTTATTATCCTTAGTACAGTAAATTTATTAATTACAAAAAAATGTGTTCATTCTTTCTGTGTCCCGCTCTTTCTACACCACCACCCCCCTCTCTCTCTCTCTCTCTTTCTCTCTCTCAATCTATTTTTCTGTCTATTTCTCTCTCAGTAACTCTTACTCTCTCTCTCTCTCTCCCTGATATCCATGTTATTCCAATTCACAGGCCCAAGAAGACGCCCAGATTCTCAAGTCAGTGGTTCTTCCTTTGGAAGGGGAGATCAAGACTTTGAGGGAACAACTACGGCAAGCAGAGCTCAAGCTACTGGTACGTGTCCAGCTAACTAAGCTATTAACTCATTCCCATCGCAATGATTCTGAATCATTAAAAAAACCCTCACAAATCACTCCAGCCATACACACAAACAAAACAGACATAAACAAAAGAAGAAATGAAAGAAGATTACAGGTTTTTACTTCAGGTTTAGACATAGGGAAGTGGTAGATCAGACTTTTTTTATATATAGATTTTATATAAGAAAGACTCTCTACAGTACCCACTTCAAACCACTACAAACGCATAGTAAGAGGCAAAAGTGTGGTCTAAGGGAGCGAAGCGAGTTTAGTGTGGTGTGCGCATAGATTTACTTCCCTTGAAACAAATTCATTAAATTGACAGCTTTATATTAATTCCGGGTGGAACGACTTGAGTGAGTTAATTGAATAAATTCCCTTCTGTCATCAGCATCTGAACATCTTTTTTAATTGATGGTGTAGTGCAAGGATGGCCATTTCCCAGAGTGGTGTTTCTTTCATAATGTCTGAAAAAAATGTAGCTTTATCGCAATATTAGGCATTAGGGTATTAGGTATTAGGTACTTTATAGTCACAGAGGCATCTCTGTGAAATTCGGGTTGCTCCCACCTGGAGAGTGCGTCACAGCTAAAGGCGCGCCACCCAATTTTTTTCTTTTTTTTGCATGTGATTTTTGTGTGACTGATGAGGAGGGGAGGGGGGGGGGTAAATTTTGACCAAATGACAACTTTTTCATTGCCACTGGGATTAACGTGCGCTAAGTGCATGGGCACACAGGACCTCGGTTTATCGTCTCATCCGAAAGACTCCACGTTCAGACCGTAAGGCCTAGTGCAAAGTGAGTGGAAAAATTCCCTGTACTCAGGTTCGAACTCGGGTTTACTTGACCCAAGGCGAACGCGTTACCTCTGTGCCACTCTACACTCTATGCCATATAGAAATCCAATAAAAGTTAAAAACAAAAGTAAAGCAGGCAAGCACACACTAAAAACTTGTATGTATGGCACAAGCATGTCATGACAATATTATTTTACCTCTTCTTGTTTAATTGTTTGGTTGGTTGTGTTTTAATAGTTATCTGTCAGTGCTGATAATGCTAAGAAAAGGTAGACATTGAAAACGAAGTTTCTTTTTTGTCTTTGTATGTGGTTTCTGCGGTATTTTTCGGACTATAAGGCGATACTTTTTTCTCTCAGACTCAGACCCCTGTGCTTTATAATATGACTAATAAAACAGTAGACATTTTTTCTCCTCTGAAATTTGGGTTAAATTTGGGGGGTGCGCCTTATACAAAGGTGCGCCTTATAGTCCGAAAAATATGGTGAATAAGAGAGTCTTGAAATATTGTAAAAGAACTTTGAAATACCTGAGTGTTATGACGCAGGAGAGTGGCCATAATTGTAACGTCCTTGTCAGTGTAACGCAGTGTTATTAAATCTGACCATGGGCACAATTTAGGATGGGGGTGTTGTTTTTCGTTTCAGAGTTGCGGCGTCCAGAGCAAGGACGGAGAGAAGAGTTCTCTGTCCCTGTCAGACCTGGACAGTGTGGCCGACCCTAGGGAAAAGGTACACACCCTTGGGTTTTCTTTATCATTGTACGATAACACACACTGCTTCATGTGATTTTATTGATGATGTTAAACCCAGGCCAACCTTGTGAACTAGAGTCATTATATCCTTTAGGATTCATAATCAGTGCAATGTTTACTGGCTGTAGTAGCAGATTCAATGAGATTCTTGTGTGTTCTTTGTCACAGAAGGGGACCTATAATAATACAATAATGTTTTCTTTGTTTCAATACTTTTTTTCCATGCAAAATGATTTCCTGGCTATTTGTCAGCTTCTTTTGCTTTATATTAGTTTATAAATAGCCAATAATCGGTTGTTTGAATTTAGCAGGTTCACAGCATGTTTAATGTAAGAGAACGCTTGAATCGAAAACTGCTCCAAAGCTGTTTCACTTCCTGAATCAGGAATCCCATTTGAATCACATTCAAATTTATTTTTGACAATTTTCCCCCCCATTTTTTTTTAGTCATCCATGTAACTCTTGTCACCCATGTAAGTCCTTGGTTTAGTTAGTAACAGTTGTAAAAAAATTATTAGTAGATGATGTGAGATGTATAATTTGTTTGTAATGATTC
>CM065702.1:22874360-22884360 GCA_017654935.2 Phymorhynchus buccinoides | reverse complement strand
CAGGCAAAGTTTTCCCCTTCCTGCAAATTCATAGGATTCAGTTTAAATGAAAATGGATAGTTTATCGAAAGCTGATTGTGCAGCTGCCAAATAATTATAAATTTTAATAGGAATTGTCCGGAAATAATTAAGGGGAGTAATTTCAAGGTGTTTGTGAATGAATGATCCCGCCTAACCGAGTGGGGACAACCAGGGGAAGTTACGCCGGCTTCATTAGCCGTCGCCTCGTGTGTTTGGGTTGACACACATAACGAATAATACAATGCGTCATTCTAAACTTTACGTCATTTATATTTACGACACATTTTGCAAGTTCGATTAGTTTGTAACCACTTCTAACCACCCCTCATTTCTCTAAAAAAAATTTGCGAGTCGCTCACTCACATCCTTGTTTATCTCTTCGATGCCATGGTTGCTATGGTTTGGTCCCTCTCTGGTCGAGGTAAACAACTCTAATTTTCACAAAGTTCTCTCCCCTCGGTTTTTTTCTGAAAATCGTCTATTTCATTTTATGCTGTTGATCAAATAAAGTTTAATTAAGATATGCATGTAATGTTTTCAAACTTAAATCTTAAATTCCAAAGTGCTTGTTTGTCATTTTGTTATTTTCTCCTTGTACCAGTACATGGGATATTGTTTTAGAGTTGTTATAATAAACGTTTGCTGTTTGTGTGTGCTTGCAATGAAACATTAGTTCCCTGTGTTTTAACCCCATGACTGCCGTATAACATATCACGTACTGACTTGATGACATCACTGATGACGTCATCAGATGAAGAGAAATACCTCTGATATGTTGGCTTTTTCTCTAACACAATCAAGAGAGTTATATCCCCAGATCATTTTGCCAGATTGGCTCTATCAGTTGTCTTTTTCATGGCATGATTTGTGCAATGATTTTGTCTTTAATTTTCTCTGGCAGTCAAGGGGTTAAATCTTTTCTTAACAATCCTATTTTTTTTCTGTGCAGAACAACAAAGCCAAGACTCTGAGGTGGGTTCTGCTTTACGCGTTCATAACTTGACTCTTATTAAGCGAGTCAAGGAAAGAACGCTCACGTTAGTTTAGTGCAACGGATTGTTGGAAGTGACGATGATATCGACAATTATCTTGACGATTATTATTCACATCATGGACATGAGTCAAGGAAAGAAGGAAGAAGTGACGATGACTATGATATAGACAATTATTTTGATGATGAGAGAGAGAGAGAGAGAGAGAGAGCATGGGCCGTGTGTGCGCATGTATTGGTGCATTCCTTCCTGTTGCTTGTTTACATTTTCATTAGTTTCTGTGAGGGTGAGTTGTTATCAGAGAGTGACAGTGCTGGTGAACGAGGGTGGATGTCTTTGTGAGCGAGAATTGTGTTATTTTTGTTACTTTATTTCTTTGCACTGGAATGTTGGTAGTATGAGATGAAAGAAAAAAAGATGCAATAAGGCATTTAAGCATACTCATGCACAAATTTATATGGAAGGATACTTTCGTTTTCATCTCAGGTACTCACTATAATGCTACACAATTATGCACACACACACACACACACACACACACACACTCAAATACATTTTGATTTACATGAAGTGGGTGTGCACTCGCATGGATACCCATACTCTGTTATTCTGTTTCTATCTGTCTCTCTGTCCCTCTCTTTGTCTGTCTGCTTCTTTCTCTTTTTCTCCAACACATCCCTTTCCCCCCAACTCCTACCCCACCACACCCCCATGCATGCACAGTCATGTGCAGGCGTGCACATTCACACACACATGCATGCACACATACTGCAAATCGCACATGCGCATGCTCACGCGCGCACACGCATGCACACACACTGCAAATCGCACATGTGCATGCTCACGCGCGCACACACACATTCACACACACACACACACACACACACACACACACACATGACAACAGGATGTAAAAAAGCTTTATCAAGCTTATTTTATCGTCAATAAAGATGATTTTGACTTGACTTGACTTGACACATGACGACAGGATGTAAAAAAGCTTTATCAAGCTTATTTTATCGTCAATAAAGATGATTTTGACTTGACTTGACTTGACTTGACACATGACGACAGGATGTAAAAAAGCTTTATCAAGCTTATTCTTTTATCGTCAATAAAGATCATTTTGACTTGACTTGACAAATGACGACAGGATGTAAAAAAGTTTATTCTTTTATTGTCAATAAAGATCATTTTGACGTGACTTGACAAATGACGACAGGATGTAAAAAAGCTTTATCACGCTTATTCTTTTATTGTCAATAAAGATCATTTTGACTTGACTTGACTTGACACATGACGACAGGATGTAAAAAAGCTTTATCAAGCTTATTCTTTTATCATCAATAAAGATCATTTTGACTTGACTTGACTTGTCACTCACACACACACACACATACACATTTCTAATAATCTAAACTTTTTTCATTATATGTTTTTCTCTGTCCCCCCCTGTTTCTCTTTCCCTCACCTATTAAAAATCACCACCCCTCTTCCATCCCCTCTCTCTCCCACCTACTTTTTTTCAACCCTCTTTTTCAAAACCCCGATCTTCTTCATTCTTCATCCTTCCCCCTCTTCCCCTGCACAGCCGTCGCTGTCCAGAGACGAGTTCACCCACTTCGACAAGCAGAAGAGCCAGTCCAAGGGGTCCCTAACCTCTGCAAACTCGGACGAGTTCGGCCAGTTTGAGTCTGCGCTGGACTCTCCGGACGTGGCAGGCCTGCACCGTGCCCACTCCATCTCGGAGCTACGGGGAGCAGAAGGTATTTGTTGTTTTGTGGGTTGGTTTTTTCGTCAGGCATGGTAGACCTCCGCGAATCGCGGAAAATCCGCGAAAGTACAAAATTGACCCCAACCCCCCAAAAAACAAAAAGCCGGGGTAAAAATTCACTCGGGTGCCTAAAAATTACATGCATTAAAACCTATGCAATCGCTTCGCGGAACCGGATGTGAATGACTGAACAAGCAACTTCCCGCCGAAGTTAGCAGTCGTGCGCGGCCTAGTTCACGCCACACGTTTCCAGATTTGTGATCCTAGTGCTTCTTTTTCTTCTTCTTCTTCATTTTGACGCCCGACTTCATCATTTTAGTTTGAGTCGACATCTTTCAAATGAAATGCAGAATCGGTTGGATATTCTTCCGCGGAACTCACTTTGCCCCCACTACCATGCCTGTTTGTTGCATACAGCGGAACCTCCCTTATACAGGCATGGTGATTTTGAGAGCATTCTCTGAATTTAGAGAAAAGTGAATGACGGGAAATCAAATGTCAGAGAGGGTTCCCCAAGTTTGAACAGTTCTACACATTCATCTTCAAGAGCAGGCATGGGAATTGTCAGTCTTTTGGCTGATTTCAGCTTTTTTGATGGTCCTCTTCAGTCTTTTTTTTGCAAGTTTCAGCTTTTTTGATGGTCCAAGAGGACATTTATGAGATAAAAAAAAGAAGCCCAATGAGTAAAACTTAAGTTATTGGTTATAAATGAATGCAAAATGAACTAAATATGTCTTATCTCTAATACTGTTTTTAAGGCTTAGATAACAGAAGAAGCTTCATTTTCTGGGGCCTGTATCCCAACACACACGGTTTTCAGTTGTTGTTTTTTGTTCCTTGTTCCTATGCCTGCTTCCAGACCCCAATTTTCAGTCTTTTTTGTCTTCTCTAATTCCCATGCCTGCAAGAGGCATTGCCTCCTGGTCACCATAAAGGGCTTACAATCCATTGACTTGATTGACTACACCAAGCGACAACATCTCCTGAAACCCTGTACTATTTTCAGAGAAACACGCTTTTCCTTCATTACCATGCCTGCTTGTAAGATCTCCCCTTAAAAGACTCCCTCCCACATACGACCTACTTCTCTGAGACATTGCCTTTGTAAGTGTTAAAATTACCTCCCTGGTAAAGGTAAAGATGTGCCACCACCCCCCCCCCCTGCATTTCTCGGTTAATTGTATTGTTCCGTTTTTGCCTTTCTTACCATACATAAAGCTGTATTTTAGGAACATTTTTAGCTAATAACCTTTTTGGAATACTAACCCTATCCCTAACCCTAGCCCTAAACCTAACCCTACCCCCCACTATGTACTGCAGTACACCGCGATTTGTCACAGTTGTGGTTCGTTGCGTTTTTCCGTCTTATAGGGTAGGGTTAGGGCTAGGGTTAGGGCTAGGGTTAGTATTCCAAAAAGGTTATTAGCTAAAAAGGTTCCTAAAATACAGCTTTATGTATGGTAAGAAAGGCAAAAACGGAAAAATATAATTAACCGAGAAATGTAGGGGGGGTGGCACATCTTGACCTTTACCACCTCCCTTATAAGACCCCTCCCTTATAAGACCTCGTTTTGGATTATTTTTGAAGGTCTTATAAGGGAGGTTCCACTGTACCTCAAACCCCACCTGTTTCTCTTCTCTATCTTGCCTTTAGGTCTGTTTCTGCTGTATGCCATTTATGTCATACGTGTGTTTGTTCGCTTTGTGTTGCGTTTTTGTTAGAATGCGTTATGAATGCTAACGTGTGTGTGTGCGCGCTTTGATTTGATTTTTTTTATCAAGATTCAGCGCCGTATAAATACTGTATGTTGTTGTTGTATTTGGTATATTCTAGTCACAAAGACTTATCTCTGTGAAATTTGAGCTGTGGAAAGAACATCGCCGCAAGTGCAGTACCTTTTTTTCTTTTTCTTTTGGGTGTGGTGTGGTGTGTGAGGAGGAGGTGGGAGCAGTCGTGGGGAAACCTAGCTATCAATGAGCCTGTTTTGACCGCCAGGTGGCATAACGCTCAAGTGGGGCTAATCCTCTCTCTATTCTTAGTTGGGAATAAAGAGAGAGAGAGGGAGAGGAGTCCCTCCCTCCCTCTCTTTCTCTTTCTCTACCCCCAACTAAAGATATCGAGATAAGCCCCTATTGAGTTGGTTGCCACCTGGCGGTCAAATTGGTGAGTTAGGTTGACCATTTGGTTATACCAAGCAGCAGGATTTCTCCCTGCTCTTACCGACTTTTAACTGCTGTGGGATTTTTACATGCGTTAAAGCGCACTGGTCGGTCACACTAACTTTAAGTCCCCATCCGAAGGACTCGACGTTCAGTTCGATTTTTCCCGGTCGAACTAGAAAAGAATGGCGAGGAGGCCGGGATTCAAACCCAGGTTTACTCACGTTGCAGTCAGTCATGCATAGAATTTGCATGGGTGCTCCTTAGAAATTAAAAAAATCCTGCAAGGGGGCGGCCCCGGCAGAGTGCAGGGGCAGCGCACAAACACACACGCACGCATTTACTGCTTTTTTGTCACCCCTCTAGACTAGTACAAGTGCTACATTCCTTTGAATATAACAAATGCTTATATAGACCCTTTTTATTGTACAAGTGTGTGTGTGTAAGAAAATCATTGCTTCTCAAATTCTCATAATCCGGCTCTAGGCAATTTAAGAATCCTGCAATTTATGGATGGGTGTGTGAAAGAATGAAGGAATTGTGGAGTGGAAGAATGAGAGAGGGAAATAAAATATGTTATTGCAAGAAGGAGCATCCATGAATTTGGCAAGCAAGACGTCTTAACCCTTTCATCGCCACTGTCGCCTCTTGGCACCAGAATAATTTAACACCTATGTCACTGAAAAGCTTCAAATGAGGGTCTGGTATCCAGTGACCCTATGTTCTTAATTTCGGGATATACGGACAGGCCCTATTTTAGGCACGTCACAGAGGAATCCCCAATATTGCACACAGAATCTTTTTCTCTACCCAGGTAATTTTAATGGAAAGTTTTGGCTGAAAAATGGCTGGCGTTTCCACTTTTCTTTCCACTAGGGGGCGAGAGGTTTGCCGTGGCGGGGGCGGACAGCGGGATCCACGAGACGCGGTCGCTCGGGGGCGAGGCGGACGGGATGACGATCAGGATCAGCCCGGAGAAGGTGCTGACGCTGCCCTCGGCCTCCTTGACGGCGGCCCAGACCAAAGCCATCACTGGTATGGGACACAGAGAGAGAGGGGGAGAGAGAGAGAGAGTGAATGGGAAAGAGAAAGAGGGAGAGTGAATGGGAAATAGAAAGAGAGAGAGAGAGAGAGAGAGAGAGTGTGAAAATGGGAAAGAGAAAAAAAAGTGTACTGGGTGCTGACGCTGCCCTTGGCCTCCTTGACGGCGGCCCAGACCAAAGCCATCACTGGTATGGGAAAGGGAGAGAGAGAGAGAGGAAGTGAATGGGAAAGAGAGAGAGAGAGAGAGAGAGAGAGGGAGGGAGGGGATAGAAGAAGGGAGCCGGGTAGTGTCAATGGAGAATTTGTTTTCAGGAAAAAAGACTTATGAATGGCTGCCCAGACCAAAGCTATCACTGGTATTGAGTGAGTGTGTAAATGGGAAAAAGGAAAAAAGTGCACTTGAGAGAGAGAGAGAGAGGTTGAGAGATGTGGAGAGAAAGAAAGAGAGAGAGAGGGGGGGGGGGGGGGAGAAGAAGGGAGCCAGGCAGTTTCAATGGAGATTTATTTTTTGAAAAAACAACTTGTGAATGGAACTGTTTTGGTCATAAAAATGCGATACATATACCATCTTTTTCTGACTATAAGGCACACCTGATTATAAGCTGCACCCCCCAAAGTTTACACAGAATTCAGATTTTATTATGATGTTTTCTTATTATAGTACTATTCATATTATAAGGCGCAGGGGTCTCAGTCTGGGGGGAAAAAGGATTGCCTTATAGTCCGAAAAATACGGTACTGGGTTAGAAATCGTGTTGGGCCTGCCTTTCGCTTGATCCTTCTTCCCTTAACTCTTTCGCCGCCAATGTCGCATCCATGCACGACATTGGTTTAACACATATGTCACTAAAAGTAATCAAATCAGGGCCTGTTATCTGAAGACCCTATTTTCTTAATGTTGGGAGGTAAGGATAGGCCTAATGTTATACATGTCACAGAGGAATTCCCAATATTGCAGATACAAATTTGTCTCTACCCAGCTAAGTTTAATGGTATTTTGGGGGCTGAAAAATGGCTGGCGGCGAAAGGGTTAATGTTCATTTGCGTGGATCTGGACAGTTTCTGTTTCAAAGATTGCTGCTAACAGTTCTTATCTCTTCTTCTTCTTCTGCGTTCCCAGGCCATATGGCCACAATGGGTAAGGTACACTGGTCTCCCCGCTGCGTACAGCCGACACATTCCGATTTCGGAGGAGTTCAAAGGAGAAAAGTTATTTGGAAGATTTTTTTTTTTTTAAAGGCAGGAGAATGGGTCAATAAGTCGGAAAGATAGTAGATGATAGAAAGCAAAGGGAAAAGGCAGAGTCAAAGAGAGTGACAGATTAGAGGAAGTTACAAGCACAGAACTTCCAGAAAATGGGGGAACTATTTTTACGAAAGATCCCCTCGGGGAGAGACTCGTGGAGGGGGCGGGGTCGTCCAGCTCTCCGTATGGAGGCACGAGGCATCCACCCACTGCCCCAGTTCTTATCTCAATATCAATCAGCCATTTGTTATTCTTTTGGGATAGGATATTTTGGCATGAAAGCATCATGCGCTACTGTGCTGTTTTATTTGTGAGCGAGTTCTGTGTTTTTGCACACGCATTGGAAAACTTGAAATTGAAAAGAAAAAAAAATGAAAAAAACCAAAAACCGTATTTTTCGGACTATGAAGCGCGCCCCACAAATTTTACACAAAATTTAGATTTTGTTACTATATCATCTTACTACATTATCAATGATATTATAAGGCGCAGAGAGAAAAATAAAATTGCCGTATTTTTCAGACTTTAAAGCGCACCCCACAAATTTTGCACAAAATTTAGGGTAAAGGTCAAGATGTGCCACCCCCCCCTACATTTCTCGGTTAATTGTATTTTTCCGTTTTTGCCTTTCTTACCATACATAAAGCTGTATTTTATGAACCTTTTTAGCTAATAACCTTTTTGGAATACTAACCCTAGCCCTAACCCTAACCCTACCCCCCACCCTATAAGACGGAAAAACGCAACGAACCACAACTGTGACAAATCGCGGTGTACCGCAGTACATAGTGGGGGGTAGGGTTAGGTTTAGGTCTAGGGTTAGGGTTAGTATTCCAAAAAGAGAATTAGCTGAAAATGTTCCTAAAATACAGCTTTATGTATGGTAAGAAAGGCAAAAACGGAAAAATACAATTAACCGAGAAATGCAGTGGGGGGGGGCACATCTTGACCTTTACCAAATTTAGATTTTGTTGCTGTATCATCTTACTGTATTATCAACGATAGGGTCTCAATCTGGGAGAAACGTATGGCCTTACAGTCAGAAAAATACGGTGTTTTCCTGCTGTTCAGACCCCACCCCTGAGACGGAGGCGCGGAGGAACCTGCTGGCGGTGGCGAAGGCGAAAAGCGAACAACTCTCCCTGGAGGGGAAGCGATTGGTGAGCCAGCGAGAGTGGCATCTACTGCAGGAGGAGGTAAGTGTAGAGTGGCACAGTGGTAGCGCGTTCGCCTTGTGTCAAGTAAACCCGAGTTCGAACCTGGGTACAGGGGATTTTTCCTCTCACTTTGCACTAGGTCTTACGGTCTTTCGGATGAGACGATAAACCGATTAGGTTTAGGTCTAGGGTTAGGGTTAGTATTCCAAAAAGAGAATTAGCTGAAAACAAAAATAAAAACACACCACTTCAGGTGCGTCCTAAAAATACAGCTTTCCGGTGTAGCATACAACGCGCGTCAATTTCTTTTAATTCTGTTTCAAGCAAAAACGGAAAAAATAGAAAATTATGGACCGAGAAATGCAAATACATGGGGGTCTCCCAGGCACATCTTTACCTTTACCAAAATAGGTGTGTGTCTGTGCTTTATGTATGGTAAGAAAGGCAAAAACGGCAAAAATAGAATTATTTCCACCGAGAATTGCAGGGGGGATTGTGGCACATCTTCAACTGTGACCTTTACCAAAACAACAGGTGTGTAGTCTGTGTGTGTAAAAATAGGTGTGTGTGTGTTGTGTGTGTGTGTGTTTGTGTGTCTAACTATGTTTTATGTCAATTATATGTTTGCTTTTTTATGTTATTTACACAAATTGTCTCTTCTGT
The DNA here is from genome assembly GCA_017654935.2 of Phymorhynchus buccinoides. Taxonomy (NCBI): domain Eukaryota; kingdom Metazoa; phylum Mollusca; class Gastropoda; order Neogastropoda; family Raphitomidae; genus Phymorhynchus; species Phymorhynchus buccinoides. The sequence continues at coordinate 22,875,304 of CM065702.1, read as the reverse complement.
TAGGTTATAGCAATGTCTTATTTTGTCTTCATTTTTTACATGCATCCCGAAAAACAAATTTCTTCACTTGTTTGGAGACAATAAAATTGTGGAATTGAATGAGCAACTTAGGACGCGGATTTGACGGCCAGAGGGCAGTCAAACCGTTAGGGGCCGCGTAGGGGCTTATCGCACTACGTAAGATTTTCCCTCTACTCTCTCTCACTACGCCCAACTAAGAAAATCATGCTTCCCTCCCTCTCTCTCTCTCTCACTACGCCCAACTAAGAAAATCATGCTTCCCTCCCTCTCTCTCTCTCTCACTACGCCCAACTAAGAAAATCACGCGATAAGCCCCTACCGGTTTGACTGCCCCCTGGCGGTCAAATCCGCGTCATAAGTTGACCATTTGGAAAATGCAACACTGAGTCACATACGAACGCGTTTCACACAGATCCGCTCTGCGCGGGAGAAGCTGGGTCGCCCGTGCAGCATGTGCAGCAACTACGAGGCGCAGCTACAGACTGCGCAGGAGGAGCTGAAGACGTCCACCAACGAGAACAAGCGGCTGGAGCGGCTGCTGGTCAGCGAGCGGCAGGCTACCCAGAAGTCCCTGACATACCAGACGCAGCTGGAGGAGACGCTGAAGGCATCGGCTCAGGAGAGTGAAGCTCAGGTGGGTGTGTAGTGGTTCGGTTGGTGTTTCCAGCGCTCCCAGGGACCCCCATTTGGGGGTCTATGAGGTACTAGAATTCTAGAGGACCCTTTAAAAGAATGTGGAGGGAGTCCCAGGGATGCACTATAAAAATTCTTTGTAGCATTCACAATGCCACTGGGACCCTCTATCCCACCTCTAGAACCCTCTATACTGTAAGTGAAGGAGTCTCTGGGAGCCCTGTGTTTCGGTGTTTTGTTGACCCTTTTGCCGCCAGCTTTTTCTCAGCCAACCCCCCCCCCCCCCATTA
>CM065702.1:22751860-22866860 GCA_017654935.2 Phymorhynchus buccinoides | reverse complement strand
ATGTGTCTGTATGTGCGACTGTGTGTGTGTTTATATTAGTGTCTTCGTGTATGCAGGGCTTCTGAAAACGTACAGATTGTGTGTATTTACACACTAGAGCTCTCAAATCAACCCCTAGAATATGAAAATGAGCATGAGATTTACCCTTTAACTCTCTTGTGCGGTGAACGGTCGTGAACGTTCAAAAAAAAATCGGATCGGAAACGTCTAGAACGTTCGGGAACGTACAGATTCCACGTGGCCGGTTAGGGCGCTTCCATTTTGTTTCTATCACATGGCAGTCACGTGAGCGCTTCAGCCTCGCTTTCGCTATGAATTACACTTCCGTCCTGTTGCTTGCAATGGATTCTAGGCCGATTGGTTTGAAAGATATGAATTTTTGAAAATTAGTGACCGACTTCGGCATTTTCGCGATTTTTCCAATATGGATGACGAACAGTTATGGCGTCCATTGACTGAGGAAAGCAATGAATAGTCCTATTTTTGTGAAATATGGGACTTATGAGATCGCGAAGTGATGAGTAAGGAGTGTATTCTGACCTATTTCGGCGGCGAGCTTGTGTTTGTTCGATCGATGCGAATTTTTGAAGTCGTGTTACTGACATCGGCATTTTCCCGACTTTTACATCATGGATGACGAGTCGTTATTGCATCCACTGAGTGATGACAGCGATGAAAATTCGGTGAAAGATAGGAATTATAAGATCGTGAAGTGAAAGGGTAAGTGAATGATTTTGATCTACATTTCCATTTCAATCGTCTTAGCCCAAGTTAGGGCGAGTTACTACAGTTAGGCTTCAACAGTCTGCAAAAGTAGGCAGTGAATGACTAGTGAATGCAGTTTGCGACTACACTTTGGCAATTTGATTTTTTTTGTGGAGCCATGCATCCCCATAACATCTTGAAATTCATTTTGCATATCAGACAGACATCTCGGCAACACATTCAAAACAAAAAAACACACAAAATCTGGTAGGGTATATTTTATTTTATTATTTTTCTGACGCTACCCCCCCTTTTGTACGGAGTGACGTCCCTTGGGTTAGGATTTCAGAGGTGATTGAGAGCACAGAGCGTCAGGCACAAGAGGGTTAAAATATTATTTAGGGGGTGAGATGACGCATTAAAATGATGACGCGTGCATGAACACAACCGTTACTTATCAGTAAGTTACAGGCATGGTAGACCTCCGCGAATCGCGGAGAATCCGCGAAACAGTTTGAAACAAAATTATTAAAAAATTCATTGAAATGGCATGAAAAAATGAAAATTTCACTCATTTATTGAATTTTATTGAATTTTCTTTGGCCCCCTGGACCCCCAGCCATTTTCCTTGAAAACCACTTTGCCCCCACTACCATGCCTGAAGTTAATGACGTTCTGCATAGACCCTATTTCAAATTATCTGTTAGGGCTTTCTGCCACATGCTGTCTAGGCTAGATCTAAAATTCTACTGGATCGCGCAGAAAACCCACATCGTTGAAAGCTCATTGTGCATGGGGTGGGGTGGGGTTGGGGATTTGCAGGGGATGGAGCTTCTCCCATGTTTTCGCCTTTACCCCTTAAAATTTGCAGCTGGGGGTGAAAATACCCGTTAACATTCTAACAGACCTGTTTACTCTTCTTTTTTCGAGTAGTATTCTACTCAATTTGAACCTCTACTACTCTTCAAACTTGAAAATAATGCTTTAATTACTGATGCTTTGTTTGATGGTTTAATGAATAGGACTACACATTTCGAGCCAAAACTACTCATTTCAGCTATCAAGACTTGTGTGTAGGCGGTACACAGGTCTGTTCTAAAGAGAGGGTGAGTGTACCCCTTAAGAGGGAAAAAGATCAGAAGCCCTGGTATGTATGTGTGTGTTTAACTTAACTGAGTACTTCTTTTTCTTCCACGTACAGACGGCAGCAGACAGTGACAACCAGAAGCTACGCATCAAGATCCAGTCGTTGCAAGTCGACTTGGACAACAGTGAAGCGGTGCAGCGCGACTTTGTCAAACTGTCGCAGTCGTTGCAGGTGACATTGCGCTGTTAGATTGCGCTTACACTATGCACGCATGTACACACACAAGCGCGCAGGCATGTATGCGTACACACAATCACAGTGTCAAGCTTTACGTACCCGTGCATACACATGTGCACAGTCATGCGGGCATGTATACTCATACTGTATGCTAATTACTTGCATGCATGCACACACACACACTCACATGTGCTTTCACATGTGCCTGTACATGCACACACACATACCCACACATACATTATTTATTTTATTATATATATTCATCATTTTTTTTTTTTTTTCGTGCTCTCCCCAAGTGTTTTCCGTTGGCATTAATACCAGAATTGGGTGCCTGCCAACGTACATCATGCAGATGCAGAGATACAAAGACACGCGCACACACACCACATGCATTGTGTCTCTGATGGTCATCTTTTGAAATTTATTTGGAAAAGATTTGTCAGATGAACTAAGCGAAGATAAACTAAGTTGGCTCGCGACTTCTTTCTGTATTAGTCAAGCAAGTCAGTGATTCAGTCATACTTCTGATTCTGCTTTTTTGTGGGGGGTTTCGTCAACAATAACTGTTATTTGTGGGTAGTCAACGCATAAACGAGATGCTATCGCAAGTTCCTAATCATCAGATACCCAGAGCATATCACCAATGAACAAGTGCGCCAGACCATCAGGCAGCACATTGGACCGTATCAAGATCTGCTGACATCAGTAAAGAAAAGAAAACTACGCTGGTACGGCCATGTAACAAGATCCAACGGCCTTGCCAAAACGATCCTCCAGGGAACTGTTGAGGGAGGGAGACCGAGAGGAAGACAAAAGAAACGATGGTCTGATAACATCGCAGAATGGACAGGGAAATCACTGTCAGAAACCCAGGCTCTGGCTCACGACCGGCAGAGCTGGAGGAAACTGGTGAACACGTGGCACCCCCATGACTCCTCACGGAGTTAAGGGACAAAAGGAAGGAAGGAAGGAAGTCAATGTATTGTGTTCATAAGCAGCTAGAGGAGACTCGTCAGTCGCACAACAACGTTTGCCGGGGCAACTTATTTCTGTTCTAGTTAAGCTAGTCAGTGGTTCACTTCAGTCATACTTCTTTCTCTTGTTGTTCTTCCTTAAAATTTGCTGTGACTTGCTTGGGGTTTTTTCTTCTTTTTTCGTAGTTGTTAATGCGTAGTAGATGCTCCGCGTTCAGATCCAGCTTGAAACGATTTGTCTGGATTCCATCTTGCTTTTTCTCCTTTCTCTCATTGTTCTTCCTGAACAATCGGTTCATTAGCTCTTCTGGCACCTTGGATGAATACATTCACCCTGTACATCATTCTGCACTCCCTCCAAATGCAAAAGACATTCACTGTCCAGATCCCTACCGTGTGTTAGCTCTTCTGGCACCATGGATGAATACATTCACCCTGTACATCATTCTGCACTCCCTCCAAATGCAAAGACATTCACTGTCAAGATCCCTACCGTGTGTTAATGTCTGGTTCTTCAAGGCGCACCCTGACGGATGAGTTTTTGCAAGAAAGACGTTGATAGCACTAAGAAAACACCCTTTACAGAGATCGCAACACTCTCTTTTATCTGGTTTCCTAGAAATCGAACCGTCAGATTGGCGATTCCTCCTCGGTGGAGGTGCTGGAAGTCAAATTATTTCAGTGAAAGAGAAGGCATGTGCCTTCTCTTTTCTAATGGCCGCCTGAGTCGCTTAGACCAAATCACAAAATTTCCACAATACTAGCCTTTTTATTTACAGTTTACCAAAAGGAGTTTCGCTCACAAAGGAAATAGCTCCTTTTTTTTTTATTACTGCACTACAAAGAAGAAAAAGCTTCAATCACAATGAGTGGCCTCCACCCACCCTGTCCAAAATGGCTTCTCTCTCCAGCAACTCCGCCGAGGAGGAATCGCCGTTTTGACGGTTTGATTTCTAGGAAACCAGAGCAAAAGTGAGTGTTCCGATCCTTAAAAAGGCTGTCTTTCTGTCGGACCTCGACGTGTTTCTTGCACACACAAAAAACTCATCCGTCAGGGTGTCTCTTTAATGTGTTCAGATTCAGCTGGAGAAGATTCGTCAGGCGGAGAACGAGGTTCGCTGGCAACACGAGGACGACGTGGAGGACTGCAACAACTGCCACCAGTCCTTCACAGTCACCAGGAGGAAAGTCAGTTCATTTTTTTTTATTAAAAAAAAAAATCCTTTTACCCCCTGTGGGGATACTGGGGGGTCTTTCGTACAAATAGTTCTCCCACCTTCTGGAAGTTCTGTGCTTGTAACTTCCTCTAATTCTGTCATTCTCTTTGACTCTGCCTTTTCCATTTGCTTACTGTCATCTGCTATCTTTCTGTCTGACTGGTCCCATTCTCCTGCCTTTTTTTCTATAAATTCTTACAAAGATTTCTTCAGCCGAAGTCGGACGTGCTGGGCCTAACTATTTCTTAGTTAGGCGCGTAATGGCAGCATGACGCATCTACGCTCATATGACAGGAAACTGTCTGAGCGAACAAAGAAGAAGAAAGAAGAATCCTTTTAAAGTGGTCTGGTCTTCTTCTTCTTCTTCTTCTTCTTCTTCTTCATTCCCAGGCCGTACGGCCATAATGGTTGTGATATCTTCTTCTTCTTCTTCTTCATCGATCGCTCAAGACAGTTTCCTGTCAATTATGAGCGCGGATGCATATGCTGCTGATGCGCTTAACTAAGAAATAGCTAGGCCCAGCAAGTTCGACTTCTGCTGGAGGAAATGTTTTTTGAAAGCGGTTCGTGAAAAAGGGGCAGGAGAATGGACCGGTAAGGCAGAAAGGTAGTAGATGACAGCAAGCAAAGGGAAAAGGCAGAGTCAAAGAGAGTGACAGATGAGAGGAAGTTACAAGCACAGAACTTCCAGAATGTGGGGGAACTATTTATGCAAAAGACCCCCCGGTATCCCCATGGGGGGGATGTAATATACATGCACCGTGTTTTTTCGGACTATAAGGCGCAACCATGAAATTTTACACAAAATTCAAATTTTGTTATTATATTTTCTTATACTGTATTGTTATAAGGCGCAGGAGTCTCAGTCTGGAAAAAAAAGTATCGCCTTAATAGCCAAAGCGAAAATACGCCTGAACGGCCTAGTTTGGGAGTGGTTTTGTGATGCGAGGAGAACTTGGTTTATTGGTATTTCAAAGTGATGCACTTGGAATATAATGCAATTACTGTGTCAGTAAAATCTTGCTTTAAAATATACAGGGTAGTTTGTTGTTTATGTGTAAACTTATGTGTTATGTGTTTATGTTTGTCATGACCTCTCCTCACCCACCTCCCATTTCAGACCACCTCCCTTTTAAGACCACTTTGTTGGTGCATTTTACATGGTCGTTCATGGGAGGGAGTACTGTACTTCAAAATTTGATTCATGCATATGCTTGTGTCTCTGTCTATGTGTCTTTATGCTAGTACATGTATATATCTGTGACACAAATGTGCATGTCTCTTTCTGTGTGTCTGTCTATTCTAGTGCATGCATATATTGATGATGCATAAATCTCTCTGTGTGTGTGTGACTCTCTGTGTGTGTGTGCGTGTGTGTGTGTGACTGACAGCATCACTGCCGTCACTGCGGGCGCATCTTCTGCTCGGACTGCACGACAAAATTGGTGAACAGCGGCCCCGCCCGCCGGCCAGCCAAGGTCTGTGACGTCTGCCACACCATCCTGGTCAAAGACGCCACCCCCTACTTCAGCACAGAGCCACCAGCCACCCCCGACTGAGCGGAATGGACTCACCTATCCCCCCCTCCCCCTCCCTCTACCCCGACTCCTCCTTTCTCTAATCTTCTACTCTACTCTTTTCACTCCCTCCTACCCAGAACTTTTTCTGTGCGGATTAGCTCTTGACATCGGCACAGAGCTGCCCTCCAACCCCCGACTGAGCGGAATAGACTCACCTACCCCCCCCCCCCCCCCCCCTTCGACTGAGCGGAATAGACTCACCTACTGTGCCCTACTCCTTCCCCTGTACACCCTCTTCCTTGGTCTCTCCTTTCACCCATCCCCCCACTCTAGATGTTTTTTTGACTGCAGATTGTTTGTTGTTTTGTTGTTGTACCCTGGCTTAAAGACTCCAGGGATCATCCCAACAGCCGAAGCACTTGAACACCAAGGTACAAATGCACCAGCTAGGGATGAGAACATTACGTGTGTGACCGTTTTTGATTACCCCGCCACGCGGGCAGCCACACTACGACCTCTGAGGATTTTGGACTGATGATGTTATGCTAGGAGCTTGCCATGGCTAAAGGCAATCCCCCCCGCATAAAATAATATGCAGAGCATAACAACATTTTGACGTAGCCTTGGTGTTCTAGCTTATGCCTATTGGTCTGACACAGCCTTATGCCAAGGTGAGAGTGCAGATTGAGACCCATCATTTCTCTATCTCCTTTGCCCTTCGCTTTCACTCTTCCAACTTTCATATCGCTCACTACACCCCTTATTTGGCTCTACTCTAACACCCGTAGACATGCTACACCCCCCCCCCCCCCTCCAACCTTTCTCTCTCGTACAGACCTAACTCAATGGAGTCATGTCGGAGACGTCATTCCGACACTGTTCCAATCCTTTGGAGTCACGTCGGAGGGAGTTTTCCGATTGATTTTGGCGGTTTTGCATCTCGCTTAGACCAGTAACAGGGAAACAACTGTTCCTAGTAATCATGAGACCTTATTCTTGTAGTTGCTTCCCTTATACCATCTCTAAAGTCTTCTTTAAATTGAACTACGTATCATTTTCGAATTCGCCGCTAAACATCTGCCAATTGGGGAAATAGGGGGTAGGGAAGAAGAGGAGGGAAAGACGGTTTCTTTTTGGAGGGTAGAAGGTGGGGGTAGGGGGAGTAATTAGGGTTCCCCTCTTATAGAGGAGAGTCGTATTATTGTCTTTGTACAAATTCTACTTCTTTTTTAAATTTATTTTTAAAACATTTTATTGTTTCTGTATTTCTTTATTTTTTGGCGTGGGAGTATTATGAGAGCAAGAAAGTTCAGTTTGTGTGTGCGTAGGGAGGGCCGACCTGCCTACCCATACGATTTTTCCGTATTTTGTACACGATTTTGAGCCCCAGTACGGTAAATGGAAAATTAATACGGCAAAAATTTGAACTTAAGGTCTTCTAAGATCGGTCAAAATCGAGTGTTTTTCGTCATTTCGCATGGCGGTTTAATGTTCTGTAACGTTCCGTTTTGGGGTCTCCTTGCAAAATACGGAATTTTGAGAAAAAGTACAGAATTTTATTTCGTGGAGTACCTAAAAAAGAAATTGGGGGTAGGCAGGTCTGGGAGGGCAGAGGGAGGGAAAATCTAACACTCGCTTGTTTTCATTCATCATCTTCCACTCTCCTTCCACTCTCCTTCCTTCTTCCCTCGCTACTCCCCCCCCCCCCCCCCTTTCTGCCTTTTGCTTGCCTCTTTCTTGTGTTGCCATCAGCTTGGGTTTTTCTTTCTTTCTTTCGTATTTTTAAGGGTTTATTTTTAATGTGTTGTTTTACCTTACTGATATAGATATTGGAACTACCCTCTCATCAAGAGAAAAAGACTGGTGACTCGAATTATAACGGTGATATACTAGTGGACGCACCCACGCTAAAGTGTGACTTGGGGGTGTCAGGTTGTATTTGTGGGAATGATGATGTTTTTAGTTCAGGTGAAAGTGAGTCGAGAGTTGTGTGCGAGTATTAAGTACCGTAAAGACTGGACTATAAGACGCACCTGTATATAAGCTGCATCCCTTAAATTGACAAAATATTAGGTATTTATTCACATATTATAAACCGCACCAGTTTATAAGCTGCAGGGAAAATTGTATGTGCCCAAAGCAACACAAATATATAAATGTTCCTAGCAGAACATGAGTATTTAATGTTCTCAGACACTTGAACCCTTTCACCGCCAAAGTCGCATTTTAGCACCGCAGTGATTTAACTTCTATGTCACTAAAAGGCATCACATTGGGGTCTATTATCCAAAGATCCTTTTGTCTTAGTTTTGGGAAGTAAGGATTTTATATATGTCACAGAAGAATCCCCAATACTGCAGATGGATTTTGTTCTCTACCCAGGCAAATTTAATGGAATTTGTTGGCTGAAATATGGCTGGCGGTGAAAGGGTTAAGCATGAGATTTGAATCTATTGATTACCCAAACCAGTTTTGAGTCTAAAGAAGATCAGAATAGGCTGAAGAATCTGGCCAGAAACAGATTTAATCATATTGATAAATGTAGAATGGAAAAAAAAACCCACAGATAAGTCGCATCAGTCTAATAAGCCGCATGGGTCAAAGTTGAGGGAAAAAAGTAGCGGCTTATAGTCCACATTTTACGGTATATGTCGTGAGAGAGGGAGTGTCTTATGTTAGGTGCGTATTGCTGGTGATGTGTTCAGTTGAGGGGGAAAAGTAGCGGCTTATAGTCCACATTTTACGGTATGTGTCGTGAGAGAGGGAGTGTCTTATGTTAGGTGCGTATTGCTGGTGATGTGTTCAGATGAATGCTTCAGAAGAGAAGATTGATGTGTGTGTGAGTGAGTGAGAGAGACAGGGAGAGAGAGTTATGTATTTGTGTGGATTTTATGTTCAATATATCTTTTGTACAGGACCATATGTGTGGATGTTAGAGTTTTGTGTTATGTGTGGTTTTCTTTTTTTTTTTAAAGAAGTATTTATCTATTAAAATTTCTCTCTTGGTGGGCATTAGAGTAGTGATTAAAATGTTGTCGCAAAAATTACAGAGCTTTGGGGCAAAGCGTTCTTTAATTTTGTATCATCATCCTTAAAACTTATGCAAAGTATAACAAGAAGACAAAAATGGAAAGGAATGAGAGAAAAAAGAGTTGGGGGGAAATTAAAAAAACAAAGCAGGACACCCATTGCTTTTTGATTCAGTAGTTTTATCCAAAATTCTGCCTTTTTCCTCAGTTTCTGAAAATTTCATTTTTAATCAAGTAAAAAAATAAAAAATAAAAAAACATGCACAAAAAAGAACAAGAAGAAGAAGAAAAAGGTTTGATTTGTTAAAAGCGTGACAAGCTAAATGAGTGCACCTAATAAATCAGGTCTTATTCTTCTTCTTTTTTTTCTTTTTCAGGTCTCATTGGATTTCCATTTAGTTGTTGAGATGACTGTGAAAAGAGAGATTCCGTTAGTGCTCAGCACAAAGGGTTAGGGGTTACTCCAGCACATATCAAATTGGCACCTAACCTTAATCAGTTCAAAAACCTCGATAAAGACCCGAAGATTCAACAATTGAAATGTGTATATGATTAACACATCTATAAGCATCCTAGTCATGCCAATCATGAAAAATGATCAGAAAGGACACATGAAGAGGCCATGAGGCCTAGTTGTCCTCATTCTCTGACCTGTGGTAAAAAAGCCCATTATGATATCCTGTGTCTGGTTGTATGGATCAGAAATTTGGTATGTTAGTAATGCAGTAGATCTAAAGAACGATGTTGAAAATGGAAACATAAATTAGGATGGGAAACAATGAAAACAAAGGGAAATGTTGAAAATGGAGAACAGTGAAGAACAAAATAATGAAAGTTGACGTGGCTTGACGACCTGGCACTGCTTCTGTCATGTAATGCACGCTTGTTGTGATGTGTGTGATTGTCGTAGATTTTACATCAGCTTAGTTCTGTAGACACTGGCGTAGGTTCGAAGTTCTAGTGTAGCTTTTGATCTCTTCGCTTTTGCGGGAAGGGAGAGTGGTTGGGTGTGTGTGATTTTGGTTTTTTTAACATTGTCAAGGAATTTCGCCTCACCTCAAGGATTGATTGAGCGTCATCTGTCATCTGTCCTACAAATATTGCTTGCTCTGCGAGAACCGTGTATTTCTTTTTCTTTGTCCTTTTTCTTCCTGTTTAGATTTGTTTTCTGTGTCGTTCTGCTTGCTTGATGATTGCTTGCTCGATCATATGTAAGGTACAGGGAAAGATGTCGCGTAGAAGCAGTTTTTAAGTGCGTGATTTACCCGTCTTCGTCATTGACTTGCAGCTGAAAAGACAGTTTCCTTGGACACGTTTACTCGTGTGGTAGGCCTTTAAATGTGTGAGCTGAATCTTAGCAAACTTATGAATGAGTTTGGATCAGCAAAATCGCTACTTCAGAACTTCGGTTACTTCCTTTATTCTTTGTGAAAAAATGACACGGGGGTGGGGGGGAACGTTGGGTAAAGAAAGTGCTTCAATTTTGAGAAGCCGGTTTTGAAGTGTTTAGGGAGGCACGAGGAATGTGATACCGCAACAGTGAGCATTTCTGCGCTTTGAGTTTGACAGTGGTTCTTTGTTGTTGACGATTTACATACAGTCTGAGAAGCGAAGGTAAACTACTCCAGCATCTTCTGAGTTTGGTTGAAGGCGACAGCAAGTGTTTTGTGTGTGTTTCTGTGTAAGTGTGTTAGTTGTTGTTGTCCTATCCTGGCTTAAAGACTCCAGGGATCATCCCAACAGCCGAAGCACTTGAAACTATGGCACAAATGCACCAGCTAGGGATGAGAAAATTACGTGTGTGACCGTTTTGGATTACCTCGCCACGTTTGGGCAGCCACACTCCGACTTCAGATGATTTTGGAGACTGATGATGTTATGCTAGGAGCTTGCTATGGCTAAAGGCAATCCCCCGCATAGCTATGCATAGCATAACAACATTTTGATGTAGCCTTGGTGTTCTCGCTTATGTCAATTTGTTTGACACAGCCTTAGGCCAAGGCGGAGTGTGTGTTAGTGATATTGATCATTACTATGATCAACATCGGTGATTACCTTGCAGACTACAGCTCTCCGTACACACAGACATCTGAAATGACTTACTATCAGGTGGGCAAGGCTTTAGTATAAACAATATGATTTCTTCTGCGTTCCCAGGCCATAAGGCCACAATGGGTACGTATGTGTTCGTTTTCTAGTTTTCACTGGTGTCCTCGCTGCATTCAGCTGACACATTCCTATTTCGGAGGAGCTCAAAGGAGAAAACTATATGTAAGATTTTTGGGCGAAAAAAGGCAGGAGAATGGGCCAAAAAGTCAGAAAGATAGTAGATGACACAAAGCAAGGAAAAAGGCAGAGTCAAAGAGAGAGACAGATTAGAGGAAGTTACAAGCACAGAAGGTGGGGGGAACTATTTGTATGGAAGACTTCCCCCGGTGTCCTTACGGGGGGAACATGATTTCAAATCACTGTGTGACTTGGCAAAGAAACGTTTACTCCAACAGATCAGTTAAACACACTTTGTCAGCGACATGTTATTTGGCATTGAACATGCATACCGGTGCATCCGCTTGGATGGCGACTCTACACAGAACCATCCTTTGTGTTGCTTGGTGCGTGTGGAAAGGCACCAAGTTATGAGTTACGTACATCTTCAAGTTCGGATGAGCTCTTTTTACTGACTCAAAATCTCCAATTCCACAAATGCAAGAGGACAGGTTGCACCTGATTGGAAAGTCACGCAGCCTCTAGACCCTGGCATATTTTCAAAGGAATCTCCAGTGACTAAGAGTTCCGGTAGTCTTGACTGTGTTGTAGTTGGTAAGAATAATAATTTTGAAAGGCGAACACACTTCGGAATGATTAGTAATGACACATAAACTGATGGATTGTATGTGTGTGTGATGCTGAGACTTCACTCTTCAATCGTTTGTTCTTTGGTCTTCAACTTTCTGTGTATCATTCCACCCATTGTCGTGCTGTGTGAGAGAGACCAAATGGTGATTGATTTTCACCCCCGCCAGATTAAAAGTCTGGAGGGGGTGAATATGGTTTTTACTTTGTCATTGTGTGTGTGTGTCAGTGTGGAGTGTGTGTGTGTGTGTGTGACAAATATCTTGAAAACTACCAGATAGATTTTAATCAAATTTTATGAGGAGATAAGATACAGAGGCTGTGCTCAGGTTTGGGGTTTATCGGCATTGTCATTTGGATACAGGATTTTTAAAAACTCAACCTAACCTATAACTGGTTGACGGACGTTTGTGCATTGTAACAGTGCTGTCTAATTGTAAAGAGTGTTCGTCAACATGGACAGGGTTTACTTGGTGTCAGGTCTTAAAGACCCCACACGTCACGTGTCACAGTCCCTCTTATGCTAGGAAGATTTCTTAAGATTCCTTACCAGCTATAAGAGGGAAAACATGTGAAAACCGTGATTTTGACACGTGATGTGCGGGGTCTTTAAGACAAATCAATGACAAAGTTTGAAGGACTTGTGTGAAGTGATAGGAGTTTCATTTTAAGATTAAAGTTTATGAAAGAAATTATGAGAGCAAATGGTTTGAGTTTAAATCACTTTTAAGTCACTTTTTTTGGGGGGTGGGGGTTGGGGTGGAAGGATTTGGTGCACAGAGGCTTAGCTTGGGTGAGAGAGAAAGAGGGAAAGAAGCTTGTGTTTAAATGACTGGAAAACGAGTAGCATTTCTCTCCAGATATGCAGTGCGTGGCAGGGACCTTAAAGTAGCATTTTCCATGACATAGCAGCCAAGCAAATGATCTGAGACAAGGTTTCACAGGAGAAACTTCCTAGAGATAATCAGGCATCAGAATTGTCAGAGGATTAAGAATTTCTGACAGAGGATTGGCTTCTCTTGTCAGGTTTTGCCTTTTTATTCAGTGCTATCCTTTGTGTTAAATAGCGTTTTAAAGCGATTTTTCACTATATTAAGCCTTTCTGCTCATGTTGGGAACTCATTTCAGTGTTGTCCCTCTACAGTCTGGGGCCTTGATGTCGCTTTTACCGCGGTTTTCAGAGGATTGGACTTCAGACTATTCTGATGTCTGGATAATGATGAAAATCAATGGTGACTGGCGGGATCCTTCTTAGATATAATGATCATATGAAGACGGATTTGAAGCAAGCCCTTAAGAGTCGAATTTGCTCAAACATGAAATTGTTGGGAGGGCGTTGAAGTGGGGCAAAATGTTATCCAGAAATAGAGCACAGATAGCCTCCATAGATAGAAGATACCCGTTTGTTTTAAGGCCATGTACACACAGTGCAATGTTTTTTCATTCGTTTTTCTTTTTTGTTACATTCAACAAACAAAACCATATTAAGCTCTTCATTGCCTTTCTGGGAGAAACTCGTGTGTTTTGGGTCTGTTTGAGCACTGAATGGAAATTTGTGTGTTTTGGGTCTGTTTGAGCACTGAATGGAAATTTGTGTGTTTTGGGTCTGTTTGAGCACTGAATGGTTAAACTGAGCAGGTTAGATAGGGAGGTCTGAAACTGAAGTGTGTAGTGTGTGATGCATGGGTGCAACTTTTCCTGGGGGCGAGTTTCTCTAGATAACGGTCGCCGCGCGAATAACGCTCACGGCAAACAGAGCCTAAGAAACACTTTAGTAAGCGTTTGCGGAAGAATATTACAAGCTCTTGTCTGATTGGTCAAAATAAATAAATATTTTAAACAAACTGTAATGGACCAATCAACAACAAGAACCGTATTCACCCCCTACTAGTTGCGGATAGTTCGCCGCTTGTCACCTTTCGACTGAGAGCAAAACGCCATGCGAACTATCAGCAAACGAAGGGTGTTTCTTAGACCGTTTTTGCCGATTTGAGCGAACGCGACGAAACGTTAGCCCTTGTGAAACTCGCCCCTGGTATTCAAGGATTTCCTGTTTTTGAATTTTACCAGAAAAGGAATTTCCTTTTTTTTAATATGTCAAACAACATCTTTGTGTGTCTACTGTATTTTTTCAAACACTTTAAAAATAAGCATGTGTAAAAATTGTGGAAAAAGCAAACTAAAATACATTCATAATTTTTTTTTTTTTTTCAGCTGCAGGGGGTTCACCCCCTTACCCCTAGACCCCAGCCTTTCAGTTTTTTTCATTTTGTGTAGTTGCACCCATGGTGATGAGATACATGTTTGTGTGGAGTGGAGATTGTACCGTTGCGATATGTTTCCTGCCGTTTAGCGAACAAAATGTGTGATATTGGTGACGTGGTGTATAATTTGCGATGCGAGTTTTCTGGCAAACTTTTGTGTGACGTTGTTTTGTCGTTGATTCGTTAGTGTTGTGAAACTCTATGGAGAGCCGGACAACAGAAGGTCTTCAGAGAAGAAACTCTCCTACAATCAAGTGGTTTTAGTCCTCAACTCCTTACACATTTCTGGTGAACTTTGACATGATTTTGTTGTTGTTTTTCGTCAAAAAGGACAAAGTTTGTGACTTGACTAACACCACCCTGCACACAAACAGGAGGTTGGATGTTTGATGTATATGGTGCATTTGTGTGTGTATTTGTATGTGTCCATGTGTAAAATGCATGCATGCATCAGGCATACATCTCGATGAAATATAGTGACAGGCAGAAGTTCTGCACACACGCATTGCAAAAATCATCAAAAATGTCAATCAGATTCAAAATTAATTTTACTTTGGGTAATCCTAAATCATGCAATTGTACACACAGCATGATTTAGGATTACCCAAAGTAAAATTAAATTTGAATCTGATTTACATTTTTGATGATTTTTGCAATGCGTGTGTGCAGAACCTCTGCCTGTCAGCATATATCCATTTTTGTGAAGAATCTTTGTGGGTTGGTTTTTTTCCCCTGCATCCTGGCAGATGTAGTACTGATATATCGTCAGTGAAATTCAAAAACCTCGTATCTCAATTTTGGTAGTTTTGAGAAAAATGAATAAAACTTTTAAAAATTAACCGCGTTGACCACGATTGATTAACTATGATGAATATGTTGTTCAAGACATTGCGAGTTTAGTTCTGCATTTTGTTAACATTACTTGAATTATAAAAAAAAAAATTTAGACTTGAAAAGAACGAAGAACGTTTTTGTCCTTAACTAGATCTGAATTTGGGACTTACGACTTTTTTTGTCTATTTTCACAACCTCATTTACCCCAGATAGAAAGTCGTTAGAGATACAAGCTTTGGGTGGAAGATGGCAGGAAAAATTAGAAAGTTGACTATGTATCTAACTCAAAAAACCCAAAATAAAAAACCCAGATACAAGGTTTTTGAATTTCACCGACGATATGTTCTGCAGTTGTGGAACATTTGGTAGTCTTCGTAGTCAGTTGTAACGGACATTTTGATAGGTCAAACTTTTAACCGGAGAAGCTGTGTCGCACGCAAGCTGGTGGGAATATTTTAGATCATGGTGTCATTTTACAGTTTCGGCTTTTAAAATTACTGCAAGCAAAACAAAACAAAGAATGATAATAGATGCTACCAGGCATAGTACTTTTCAGCGAGTTCTCTGAATTTTAGAGAAAAGTTAATGTAGAAAAACAGATATCAGAAAGGGTTGAGGAGATGCCCTTTCCACCAATTGTTATCAATTTACATATGAAGAGGAATTGCCCCATGATCATCATAAAAGGCTCTTTATCCTTTGACCACACCAAGAAATATCTCATGAACCCCTGAAATATTATTTTAATAATTGCCTTTCCTCCAGTACAGTACCTTGTTTGGATTCAGGAAGTATGATAGGAAAAGAACACCTTAAGTGTATAAACTACATGCATAATGGTGCAAGTGCGTGTGTGCGTACCTGTGTGTTTTGTGTGTTTGTTTTCTTTCTTTTCTGACATCATCAGGGGTACATGGGTGCAACCTTGCCTCGAATACGAGGCAGCGCCTGTTTTTCAAAATTTGGACCCCCACCAAAAAAAATTGATTCAAAGTTCAAGGGGAAAAAAGTGTTGAATTCTCACTTTACAAGCCTGGAATAAGCTACAAATTGAGAATGATTTTGCTTTTTCTTCAGCTTCAGGGGGGCAACCCCGCCCCTGTACCTGTGGGCCTGGGCGGTCCCTTGACCCCTGCCTTGCCTGTTTTTGGATGTTCTCCAGTTGCATCCATGGGGGTGCCGTTTCAGTAGTAGTGCTAGTGGTTTTCTTCATTTCATGCTACATGGAACGCTAAAAGAGATCAAATTCGCCGTGAAAATGTGCGCTCTGATTCATCGGCAGTTTCAAAAACAAACAGAGACACTGGGCTGATCTGAATGGCGGTGGGTAAATGGGGAAATGTAAGCTAAAAAATTGTGCATCATTGTTTGGCCCACAAACAAACAGACACAAAATGCAGCCGTAATTGTTGCAGGCTCGCTTTTGATTGAAAAAGTGATGAATTTTGGATGAGAAATGATACGAAATGCACAACTTTATCTTTTTTTTAGAATTAAACTCCCCCCACCACAACGTTTGCTTACAACAGAGTTCCCACAAGTCCTGGAATATTTCCATGAAACTCTCGTAAAACTTGAAAGTTTTTTTGTTTTATTAAGGTTTAAATGGTGCTGCCCAATAAAAGAAGAAGCGAAAAATGCAAAAAATAAACAAAAATATAGGTCCGAAAATTCTAGCAAAAAAACCTTATTTTTCACATCTGTTAACTTTGTTCATGGTTTCGGTCTTGGATAATTAAGGTGAACTAAAAAAATATATATACAAAAATCAAGCTTTTTTGAGACAAAGTGTTCATTGTTGAAAATCGAGATCACCATTTTTTGTGAATGTTTTGGTCCCGTTTGGCATTTGATCATGTTGTGTATGTATCTAGCTAGCTTCTTAATTTATTGATGGTTTGATGGAAGATTTCTCTTCATCATTATTATGGGTAAGTCTTAAATTTGTACAGTGTGTGTGTTTGTGCAGGAATAAGCAACAATGCTTTACTCAAGTGTGTATTATGATAAAAATGCTATGTCGTTTGTGGATTGGACTTGCAGAATTGATTGCGGCAAACATGTGCATATATATGTGAGGAAGGTGAAATGTGTTTGTGAAGTTAATGCATGTATGTGTGCATGCATATCTTTGAAGAAAGTTTGTATGATGTGCTCTTTTTAAATGTCACTCGTCTTTATCTCTTTGATGAATAAAATTTCATGCTTCTACTTTTATGTGGCATTGTTGCATGATAACCTGTTGTGTCGAGTGTGTGTGAGAGAGAGAGGTGTGTGTGTGTGTGTGTGTGTGTGTGTGACTTGCATGTGTCAAATTATGTGTCTGTCCTGCGTGGAAAAAGTTTTAACTTTTTCTCAATGTCTCAACATTGTGATACAAGCCAAGATTGCCAGTGTGTGATTTCCATCAGAAAATTGTAGTAAAACAAAACAAAAGCCGTATCCGAATGACAAAAGAGTTTAAAGGGACACCCTGACGGATGAGTTTTTGCAAGAAACACGTCCAGGTCACCAGAAAGACAGCCTTTTCAAGGATCGGAACACTCACTTTGCTCTGGTTTCCTATAAATCAAACCGTCAAAACGGCGATTCCTCCTTGGCGGAGTTGCCGGAAAGAAGCCATTTTGGACTGGGTGGGTGGAGGCCACTGAGAGTGGTTGAAGCTTTTTCTTCTTTGTAGTGCAGTAAAAAAAAGTTTGGAGCTATTTCCTTTGTTGTGAGCGAAACTCCTTTTGGTAAACTGTATAAAAACTATAAAAAGGCTTGTATTGTTGAAATTTTGTGCCAAAACGATTTGGTCTAACTCAGGCGGCCATTAGAAAGAAATTTGACTTCCAGCACCTCCACCATGGAGGAATCGCCGATTTGACGGTTTGATTTCTAGAAAACCAGAGTAAAGTGAGTTGTGATCTCTGTAAAGGGTGTTTTCCTGGTGATCTCGACGTGTTTCTTGCAAAAGCGTATCCGTCAGGGTGCCCCTTTAAAACTTCTGAATCCGAATGACAATATTGTATCAGTAACAGCAATAATGGCCTGACGAAAAGTGTACAATACTCTTGAAAATTTGCCACATGATGGGCATTTGTTTTCTTTGTGTACTTTGTGTATTACTATTATTAGTAACCCTTAGAATGTAACAAAATGTTTCAACCCGCCACCAAATTGTATTAATTCTTCTATAGTGTCATGCATTTTTCACGTTCTTGGTTGTCCGTTGCATCTCAACCGACAAGAGTGGAGTAACTTTTTTTTTCTGAGTGCGTATACGTACGTTGCTTTAACGGAGAAAAAGCACTGACATAAGCTATAAGAATAGACAAACACTTGGCAGTGAATGTCTTTGCATTTGGTGGGCGTGTAGATTGATGTACTGGAGTACTCTTAGCACGAAATTCAGGAGACAAAGATTTTGTGTGTGCGTTAACCATTATTTGTGTTGAGCATTAAATAATAATAAAGAACTAAACAAGAAGGGTTTTGTCCATTCAAACAGACTTTTGTGCGTTGACCAATACAGTAAAAACTGTTTAACTCAAAATTGACGGGACTTACATTTTATTTTGAGTTTAAAAGACTTTTCGACATAGAGATTTTTATACTGGGACCCAAACATTATTGAGAGTTATCCAGTGTTTTTGAGTTAACTGGTTTTTTGGGGAGTTATCAGTTCTCCGCTGTATTTCATTATTATCCAGTTTTGTGTTAAGTGTCCTCCACTGTACTTCCTTAACTCATTCACATCGCAACGATTTTGAATTATTAAGCCATACACACAAACAAAACATACATTTATAAACAAAAGGAGAAATGAAGGAAGATTACGTGTTTTGACTTCAGGTTTAAACATAGGGAAGTGGTAGATCAGACTTTTTTTAATATAAATTATATAGACTTTAAATAGAAAAAACTACGGCGATTGGTTTACCCCACAACAAAAGCAAAGTTAGAGGCAAAATTGTGGTCTAAGGGAGCGAAGTGAGTTTAGAAGCGACCAAGGTATTGTGTGCACACATAAAAATCTACTTCTCTTGAAGAAAATACATCAAATTGACGGGTGACCGGAATAACGTCGAATGTACGGTTGCGCCTAAGGTCGAAACAAAATGGCATGACTAACAAGTGTGCCTAATGTCGAAAATTTCATGTAAGTTTTACGTTTGAGCCTAAGGTCGAATGCACAGTTGAGCCCAACGTCGAATTTCAAAGTTGTGCCTAAGGTCGAATGTACGGTTGAGCCTAAGGTCGAATGCATCGTTGAGCCTAAGGTCGAATGCACAGTTGAGCCCAACGTCGAATTTCAAAGTTGTGCCTAAGGTCGAATGTACGGTTGAGCCTAAGGTCGAATGCATCGTTGAGCCTAAGGTCGAATGCACAGTTGAGCCCAACGTCGAATTTCAAAGTTGTGCCTAAGGTCGAATTGAAGAGTTGTGCCTAAGCCTAAGGTCGAATTGCACAGTACAGCCTACATTGATTCAGTTTCCAGGTACACGGGCTTGAGTACCGACACACACACACTCACTCAAATATCACAAGTTTCGCACAAAACATTGAACAGAATACATGTATACAGATAGTGAATTTTTAATGAAATATTCTGAGAGTGAGAGACCTTTGGCTCAGCCGTTAATTCGACCTTAGGCACATCTTTGCAATTCGACCTTAGGCTCAACTTTGCATTCGACCTTAGGCTGAACCGTACATTCGACCTTGGGCGCAACTTTGCAACTCGACGTTAGGCTCAACTTTGCATTCGACCTTAGGCTCAACCGTATATTCGACGTTAGGCACAGCTCTGCAATTCGACATTAGGCTGAAGTGTGCATTTACTTATTTTCGACCTTAAGCACACCTGTACATTCGACCTTAGGCGCAACCGTACTTTCGACCTTATTCCGGATTCCCAAATTGACAGTTATCTATTAATTCCGGCCATATATGGCCGGAACGACTTGAATGTCAGTCTCCCTCTCTAATCTGTCCTTCATTGCTGTTTCTGTCTCTCTTTCTGTCTCATTTTCTCTGTCATCTTTCCCTCATTCTCTTTCTGTCTGTCTGTCTTTAAATAGTTTAATCTTTTCTCCTTTGCTTTGTCTGTCTATTTATCTCACTCTGTGTTTTTCTAAGAGATAGAGAGGAACAAATTTCCGTGCTTTTTTTAAATTATCATCATCAGCTGTGGTCATATAGTTATTTTCCAGCAAAAAATAACATACTGTATTCACTTTGATTCTATGTCAATTTTCATGAAGAAACTATTTTGTTTTGTCCTTGAAAATAAAAAAAGGACTGCAAAACAAATAAACTCATTTTTTTTTTTTTTGGGGGTGGGAGTGGGGTGGGTGGGCAAAAAATAATGGGATTGATGGGGAGGAGTGGAACACACACGTGGTCCTACTAATTGCCGTCTGGAGCCGTTCGGATGCCATCCGGAGCAGTCTGGATGCCGCATAGGTGCCGTCCGGATGCCGTCCAGATATCGATTGGAGTTGTCCTAGTGCCTTCTGGATGTCGATTGGAGTTGTCCTAGTGCCTTGCCTTCTGGATGTCGATTCTTTCATAAAGTATAGACCTAGTTGGTTTTGGTTTTGGTTTTCCCTGTGGGGTTACCGTGGGGAGGGCCGGGTGGGGGGGGGGGGGGGGTATTTTGTAAAAAGTAGTTCCCTTACCTTCTTGAAGTTCTATGCTTGTAATTTCCTCTAATCTGCCACTCTCTTTGACTCTGCCTTTTCCCTTTGCTTTCTGTCATCTACTATCTGACTTATTGGTCCATTGTCCTGCCTTTAAAAAAAAAAGTCCAAATCATTTTTCTCCTTTGAGCTCCTCTGAAATCGGAATGTGTTGGCTGTGCACAACAGGCCTAGGGAGACCAGTGAAAACTGAAAACGGAACATATATAATGTACCTCTACCCATTATGGCCATATGGCCTGGGAACGCAGAATAATATTATTTTGTTGTCATATCAGTCTTTCAGTGCTTTTAATGATTTTTTTCCCCATAGTTTTTTATTTTTTATTATTCTCTCTCTCTCTGGATTCAGTTATGGACGGCATCCGGACGGCTTCGGATGGCTCCGGGCAGCTCCAGACAGGACCCTCGATTTTCTAATCTTATTAAAAAAATTAAAAGAGGCCTGCTAGACTCAATCTGAGAAAATGGTCTAGAGATATATAGACTATCTTTCCTGACGTCACTTGTCTAAAACAAAAACCATCGTTCCAGGGCTATGACATCATCAATGACACGTACACACACCAAGCAAAGGACAGGGGGCAGTCAGTGAATGGGCTAAGCAGAAAACAACAACAAAAGGACAACAGTAAAAATAAAAAAGAAGCTGAACATGAAAATAAAGAACTTAGATAAACGTTTACGTAATACTGTAACACCACCAACACCACCATCTAAAACAACAACACGAGTAAAGAATAATAAATAATAACAAAAATAAAAGAGGTAACATTTTTGTCTTCAACTGAAACCCTGAACTTTCCAAAAGAAACTGAAACCCTGAACTTTCCAAAGAAAACTGAAACCCTGAACTTTCCAAAGGAAACTGAAACCCTGAACTTTCCAAAGGAAACTGAAACCCTGAACTTTCCAAAGGAAACTGAAACCCTGAACTTTCCAAAGAAAACTGAAACCCTGAACTTTCCAAAGGAAACTGAAACCCTGAACTTTCCAAAGGAAACTGAAACCCTGAACTTTCCAAAGGAAACTGAAACCTGAACTTTCCAAAGGAAACTGAAACCATGAACGTTTCCAAAGGAAACTGAAACCCTGAACTTTCCAAAGGAAACTGAAACCATGAACTTTCCAAAGGAAACTGAAACCATGAACTTTCCAAAGGAAACTGAAACCATGAAACCAAAGGAAACTGAAACCCTGAACTTTCCAAAGAAAACTGAAACCCTGAACTTTCCAAAGGAAACTGAAACCCTGAACTTTCCAAAGGAAACTGAAACCCTGAACTTTCCAAAGGAAACTGAAACCATGAACCCAAAGGAAACTGAAACCCTGAACTTTCCAAAGGAAACTGAAACCATGAACTTTCCAAAGGAAACTGAAACCCTGAACGTTTCCAAAGGAAACTGAAACCCTGAACTTTCCAAAGGAAACTGAAACCCTGAACTTTCCAAAGGAAACTGAAACCCTGAAATTTCCAAAGGAAACTGAAACCCTGAAATTTCCAAAGAAAACTGAAACCCTGAAATTTCCAAAGGAAACTGAAACCCTGAAATTTCCAAGAAAATTGAAACCCTGAAAATTCCAAAGAAAACTGAAACCCTGAAATTTCCAAAGAAAACTGAAACCCTGAAATTTCCAAACACAGGAAACTGAAACCCTGAAATTTCAAAAGGAAACTGAAACCCTGAACTTTCCAAAGAAAACTGAAACCCTGAACTTTCCAAAGAAAACTGAAACCCTGAAATGTCCAAAGGAAACTGAAACCCTGAAATGTCCAAAGGAAACTGAAACCCTGAAATGTCCAAAGGAAACTGAAACCCTGAAATGTCCAAAGGAATCTGTGTTGAGGAATGATATACCACCTTATAAAAAGTGTAAACAAAATTTCTGCGAAATTCTGCTCCCAAGTTCTTTGAAAGGAATTTCTTTAGGAGGTGTCCTAGCACCTAATGAAATTTATGAAACACATACTAGAGTCTCCCCTTCCCCTCCTTCTCCCCCCACCCCATCCCAGCCTCAACTGAATTTTTGCATTGAAAAATTTCACTGAGAAGCAATATTTTATCAGGCTAGGATTATCAAACTGAAAAACAACAACAGATTTTGAGATTGAGAGTCGTAAACACGAGGGAGTGACGAATCTATATATTTGCTTATACAGTATGTTTCGTAATGCTGTTAGCAAACGAAAAACACACAGAGGCAAAAACAGAACCTCCTTTGCGGAGGTAGGTCGGGCCTAATGAATGGACGTTGCGAAGGCGGAACAAGACTAGACGCGCATGCGTATTCATTCTGCTTATTTTGCACGTCACTGCTTCTTCAGTCTTGTTTGTGTGCGTGTTGTTTTGCGTTTGAGCTTCCGATTTTCTTGCAACCAAAACATGATCTGCTGGATTGAAGGATTATTTTTTAAAAGAGCATGAAGCGTTGGAATGTAATTGTAATTGTGAAGTGAGTGCTGCCACCAATTTTATCGTTGATTTTCGTTTTACACAGTGCTTGTTTACCGACTGCGTTGGAGGAAGGAGAAGAGAGAATGTGAGGGGGGATGGATTGTGTATCCTAAATGGCTGCCGAAACAAACGGAGAAAAAGCAGGTGAGCTTGCAACTGTCGATTTTTGTGAGCGACACGCTTCCAGTTCTGCTCAGAATTTTGTGCGAGATTTTATCTCCTTCGATCGGAACACACCTGTTGCCGGCAGGTCCAGAGATCCGTATCATTATGCCAAAAAATTCACGGAATTTTTCTTGCGTCATTTCGACTACGAGCTGAAACGATCGTCGTTTGTGGGCGAGTTCTTACTGTTAGACGTCAACAACCCAGGCCAACGAGATGCTACTCACACTTCACAGGAGACAAACCGTACGAGAGAGACACAAAATGGAGAAACGGACGATTACGCAGATCAAGAAGACAGCCAAGAAAGAGGGGTTAGCCCCTCACGAAATAAAAACACCAAAGGAATTCTTCGTCGGTTTTCACTGAAAAACATTCGCAAGTCCAGACTGTTCAAACAGTCTTCGGACGAAGTGGACGCGGGAGGTGGGGGTGGGGATTCTCAGCATGGACACCCCCATCATCACCATAATCACCAAGGGGCACAACACAGAAAACACAGCAAACACAAGAAGGAGAGAGTGAGGACGCACAGTTTGAATGAAGATGGCAGCGTGAGAAAGTTGGAAGGCATTGTGCATGTTTTGCAGCCGGGGGAAGATTCGCGGGGGAGGCCACGCTGGGAAAAAACACGCCTGGTGCTGGTCAAAGCCAGTGGGGGTCATCTGCTGGAATTCTACACACCACCGAAGGTAATTATCATTGTTAGAGTCTATCCACATTCTGAAGATAATGTGTCAACAGAAAGTGAGAAACACATGGCAGACACGAATGGTGGCAGAACTATATGTATGCATGTGCATGCACGCATGCACACACACAGAGTGACAGACACACGCACGCACACGCACACACACGCACACACACACGCACACACACACACACACACACACACACACACTGACATCCATTCAATTCATCTACCAACCCACACCCCCCCACATACCCATAAACACACAGCTTAAGTTAAACTGCATACACACACAGATGCACGCACACATACACTCACATACGTACAACATGCACGTTTGCATACACAGTCACACGCACATGTATACACATACAGACACATGTGCATGTGCAGACACACGCACACACACATATACAGTGAATATACGCACCACATACTTTGCATCAATAGCTACCCACATAATGTGTATGTAAATTGTAATTGTGTATGTCGTGAACATACGTGCATTTGTATGCATGTGTCATTGTGTGTGTGTGTGTACAAAAGTGTGTGTGTTTCACTGTGTGTGTGTTAAATTTTAGAATTTACTTTGCATGTTTCACTTTTAAATGTTAGTGCTTAGTCTTCATGTCCACATAGTTGTATGTTCTGGAGACATTGATGCATTGAAGGTTCTGTCAGATGTCACATTCCAGGCCAGTGTCAATAGATCTTTTCAAAGGCTTAGTTTATGACTCACCTGACCTTCACCTCTCTGCAAATGTCTATCGGTTATGGCTGACTGAGCGTCCAATAATTTGTTTTGCCATTTGTATTGAACTGGTACCGGTGTCGGTTGGACCCTCAGGTCACCAAGGCCTTGCATTGCAAAAGTTGTCTCATTGTCTGCCTTAGTCTTAGTGCCTGTCCTTGTTTTGCCTAGATGGAAGAATTGGTTTCTTTGTTATAAAGTTTATAATAAAATCTAAACTACACAGTACATGTCATGTATACATTACTACAGTGGAACCTCCATTTATAAGACCTTCAAAAATCACCCAAAATGAGGTCTTATCAGGGAGGGGTCTTATAAGGGAGGTAATTTTAATACTTACAAAGAAGGGCAATGTCTCAGAGAAGTAGGTCTTATGTGGGAGGGAGTCTTAATTTTATTGACAGACCACAAGATTTTATTGTTGTACGCAAACAAACTTAGTTTATAACTGTTTGTGATACACTTACGGTATTTTTTAAAAGCTTCAATCCTTTTTTGTACTCGGAGTACATTGGAATGGGATTGAGGGTCTGTGCGTTTCTGTGTCTGTGTGTGTGTGATAAATAATTTATCCCATTTCACAGCACCTAAACTGCTGAACTAATCTTAACAAAACTTGGCAGAATAATTCCGTACAACTTCTAAATATGGCCCATGGTGTCAGATTTATAAATCAAAATTATTGGTAAGCCATATTAACATAATCCCAGTGAATCAGATTGAATATCTATTACAAACTAACAAAGACACTGATCATTTCAATTATGATAGATCAGATGGCTTTCACTTTCATTGTTTCAACCAGAACTGACTTGTTGAAAAAGTGTCATAGATTAAGAGTAATAAGACACGTTTTTGTATAATAATAAACTACTGGGTATTGCCATACCGATACAGTTCTACTGATTATTTCAATTATAATAGATCAGATGGGTTTCACTTTCATTGTTTCAACCAGAACTGCCTTGTTGAAAAAGTGTCATAGATTAAGACACGTTTTTGTATAATAATAAACTACTGGGTATTGCCATACCGATACAATTCTACTGATTATTTCAATTTTAATAGATCAGATGGGTTTCACTTTCATTGTTTCAACCAGAACTGACTTGTTGAAAAAGTGTCATAGATTAAGACAAGTCTTTGTATAATAATTAACTACTGGGTATTGCCATACCGATACAGGATTTTTTAAAACACTAAACCCCCCCATAATAAATAACCCAAGAGTAGAAAATTATCTCCCTTGACTGTCATCATGACATCAGTAACTGGGACTAGTGGGAGTACAGTTGTGGTTCTGTTATCTTGTTTAATTAATTACCCAGACGGGTATTGTTTTCAGGTCTGTCTGTCTGTCTGTGTACAATTGATTTTATCTAAAACTACTGGACATACAAAAACATCTGTATCTTCAAGTTCATCATGCATCATATACACTAATACAGTATGTGTGCAGTCGCTAAAGCCGCACACAGGCCTGTTCTGCTTGCTGATCCTTGAGGTGAGGGAGACCTCAGCCCTGCAGATGCCTGACAGGGAGAACAGCTTTGTTCTGAAGGGCTTTACAAACTTGAATCCATATCTGTGCTTTAGTACATTGTTTGTACACACACAGGTATGTGTGCAGTCATTAAAACAGCACACAGGTCTGTTCTGCATGCTGATCCAGGAGGTGAGGAAGACCTCAGCCCTGGAGATGCCCGGCAGAGAGCACCTTCGTTCTAAAAGGCTTTACAACTTGTATCCAGCTAACATTTATAATGCCTTCATACATTGTATTTTGTGTGTGCAGTCATTGAAACCGTGCACAGGCCTGATCAGCATGCTGATCCAGGAGGTGAGGGAGACCTCAGCCCTGAATGCCTGACAGAGAGAGCACCTTCGTTCTGAAGGGCTTTACAAGTATCCACCTAACATTTGTAATGCCGTCATACATGGTATTTTATGTGTGCAGTCATTAAAACCGCGCACAGGCCTCTTCTGCATGCTGATCCAGGAGGTGAGGGAGACCTCGGCCCTGGAGATGCCCGACAGGGAGAACACCTTCGTGCTGAAGGGTGAGGGTCCGCTGGAGTACGTCATCGAGGCTCTGGACTCCATCGAGCTCCGCCTGTGGCTCCACTCCATTCGCCAGTGTGTCAGCTCCGCCGCTGGGGGTGGGGGTGGGGATTCGGTGTCGTCGGAGGAGCTGGCTGCCATGTGAGTTGGCTTCTTTTGTTCTGTTGTCACTAATTATGGGATGTGTGATTTAAGAAAACAAGTCTCTCTCTCTCTCTGTCGCTCTCTGTCTGTCTCTCTCTCTTTCTCTGTCTGTCTGTCTCTCTTTGGAGTCTTTCTCTAGTCTCTGTATGTGTGTGTTGGGTCTGTCTTTGTCTTCTGTGTTCCCAGGACATATGGCGATAATGGTACTTAAAGAAGTGTGCATGTGTTCGGTTCTCAGCTTTCACTGGTCTCCTTGCTGCATTCAGCCGACACATTCCGATTCCAGAGGAGCTCAAAGGAGGAAATTATGTGGAAGATTTTTTAGGGGGGAAATTGTAGGAGAGTTGGCCAAAAAGGCAGAAAAAAATAGTAGATGACTGTAAGAAAAGGAAAAGTCAGGGTCAAAGAGAATGATACATTAGAGGAAGTTGCTAATATGGAACTTCCAGAAGGTGAGGGAACTATTTGTACTGAAAGTGAAAGATCCCCTGCTGTCTTCACAGGGGATTCATCTGTCAATTTGTGTACGTGTTTTCCGTCTGCCATAGACAGTTTACTGGTACATGTATGTATGTGGAAATAGTTGCAGAATGCGGGTTTGATAATAATAATAATGACCATTTTTATGGCGCTTATTCTCCTTATTGGGCTCTAAGCGCTTCAGAAAGAAGTTAAAAATCTGAGCAATAATAAAAAAACAAATGCACTAATCATAAGGAACAACACAAAACGAAATCACGATAACAACATTTACGTCACCCCCACCCCCCCATTCACACTCCACTAGAATCCAAACCATTACAAAAAGCCTTTTCCACGCAAAAGGCATTTTCTCACACTACCCCCCCAACCCCCTCCGCCCACCCCCGCATTCACCATCCCCCTTCATAGACCTCAAGCTGACCTACTTTTCATAGATCTCCCAGCACGCATGCATGCATGCACACACACACGCACGCACACGCATGTGCAGAGGGATTGGGGAAGTTTGTGATTTTACAAGAAAACTCACTTCAGTTCACCTCAAATCATCATCATCTTTGCACTCTTTTGTTTTCTTCCAGGCGCCCCCGGCTTCCTACTGCCCCATCAGGATCCATAGAACGAAAAGGTAAATCATTTTTTACACTACAATTGTACAAACTTTTATTTTAACAAACGTAAGCATTGTTTTAGTAATTGAGTTGCTAACCTCTGGAATTTACTGACACCTAACCTAAAAAGAGCACCGACACTGAACACCTTCACAAATCTCCTTGACAAGGATGAAAAGTTTAGTCAACTATTTTTTAAATACGATGATTGAATTACAATCATAATTTTAAAAGCATGCTTTAGCAAACAAAACGGTGATCAATGAAGGGACGTTTATAAGCCGCGAGGCTTAGGCTTGAGCCAGTCCCACACTATACTATGCTATACTGTACTATATCTACAGAGGTTTTTTTAAAAGATCATTCACAGAGAATCCCACTGCTTACTTAACATACTTTTTGTATTGTATGGTAGATTTGTTGTCTTTCTTTCCTTGCAAACGCAAAATGCCCCCAATGTTTGGTTAATTTTAAACACTGACATATCGATATTGCCTCTCTCTCCCATTGGAGCTTAGGTTTGTTACAAGTGTAAATCTGAGAAGATTCGGCTGAAGACTAAATTCTGATCGAGTGGTAGTGTTGAATTGTGACTCATTTAGTCATTCATTTTAAAAAAACACATTTTGCTGTCCCATTTTTTTATGGGCCATAAGTAGTGTTGCTCCCACGCCGCTCATTTCCAAGTCCATTCTCTCAGCCGAACCCTGACAGGGCTCCCAATCGTCTCACAAACAAGGGGTCCCAGGGACTCCTTCACTTACAGTATAGAGGGTCCTTGAGGCAGGATAGAGGGTCTCGGTGGCATTGCGAATGCTAAAAAGAATTGTTCTAGTGCATCCCTTTGACCCCCTGCACATTCTTTTAGAGGGTCCTTTAGAATTTTAGTACTTCATGGACCCCCAAATGGGGGTCCCTGGGAGCCCTGCCTGGTATGTCACATTGTCAGGTCGCGGATGTGATTTGTTTTTTGGTGAGATGTGTGTCTGTGCATGCATGTGTACACTTTTTAATAAATTGGAATGAATATTACTTTTATTAGAAAAGCAATTGCATGTAGCTGTTACTGTCGAAATTTGTGACACAGACAACCCCCAACTGTCAGCCAATCATCGCAGCTCTTCCCAGGGGAGTCTGGGTAATTCAGCCGCAGAGATCGCCCCCCGTCCTGCCCCCCCTCGGCCCTGGAGCATGGTGCATCCCCATGACCTTCTGACCTCGCATAATCACCACAGCAGCACCGACGTGGCGGCGGCATCGCCTCGCTTTAACGGTAAGGCGTGTGAACTGAGTGGAGAAAATGCCATAGCTTGTGGTTAAACTAAGTCAGTGGACTACAACAGTGGAAAATGGCACAGGCAGACGTGTTTACCGTTACGATTTTGCCGTAATGTTTATGAAACAAAAGTCTAATTATGATAATTACGGTAGCGAAAAAAAATAAAATTAAATAAAACCCCACCACTACAGTTGCGTAGGGAAGCGATGCTTTTGAAACAATGCTGTGAAAAGCCATTCCGGTTCCCAGCATACAACGCGCGTCGATTTCGTTTAATTCTGTTTCAAGATGGCGTCAAAGCGACCGCGTGGTGAGAGTTCTAGGTCAAATGATCCAAAATCTGATGGAAAGACACCAAAGAAAAGGCAAATACATGGTTTAAAAAATGTTTTTAAAGGTCTCCCAGTGCACTATTGCTTGGATATAATTGTGTAATTACAAATAGTTTTCTTGTTAATCGGGTTTTGTGAAGAAAAAGAATCGGCCGTGCGTTGGATTAGTTTTTTTTTTTTAAATTACTATATTTTTTTCAGAAATTACAAATTTACAAAATAGGGGTAAACAGGTCTGCACAGGCCTTCCTTCTTTGCTTCACTTTTTTTTCCAACGTATTAAAGGCATAACAACCGATCCCACGGATCAGGTCTCACTAGTAAGAAAAGTGCTGCCTCGCAGTGGCTCGCACAACAGGGAAAAGAAGAAGGGAGAACCGTCTCTGTCGCGAGCAGCGATTCAAATGATGGCGCGCGCCTCGCGTCAAAGCTTTGCATATATGCCGGCTGTGGGTTTAACATGACTACTTTTTGAAATGATTAATTTCTTGTTATATGAAAATTCTTTGTTAATTAGAATCAATACTTTAAGTAATAAATGTGACGTTATCCTCATAAAAAAAAGTGCTGTTTGAAAAGGTAAGAAAATCTCTTGTATAGATCTGCAGTTTTCTTCGTTCCTGTGCCTTAGGCACACACAAAAAAAAGTCTGTTTCTTGCTGCCAACCCTAATTTTTGTTGTTGACGAGTTTCCAAAAAAAAAAAAAAAAAAAAAAAATTTGAGCAGACGATGCAAGGGAAACAACCATTGCACTCTCACTCGGCGTAGTCAAGGACTGTTACTCGCGCAGACTTTCGTGATCAACATCCGCCAACACAATGGCGGGCGCAAGGCACGCGATTGCCATTTCTATGTCTAAATGTGATCATGCGGATGCAGTGAAATCAATTGGTACATTTCCATCAGCGTACTTATGTGAAAAACAGTCAAGTGGTAAAGATAATCTGTTGATTGATACTCACATTCACATGCTTCAGCAAATACGGCGAAAATCTTGCACCGCGAAGAAAACAAAACAAAATTTTTTTGGGAAAGCCTATCTACTTACTCTATTTCTTTTGGCCATGTTCTCAGAAACAGACACATTTTTTTATTTTGCCTGAGGTTTTATCACAGTGTGGGCAGACATTATGACAGCTGTTTAGGCTATGTCCAGACCAAAATACTGGGGGCTTGGGGTGAAGGGAGAATCAACTCGCGATTCAACAAGTACCCCTGGTTTCACAGCATGCTCTTGAGAGCTAACATGGCTCCGCTCAGAATTTCTGTATTCCATCTGCCTATCTGTCCTCAGACCAAGACTCGGGGGGAGGGGGTGAAGGGACCATCGACTCGCGACTCAACGAGTACCCCCAGTTTCATGGCATGGTCTTGAGAGCAAACATGGCTCAGAATTTCATAGATTACAACTATCAGAACCATATTGATGGTGGTTGTTCAAAGAAAGAAGAAGAAGATCTGCCTGCCTATCTCTCTCCAGACCAAGGCTCGGGGGGAGGGGGTGAAGGGACCATCGACTCGCGACTCAACGAGTACCCCCAGTTTCATGGCATGGTCTTGAGACAACCATGGCTCAGAATTTCTGTGATTACAACTATCTGCCTCCAGACCAAGACACGGTGGGAGGGGGTGAAGGGACTCGCGACTCAACGAGTACACCCGGTTTCATGGCATGCTCTTGAGAGCAAACATGACTCAGAATTTCATTAAGTACAACTATCAGAACCATATTGATGGTGGTTGTTCCAAGAAAGAAGAAGATCTGCCTGCCTATCTCTCTCCAGACCAAGACTCGGGGGGAGGGGGTGAAGGGACCATCGACTTGCGACTCAACAAGTACCCCCGGTTTCATGGCATGCTCTTGAGAGCAAGCATGGTTCAGAATTTCATAAATTACAACTATCTGCCTCCAGACCAAGACACGGGTGGAGGGGGTGAAGGGACCATCGACTCGCGACTCAACGAGTATCCCCAGTTTCACGGCATGCTCTTGAGAGCAAACATGGCTCAGAATTTCTGCAATTACGACTATCTGCCTCCAGACCAAGACAGCGGGGAAGGGACCATCGACTCGCGACTCAACGTGTACCCCCGGTTTCATGGCATGGTCTTGAGAGCAAACATGGCTCAGAATTTCTGTAATTACAACTATCATATTGATGATGGTTGTTCTAAGAAAGAAGAAGATCTGCCTGCCTATCTATCTCCAGACCAAGACACGGGGGGAGGGGGTGAAGGGACCATCAACTCGCGAATCAACGAGTACCCCCGGTTTCACAGCATGCTCTTGAGAGCAAACATGGCTCAGAATTTCATAGATTACAACTATCAGAACCATATTGATGGTGTGGTTGTTCAAAGAAAGAAGAAAAAGATCTGCCTGTCTATCTCTCCCCAGACCAAGACTCGGGGGGAGGGGGTGAAGGGACCATTGACTCGCGACTCAACGAGTACCCCTGGTTTCACGGGACGTTGTCGAGAGCGGATGCGGCTCAGCTGGTCCTGCAGCAGGGGCCCTCGGGTCACGGCGTGTTCCTGGTTCGCAAGAGCGAGACGCGCACCGGCGAGTACGTCCTCACCTTCAACTTTCAAGGTCGAGCCAAGGTCAGTTAAGGTTGGGAGTGAGAGTTTAGAGGTCGGGATTAGGGTGAAGTGGAGAGGTGGGGAGTATTGGGAAAAGGAGTGATGGAGTAAATTGTAAATGAAAATAGTGGGAGAGAGAGAGAGAGTGTGTATAAATGTGTGAGAGTGTATGTGAATGAGTGTGTGTATGCATCTCTATGTGTTTGTGTGGTATCCTATTTACGTCAAATGTGTGGGTGTTATTTTCCTGGATATCTATGTATAACGTTTTTGTGTGTGTGTGTATGTGTGTGTGTATGCGTCCCTATGTGTTTGTGTGGTATCCTATGTATGTGAAACGTGTGGGTGTTATTTTCCTGATCATCTATGTATAGCGTTTTTGTGTGTGTATGAGTGTGTGTATGCGTCCCTATGTGTTTGTGTGGTATCCTATGTATGTGAAACGTGTGGGTGTTAACTGTTATTTTCCTGTTCATCTATGAATAGCCTTTTTGTTTCAATGCTTTACAAATCAATGGGTGTGCGTGCTATGATTTGATTTCTATCAAGATTAGGCGCCATATAAATGCTGTATGTTGTTGTTGTGTGTGTGTGTGTAATGTTGTTGTTGTTGATGTTATGTTTATGCGTCTCTATGAGTGTGTGTAATATCCTATGTATGTCAAATGTGTGGGTGTTATTTTCCTGATCAGCTATGTACATAGCGTTTTTGTTTGAATGCTTTACAAATGTTAATGGGTGTGCGTGCTTTGATTTGATTTCTATCAAGATTAGGCGCCATATAAATGCTGTATGTTCTTGTTGTGTGTGTGATGTTGTTGTTGTGTTTATGCGTCTCTATGAGTGTGTGTGGCATCCTATTTATGTCAAATGTGTGGGTGTTATTTTCCTGTCCATCTAGGTATAGCGTTTTTGTTTGATTGCTTTACAAAATGTTAATGTGCGATGTGCATGAACATAACCAAAAATGAGATAAGTATGCTAAAGGAAAAATGCATTTTTCCTTGACTTGATTTGAATTTATTCACCTTGTTTGGTCTTAGGATGAAAAAAAATGGATGAAGAAAATAGGTGTGCGTTCCAACTCTCATGTAAGAAAGGCTGTAGCTGTAGGCCATGGTCATGGTGATAAGGTTTAACAGAAGAGGTTTTTTTCAGCCAAAATAGATAAATAGAACTCATAACATTTTTTTAGCCCTTTCACCGCCAGCCATATTTCAGCCAAACATTCCCATTAAATTTACCTGGGTAGAGGACAAAATCCATCTGCAGTATTGGGGATTCTTCTGTGACATATATATAAAATAAGGTCTATCCTTACTTCCCCAAACTAAGACAATAGGGTCTTTGGATAATAGACCCCAATTTGATGCCTTTTTAGTGACATAGGTGTTAAATCACTGTGGTGCTAAAATGCGACTTTGGCAGTGAAAGGGTCCTTTGGAGGACAAATTCGGTGTCAGAGCTAATTTAGATAGTTTTAGCCCCAGTAGCTTTGCGCAGAAGTTGGTGCAATTGAAAACTTGTATCAAATTTTAGTTATTCAACGAATGTAATTTTGCCTTCAAGTCTTTCCTTAACTCTCATCGCAACGATTTTGAATTATTAACAAAACTCACAAATCACCCCAGCCATACACACAAGCAAAACATACATAAACAAAAGGAGAAACGAAAGAAGATTACGGGTTTTTACTTCAGGTTTAGACATAGGGAAGTGGTAGATCAGACTTTTTTATATATAGACTTTATATAGAAAAACTCTACAACGATTGGTTTCCCCACAACAAACCACTACAAGTACAAAGGAAAAGTCTGAGGCAAAATTGTGGTTTAAGGGAGTGAAGCGAGTTTAGAAGTGACCAAGGTATGGTGTGCACACAGATTTACTTCTCATGAAGCAAATGCATCAAATTGACAGCTGTCTATTAATTCCGGACATATATGGCCGGAACGACTTGAATGAGTTGAATCTGCTTTGTCCATTTGTGATTCATGAATTATTCATTTCTTGTTGACAATTCGTTTTCATTTAGAGATTTTGTTTGTCTCTTTTCTCACTCACCTCTCTGTTCTTGACCTGTCAACTGGTTACAATTTCACACTCTTTCTTTTTTCTTCTTCTTCTTCTTCTGCGTTCCCAGGCCATATGGCCATAATGGGTAAGGTACATATGTGTCCGGTTTTTTTAGTTTTCAATGGTCTCTCTGCTGCGTACAGCCAACACATTCCGATTTCGGAGGAGCTCAAGGGAGAAAAATTATTTGGAAGTTTAAAAAAAAAAGCAAGCTGGAGAATGGGCCAATAAGTCAGAAAGATAGTAGATGACAGAAAGCACAGGGATAAGACAGAGTCAAACAAAGAGAGTGACAGATTAGAGGAAGTTACTGAACTTCCAGAAGGTGGGGAAACTATTTGTGCAAAAGATACACACACACACCCTCCCCCTGTATCCCCACGGGAGTTTATTCTTTCAACTTTATTGTATTTTTCGGACTATAGGGCAATACCTTTTTCCCCAGAGGTATCGCACCTTATAATATGACTACAGACAAACTCCTATTTTACGACCCTCTGTTAAGCGACCACCTCTCATTTGAGACCGGATTTGTTGGCACGGATGCATTTTACTATGTAAACGACCTCTCTTAAACGACTTCCTCTAAAACGCGACTTACGACCGCCATTTTGTTGGTTTTTACGACCGTTGTTGTCGTCTGCATAGACTTCGAGCAAAGGGAAACAACCACGGTCAAGGGTCTGAAAGCGGAGTCGCTTCCCTTGTTGTAGAAAAGATGGCGGAAAGCGTAGGAAAAGCACGAAAACCACTGACTTTGAAAAAGAAAACCACTGACTTTGGACGAGAGTGGAGGTGATTAACAGAAGTCGGCGAAGTGAAACTGTAATACATTGATTGCACAATCCTATGGAGTTGGAAAGACCCAAATCCAGTTTTAATATGTCATTGTATGTGTGCATGAAGAAGAGAGTATGAACTGTGCTGAACTTTTTCTTTCTACGGCTGCCAGTGAAAACCTCCGTCATATGACCCCTCCAATTTACGACCGATTTTTCCGGACATTTTGGAAGTCTTAAAATAGAGGTTTGTCTGTACTACTATGGTTAGAAAATATAACAAAATCTTAAGTTTTTGCCAAAAGAAAAGATTTAATAACATGTTGTTTGTTGTCGTACCCTGGCTTAAAGACTCCAGGGATCATCCCAACAGCCGAAGCACTTGAACACTACGCTACAAATCCACCAGCTAGGGATGAGAACATTACATGTGTGACCGTTTTTTAAATTTTTATTACAGTGGAACCTCCCTTTTAGGACCTTAAAAAATCATCCAAAATGAGGTCTTATAAGGGAGGTAATTTTATTGCTTACAAAGAAAGGCAATGTCTTAACCCATTCGCCGCCAGCCATTTTTCATCAAAATTTTTCTCTCAAACTTACCTAGGTAAAGAAAAGTTAGCATCTGCAGTACTGTGAGTCCCCCAATGACAAAAACATTGCATCAAATAAACCCTTTCCTTATTAATCTCTCAAAATTAGCAACATAAGGATATTGGATATCTGATCCAACTTTCATACCTTTTGGTAGCATGGGTGTTAAATCAGTGTGGTGCTAAAATGCGACATTGGCAGTGAAAGGGTTCACTCACTCGGGGCGAATGAGCCGGATCCGGCTCATGGGCTCGCACAACCGTTTAGGATGAATGGCCCGGCTCCGGCTCATAAGAGTTTTCAAGAGGTTTTGATTTATGGCGTGTAACCAGCTTTCCGGTGCGAAGTCATAACCTATTTTCAGTTTGCTTTGAGTTTGACCTTGCCTCTCTTGAAATCAACCAATCATTACATAGTTTACATTCAGCTTTGGTTGTAGAGGGGGGTCAAAGATCAGAATGTGAAATTTTCCTTCTTTCTATGTGTTATCTGTTTTCGTGAATAGGAGACAAATGACGAAGGTAAGGAATCTAATATTTTACGATCGTTTAGTGCATGGTGTTGCTAATCTTTTCTGAAAATATTGATGCCTAATTCTTCATAACTTGGTTTTGGTGATTATTTTACGAACCCAGTCAAATGCCCAGTCCCCACAGAACAAGGGGAAATAATTCGGCCAGTCCCGAGTGAGTTAAAGAAGCAGGTCTTATGTGGGAGGGAGTCTTATAATGGGAGGTCTTATAATAAGGGAGGTTCCACTGTACCTCACCTACGTGGGGCAGCCACACTCCGACTTCAGAGGATGTAGTAATAACACGATTTTCCCCTCCCTCTCTCTCTCTCTCTCTCTCTGGCAGCACCTGCGCATGACGATCAACGCGGACCGGCGGTGCCGAGTGCAGCACCTGTGGTTCGAGACCATCTTCGACATGCTGGAGCACTTTCGCACCCACCCCATCCCCCTGGAGTCCGGCGGCACCTCCGACGTGACGCTCACCGACTACATCGTGGCCATGGAGCGGCCCCGTACCCCTTCCTCCCTCCCCAGAAACCTCGGCCGCAGCTCGGGGAGAGGCAGCGCGGTTCCTGCATCGTCGCACCACCACCACCACGGCGGTAGTAGTAGTAGTGGTGGAGGTGGTGGTGGGGGTGGTAACTCCGGGGGAGGGGGAGATAACCGGGACGTGGTGGTCGTGAGCGGGTCGGTGAGGTCGCGGACCTCGTCGATCGAGAACGTGGTGCGCGAGCAGACCAGCGTGGCGCAGCAGCTGGGCACGAGGGCCGTTGACAATCATTACTCGTTTGTGTGAAAGCAATTTACGAAGGCAGGGCTCCCAATCGTCCCGCAAAACAAGGGGTCCCAGGGACTGTTTCACTTACAGTATAGAGGGTCCTAGAGGCGGGATAGAGGGTCCCAGTGGCATTGCGAATGCTGAAAAGAATATTTTCTAGTGCATCCCTGGGACCCCCTGCACATTCTTTTAAAGGGTCGGTCCTCTAGAATTCTAGTACTTCATAGACCCCCAAATGGGGGTCCCTGGGAGCCCTGGAAGGAATCATTACCAACTCGTTTGTGTGGAAAAACTTTACGAAGGATTCATTACTCGTTTGCGTGGAAACACTTTACGAAGGAATCATTACCTACTCGTTTGTAAGAAAAATGTTTTACGAAGGAATCATTACTCTTTTGTGTGGAAAAACTTTACGAATGACTGATTACTCATTTGTGTGAAAAACATTTTGCGAAGGAATCTTTACTCGTTTGTGGAAAAACTTTGCAAAGGAATCATTACCTACTCGTTTGTATGAAAAACCTTTACGAAGGAATCATTACTCGTTTGTGTGGAAAAACTTTACGAAGGAATCATTACCTACTCGTTACTATGAAAATTGTTTTACGAAGGAATCATTACTCGTTTGTGTGGAAAATCTTTACGAAGGAATCGTTAGTCGTTTGTGTGGAAAAACTTTACGAAGGAATCGTTCGTCGTTTGTGTAGAAAATTTTTGCGAAGGAATCGTTCGTCATTTGTGTGGAGAAACTTTACAAAGGAATCATTACTCGTCATGGAGAAATAAAAGCCCCCCTGCTGAACATCTCTTACTCTGATAATTGTTGAATGACGTATACGCGGTTGTGGCCTGTAAACTGATAAGAATAGTAATTTTGGTTTTAAATCTGCGCAAAGAACATACGAGAACCAGGACGATATTTTTCGGGTGTGTGTCAATTTTAAGGTGAAAATTGTTGACCATTATTCTTTTGCATAATACAGAAATAAGGGAGAGAGAGTGGGAATTCTGCACTGGCTTTCAAGAGGAACATTAGAAGCAGTGCACAGCGTGTTGGAATTCAAATGAAACATGGTCATTTACGCAGGGGGGTGGGGGGGGGGTTGCACGGAGATACTGGTAAATCTGTAGAGCGTTCCAGATGGGGAAAAGAAAGAAAACGAGAAATGATTGTATGTTTGATTCAGACTTGTTAGGCGGGAAAAATATAGCTTAAAAAAAAATAACACTGTATATTTCAGTTGGATTGGGGGTGGGGGTGGAGGGGGGGGGGGTGGGGGGTGGGGTTGCACGGAGATACTGGTAAATCTGTAGAGCGTTCCAGATGGAGAAAAAAAAGAAAACGAGAAATGATTGTATGTTTGATTCAGACTTGTTAGGTGGGAAAAACAGCTTAAAAAAAAAATAACACTGTATATTTCAGTTGGATTTGATTGGATGGGGGGGGGGGGGGGGGGGGGGTTGGGGGGGGTGGGGGGGGGGGTGGGGGGGGGGGTTTGCACGGAGATACTGGTAAATCTGTAGAGCGTTCCAGATGGAGAAAAGAGAAAACGAGAAATGATTGTATGTTTGATTCAGACTTGTTTGGGAAAAAACCCATAGCTTAAACAAAAATTAACTGTTTATTTCAGTTGGATTGTATTGATTTTAATTTATTACTATTGAAAAAAAAGGATATGGAAGTTAGTGTGTGATGGTGTGTGTGTTTATATGTTTATTTTGCTTATGTTTACATCTGAGAGATTCCACTTACAATTGTTTGGTCGTGTATTCATAAGTCATGAGCATATATAGCAAGAGCAGACAATCAGGCAGCTTATGGAGAGAATTTCATGAGTTATGGTTCTTGGAGAGAGAGAGAGAGAAAGACAGAGACGAAGAAAGAATAAAGAAATCCTTCCCATTTATCGCGCTAACTAAACATCATCACCAGTTTCAAGTTGTAGATTTATCATGAATAAGATGTGGAGTAAAATGACGATGATTTTTGACAGGGCGGGGGATCAGCAATTCATCGTTGCATAATGTGTTTGTGAATCTTGTGTTTGAATCTTGTGTGATTTGTTCATCTTCTCTATTGATTAAAAATAAATCTGTTAAAATGCAACAAATTTGAAATGCTTGGTTTTAATCCTAATAAACTTGTTAGATTTAAATTTTACTTTAAATTATTTTTATTTAAATTATTTTGAGTATGTATTGAATCTGTTTATGAGTGTTAACGACAAACGCCTGATTAATTCAAATGTTTGGTGGGGTTTTTAAGTGATGAACCAATTTTTCTTTTTATGAGAAAATAATGTTCTTTTGTATTACGAACATTGAACTGATGAATTAGAAAGGAGTTCAAACAAAATTATGGTAATTACATCTTTATTTCTATAACGTTATCATTTTTTTAAAACACAGATGATAGAGAGTATTTTTAGAAGGAATCACTTGAATGTTGAAATCAT
Source organism: Phymorhynchus buccinoides (assembly GCA_017654935.2). NCBI lineage: Eukaryota > Metazoa > Mollusca > Gastropoda > Neogastropoda > Raphitomidae > Phymorhynchus > Phymorhynchus buccinoides. The sequence goes on along the minus strand of CM065702.1, from coordinate 22,827,696 downwards.
TTGGCCACATAATGCCCAAATATGTAAACTGGTATTTCTTTTATTGTTGTTGATTAATATTTTGCCTTCTTTCAAAATTATGTTGTGTAACGTTTACCTGCACATTCACAAATTATTATTTTGGGGATAATATCCATTTTACAGAGTCTGGGACTTCGTATTTGAAGGCAACCCCCTCTCCCTAAATTATATATTTAAAATATGATTTTATAATAAGTTTCTTATTACATTATTAGTCATATGGAAAAAAACAATAACCTTGTAGTCCGTAATTTAGTTCGCTATTTGATTGTTTACTTTTTGTGTGTTTCTTAAAGTGTGCAACGTGTTTTGACCACATTTTGACTTGAAATCCCTACTCTGGGTTGTGAGTGAAGTTGATTTAAAACCTGAGTGTCTTCCTTTGAAATTGTGTGTGTGTGTGTGTGTGTGTGTGTGTGAATGGGAGAAAGAATAACCAGCTTAGAAACTGCCACAACTTGTTTTAATTTTTTTTCGGTAATAGTATTTTTTAACTTCAGAATATTTGCCTAATATGAATTGCGTTGATGAATTGATAAGTCTACAGTGTGTATGTGAACGAGTTTGCGTGTGTGTGTGTGCGTGTGCGTGTATGTGTGTGTGTGTGCATGTGTGTGTGTAAGCTTGCATGCACATATACATGGACTATAATGTATGTGAAGCCATGAATGAAAGTTTGGGTTTAACGTCCGCTCGACTACACAGAGCACATGTCAGACAAAACAATCAACCAACTACTGTACTACAACTATCATTGAATGCTCAGAGCAGAACCTGGAGGTACTGCAATACCGGGTTTCGCAATTTATGTGAAGCCATGTATTTATTTTGGTTTGTTATAGTTGTTACATTTTTTTAAAAATATCCACTATATTAAAATGAAATCTTTATCATTTTATGTGTAACTTGGATAGTAATTTACGTGAACATCTGTCTTTGAATCCATGCATATAGTTTTGTCTCAAAACTGTTTTAAAAATATGTTATTGATATTATAATTATATGGAATAAATTGGTCTCCCCGTTTTAATGTCTGCACTATTAATTTAGCTTAGTTAGATGTTTGTATGGAATATCAGATAAACATATGAATCTTAATATTGTGATACGAGGCATGAACATTGGAGATACAAGATGTCATGCCCTGATACCTAACTGTTGTATTCAGGTAAGACCATAGTGTTCAAATACATATCTGTTTATAAGAATATTGTGAAAAGAAACATTGTGTTCCTCAATGTAAAACTACAGGGTTCGTATGGTCCTTTTAGTTCATCAGGAGGTCCTTTTAATTTTTGAAGGGTGCAGTGCTGCTAAGTCCTGTTTTATCAGGGGAAAAGGTTGAGAACGAAACTGGAAACAGTAATGAAAATATGTCTGTCAAACAAAAAACCCAGAACCCAGCAGTCTGCAAAGTTGCCGGTGTCATGAATTGGAGCAGAGGATACAAACTATCAACTAATCAAGAATGGAAAATTCCCATGGGGGAAAAAAAAAGAACCAGACTGCCAGGTGGTCAGTGACCTCTTGACCTCTGGCTGAACTCTCCCACTGAAGACATGACTTCTAACTACAGTGATATCACCTTCACACTTTTCCATCTCCTAGTCCTACCTCTCACTCCTTACCCTCATTCCCCTGGAAGTGATAAATTATGGGGTTCAGAATTGATAAAATACCAGTTAACTGCTTAACTGGGTTTTCTAATTGTTAACTAGTTAACTGACTTTGTTTTACCAGAAGCGGAAATCGTTTATACTAGTTAACTAGTTAACTGACATTTCGAAATATCGCTTAACTGTTAAGTTGCTTTTCCGTCTGAGAGCGATTATTTTCTGAAGGTTTTTAACACACATTGTAATTGGTCGGTGTTTGAATGAATGCAATGTAGGTTTTACGTACACTTGGCTGCAAAACAGCACATATGGGATGAACCATCAACCAACCATCATTCAAAGCTCTGAGCAGATCCTGGAGGTACTGCAGGTCCGATCCGTAATAAAAATTGCTAATAAAAAAAATGATATTGAAGGTATGTAACTCTTTCACAGTGTAAATGGGAAAAGATTGCTGATCTGCAGTACATCCAATGGGATTTTGTGTTACAAAAAACAGTTAAGGAGTTGGTTTTCCTAACAAAATGCCGACTTTTCTTTTGCCGGAAGCGGAAGTTGATTATATCAGTTAACTACTTACCTGGAATAAGAAAAGACAGTTAACTACTTAACTGGTATATTAAAGCCAGTTAAGTGGTTAACTGGTATTTTATCATTTTTGAGCCCCATAATAAATAAGGGCAGCATGAAGACTGGTTAAAAGGGGAGCAAAGACTTATTTATGTTTGAGGGGAAGAAAACTGGGGCAAAAGAAAGGATTGTTATTGATAGGGTGGGTGAGTTGATGCAGTGACTAGTTATCACCCCATCCCTCTCCTTTCACTGGCCAAAGGGATCAACCCCCTCCCCATCTCTTTCCCCTCTTTTGCTGCAACTTAACTGTGCAGCTACCCACTTCCTTCTTCACACTGTTATGTAGTGCACAGGAAGCAAAACTTACACACTACACATGTGTTCAGTTACCACTCTCTCTCTCTCTCTCTCTCTCTCTCTCTCTCTCTCTCTCTCTCTCTCTCTCTCCCCCCCCCCCCCCCCCCTCCCCCCCCCCCCCCCTCCCCCCCCCCCCCCCCCCTGTGTTCCCCCCCCCCCCCCCCCCCCCCACCCCCTCCCCCCCCCCCCCCCCCCCCCCCCCCCCCCCCCCCCCCCCCCCCCCCCCCCCACCCTATTTTAGTTAATTACATTTTGACAGATTCATTGAAAAATCACAAGGATTCAAAATTCAAAATTGGAAATCGATAAAGAGGCGGTTACTCTGAGGATGATTATTGGCATGTACTTCAGGTTACTGAAAGAAAGTTTGGGATATATATATAACTCATTTAACTGACAACTGAGCCAAAGGGTAAACAGCTCTGTGTTTTAATTTTCTGCTTGGAAAAAGCCTGGGCATATTCTAACAATCACGCTAGCAGAGGTCCTTTTAAATTGAGATGAGGTCCTTATAAGTCCTTTCGAAAATCCGAACCGGTTTCCCCTCTTCGAACCGGTTTTACCGAACCGTGTTTTTTTTAACCAGTACTTGCATCACTAGTTTCACCTATGCAAACACATTTATTTGTCAGAATATTCACACGCACGCGCACACATACACACACACAATAAAGAAACTTATGACTTATGACACACACACACTCAACTCAACACTCAGTCAAAGTCAAAGCCATACACCACCACAAACTAGAAACAGCTACTCTTGGTTTACAAACACCCAATCTGCGCTGAGAATCAGTGTTGTTTTTCGAAAAGAATGCTTTATTCTAAGAAAAACTTACTTTCAGTTTGCAGTTAAAAATGTTTTTCACCAAACCGGTTTTTGGAACCGCGAAAGTTTAGCACCATTTTTTGGGTTCAAACCGGTTTTTCCCCCCACCTCTAAATATTACTAGTAGAGTGTCTTGTGCCCAGAATGTGTACAGTCAAACAGTATGACTCCGATAACAAGCAAACGCATGATGGACATGATACTCAAATTACATCAAATAATTTAGCGTTGATCTTTGAAACAATTTCGGAAGCTGATTTGTTTGTTTGTTTGTTTGCTTAACTAATTTCTTACCATGCATGCTTCACGCGTGCATAATGTAACTTAAATCGAAGATACAATATTTCCAAAATAAGAAACGGATTGCTTTTTACTTTCAGTGACTGTCACTTGATTTGTATTTATTTTGAGAGCAGTTTGGCGTTGAACATATCAGTAGTTTTTATACACAGAATGTTCGTTTACCCCAAAATGAAAAGTTTGATTTCAAAATCGAGATCTCATTTCAAATTGCTGTCACAATTGACTGAATAGTTTATTATTTCCTTTTAAAATTTGCATACATTTTCAATCTATTTTGATAAATTAATTAGTCTTCATTTAATGATTTATCGAAATTTGAAAAGTGCATGGGAACAAATGACCCTGTTGTTTTTCTTATGTTGAGCCATGTAGCAAGAATCAGAGAACAACATAAAATAAAGAGGAAGTTTAGAAAGTATGGTAAGAGTTTGGAGTAAGGGAGATGTATGGGGGAAGGAGAACGATAAGGCATAAGAGGCTTCCAAGTCCTGAGGCTGTAGGTTGTGGCTACAGGGGTGGTGGTGTTAACGGGGGTTTAGCTGCTTTGTGGCTTCTTTGTGACAATAAAACAAACATAAAATAAAGAGAAAGTTTAGAAAGTATGGTAAGAGTTTGGAGTAAGGGAGAGGCATGGGGGAAGGAGAACGATATGGTAGAAGAGGGTTCCAAGTCCTGAGGCTGTAGGTAGTGGATACAGGGGTGGTGGTAGTAATGGGGGTTTAGCTGCTTTGTGACAATAAAACAAACACAATCCCCTTCGCTACCATGCACGCTTGAAGAGTGCGTTCTGAAAAACATGTAACATAATATTTTTGCTAAATAAGTTTATTTTCGTGTTTATAATGGGTGTGTTTCAAATAGAAAACAGCAAATAGTTCCAGAAAAAAAATTCTTTGGAAGGAAACAAGTTAAATGTGAGCATTCCCTTCTGTCTTTAAGGGCAGGATTTTACATTTGAAAAATTTCAGACGTCTTTTGTCTCTGCACTCTCATCCCCTCCTATCCTCCCACCCTCTTCCCCTTAGCCCCCCCCCCTCCCATTGATGTTTTTCTCTGCTTTATATTTTTGGGGGTTAATTTACCCCACCCCACCCCACCCGAATCCTTTTCAAAAAGAAAACCTCAAAACAAAACCATGTCATGAAACGGAAGACTGCGTTTTTGCTGATAACCATTTAGTTTATATTATATTGGTTGGATTTTTTCCTGAATGCATGTCTTAGTTTGTCTGCTTCACTCGTGCTTGTCTATTTTGAAATGTCTCTTAAATTTGACATGTTTACAAGAGAGAGCGAGGGTGAGTTTGAGAGAAGAGAAGAGGGAGGGTGACAGAGACTGAGAGAGAGAGAGAGAGAGAGAGAGAGAGAGAGAGAGAGAGAGAGATTACTTACAGATCTAATCATATGAATTTTATGAATATTTTGGGCGAGATTTAAAATAGATAAGACATAGTTTGAAAAATCCTGATCTTGTGATAACGCAATGTGGTATAATTATTATGTGGGTTTTGTGAATGCATCCCAACACTTATATCTATATATAGGCACATGAACGTGCATTTGTCTTTTGAGATTTCATGTACAGACGCAATTTCATGCAGTATAATGAATAATAAAAAGAGATGTGTTGCTTTGATGACAAGTATTCTGATGTCACAAGAAACGGATATGTAACATTTCTGGTGTCATGCATATTATGATAATTATGCTTATTTAGTGTTGTTTCCTCTCTTGATTATTCATGCGTTGTGTTATCAACTCTACTTACTTGATATTATTATGTTTTATGTGTCTTTCTTTGACTGAAATATCTATATTCTGCTTTCTCTTTGTGTTACGGTTTGCTCCTGAGAAGAAAACAAATTGCAAGGAAGAAAAATAATAAAAGGATACTACCCGGAAATGAGTTGAATGCGTTTAAATGGTACATATTGGCAATCTAAGTGCTCGCTACTTTGTTACATAAATTCAGCTATAGACCATCCTTGAAAAGGATATTTCTCACTTACGTTGCTTCATCCTGTGTCTGTCTATGATGTGTGTTTGTCTGTCTGTCTATTTGTGATGTGATCAATCAAGTGACGTACAAGTTTTCAAACCAAGGTAAAGTCCAATACGACCAGGAAGTTGAAAATCTTTGTTTCTTTTTGGTAATGAGTTAATATATGTATGGGCCGTCTGTTTTATCATCTTACTTTGCTATATAATATATATACTAATTCAACCACAGACTGTATATAGCATAAAACACTGTGTTATATATATAAAGATTTTGTTTCTTTTTGGAAATGAGTTAATATATGTATGGGCCATCTGTTTTATCATCTTACTTTGCTATGTCTGTTTTATCATCTTACTTTGCTATATATACTAATTCAGATTTTGTTTCTTTTTGGAAATGAGTTAATATATGTATGGGCCATCTGTTTTATCATCTTACTTTGCTATATATACTAATTCAACCACAGACTATATAGCATAAAACACTGTGTTATATATAGTCTGTGATTCAACTCATTAAAAGATCATTTAAATTTTTCTCATTTCTTCTTCTGCGTTCCCAGGCCATATGGCCATAATGGGTAAGGTGCATATGTGTCAGTTTTTACTGATCTCCCCGCTGCACACATTCCGATTTCGGAGGAGCTCAAAGGAGAACAATTATTTTGAGGAATTCTTTTTGAAAAAAGACAGGAGAATGGGTCAGAAAGACAGTAGTATCACAGAAAGCAAAGGGAAAAGGCAGAGTCAAAGAGGGTGGCAGATTGGAGGAAGTTACTATCACAGAACTTCCAGAAGGTGGGGGAACTATTTTTATGAAAGACACCCCCCGGTATCCCCACGGGGAAGTTTCTCATTTCAAATTAAGATTCTGTATCTGATTGTATGTCTGTCTGCAATGGTTTTCACTGACTTTTTGCATATGGATAATAAACTCCATTATTATGGGGAGGCAAGTTCTTCTTCTTCGATCGCTCAGACAGTTTCCTGTCAATTATGAGCGTAGATGCGTCATGCTGCCGTCATGCGCCTAACTAAGAAATAGTTAGGCCCAGCAAGTCCGACTTCGGCTGGAGGAAATCCTTCTGAAAGTGTTTCTTGAAGAAAACAAAAAGGCAGGAGAATGGACCGGTAAGGCAGAAAGACAGTAGACGACAGCAAGCAAAGGGAAAAGGCAGAGTCTAAGAGAGTGACAGATTAGAGGAAGTTACAAGCACAGAACTTCCAGAAGGTGGGGGAACTATTTATACAAAAGACCCCCCAGTATCCCTACGGGGGAGGGGAGGGGGGGGGGGGTAAGTTGAAAGATCTCAAGATTTGATGCATTTGGCCATCTGTATGTAGTAGTCCGTTGCCCTGTTCATGGGACTTTGCTGTATCATATGAAGTGGACTTTATGAAAGACTAGCAGCTACGCCCCGCTCACTACGCTTCGCAGGTTTTAAAACTATAAGCACTGGTTTTGGAGTGCGTTGCATCGCGTGGCTACTTCAAAATGAATGAAATTTCGTTTAAAACGTCCTCCGGCCTGGAACAGGCACATAGGGGACATTAATAACTATAAAGATAGTGGGACGATCCTGGAGGTACTGCAATACAGTGGAACCTCCCTTATGAGACCTTCAAAAATCATTCAAAATGAGGTCTTATAAAGGAGGGGTCTTATAAGGGAGGTAATTTTAATACTTACAAAGAAGGGCAATGTTTTAGAGAAGTAGGTGAAGGTCTTATGTGGGAGGGAGTCATAATGGGAGGTCTTATAAGGGAGGTTCCACTGTACCGGGAAAGTCCTGAGTTTTTAATCAATAAAGATATACCCATAAGTTAATGCATTTATTTGATGCTACTTCAAAATATCTCCCAGGGCGATACACCTTCAAACCAAATTTGAGGTGATTCCTGACAGTGGTTCTCAAGACTCAGCCCGTTTTCATATTATTATATAGGTGTAGACTAGCGCTGTGCAAGCTTGTTGTGCTTTGCCTGCCTAGCACATCCCATTGCCTAATGCAGGCTTACACACACCTGACCACCCTTATTAGGTTAGGTTACGTACATTATGGTCACAGAGACGTCTCTGTGAAATTCGGGTTGCTCCCACCTGGAGAGCGTCGCAGCCAGAGACGCGCCACCCAATTTTAATTTTTTTAATTTATTTTTGCATGCGATTTTTGTGTGACTGATGAGGAAGGGAGGGGGGTACATTTTGACCAAATGACAACTTCGTTGCCATCAGGTTTAACGTGTGCTAAGTGCATGAGCACACGGGACCTCGGTTTATCGTCTCATCCAAAAGACTCCACGTTGACATGCAAAGTGAGAGGAAAAATCCCCTGTACCCAGGTTCGAACTCGGGTTTACTTGACACGAAGCGAACATGCTACCACTGTGCCACTCTACACCCTTATGCCCTCTCGCTCATGCATGTTGCAGAAATCTGGACTCGCGCACACATGTGCACATACACACGCCATTTTTTTCTTCACGTATATGGATTCTTTCTTTTCTTTCTCACTGACATTGCTTCGTTGCTTTCAACTGTATCTGTATGTCTGTCACTCTTTGTCTGTATCACAGTTTCTGTCTATTCTGGAAGCTTAGTTGCAAATGCTATCTTTAATAATAGGTAAAACATGCTTTCACTCACACAAACACGCTTTCACTCACACATACCTGCGCGCACACCCATGTACACAACACACACACACACACACACACACACACACACACACATGCACACACATAGAGAGGAAAGAGAAAAAGAAGACGTAGGAGAAATTAAAGTTGACTCACTTCAACCAAAGATTCTAAAAGGGTAAGATGGACTACTTAAGAGTTACAGCAAACCGGGCTGATAGAGTTATCGTTAGTGGGGTAGTTATACACTATTCACAGCGGCGGCTATCCAAAAACTCAGACTGGAATTTGAACGGAGAATTCAACTGGCCTATCGACGTGTAAATGTGTCACGTTTAAAAGGGACATAACCAGTGTTTCTGTCCTCACTACTCATATAGGGAAAAGAGACCGGATGCTTGTCTTCCCCTATACAGTCTTTGCTTCAACACAATGGTAAAACACATGACCTAATACAAGGAAAAAGCAACTTCCTTCCTGATGATCTGAAGTGATTATACAGTAGGTCTACTTGTGTATGAACTATGGCTTACACACCAGTACTGCAAAAATTTTTTTTAATACTATAAGGCAATACTTTTTTCCCCAAAGTGATACCACTGCACCTTATAATGTAGTTATAATATAGTTAAAAAATATAATAAAAATCAGAATTTTATTGAAAATTTAAGGGGTGCGCCTTAGTTATAATAAGATGTACATGGGTGCAACTTTTCCTGGTATACAAGGTTGAATTTTACTAGAAAAGGAATTTCCTTTTTCTTTTTTTTTAAAAATTTGTCAAACAAGATCTTTGTGGTTTTTTAGGCTTACTTATTTTTCAAACACTTTAGTTTAAAATAAGCATGTGTAGAAATTGTGAAAAAGGCAAACTAAAATACCTTCAAAAATCAATTTGTTCTTCAGCTGCAGGGGGATATTACCCCTAGACCCCAGTCTTTCAGGGTTTTTTCATTTTGTGTAGTTGCATCCATGGATGTGCTTGCTTTATAATCCGAAAAATATGGTACTTGTCTTTATGACGACATGCAGTATGTGGCTCTTGGTGCTATGTCCATGGGGATTATCAGGTCTCCACAATGGCAGGTGTCCTTAAAGGGGTACCCTGACGTGTGAGTTTTTTCAAGAAACACGTCGATATCACCAGAAAGACAGCCTTTTCAAGGATCGGAACACTCACTTTGCTCTGGTTTACTAGAAATTAAACCGTCAAAACGACGATTCCTCCTTGGTGGAGATGCCGGAGAGAGTAGCCATTTTGGATGGGGTGGGTGTAGGACACTCATTGTGGTTGAACGGTTTTCTTTTTTTTTGTAGTGCAGTAAAAAAAAAAAAAAAAGGAGCTATTTCCTTTGTTGTGAGCGAAACTCCTTTAGACAAACTATATAAAATTTAGAAAAATAAAAATAAAAAGGCTTGTATTGCGAACATTTCGTGCAAACGATTTGGCGGCCATTAGAAAAGAGACGCCTTCTCTTTGGGTGAAATAATTTTACTTCCAGCACCTCCACCAAGGAGGAATCAACGATTTGACGGTTTGATTTCTAGGAAACCAGAGCAAAGTGGGTGTTGCAATTTCTGTAAAGGGTGTTTTCCTGGTGATCTCGACGTGTTTCTTACAAAAACTCATCCGTCAGGGTGCCCCTTTAAGTCCTCATTTGGCTCTTAGGGCTTCAGCCTTGTGGATTAACCCTTTCAACGCCAGCCATTTTTCAGCCAAAACTAAAACTTTCCATTAAACTTAACCTGAGTAGAAAAAAGATTGTCTGCAATATTGGGGATTCCTCTCTGTGACACGCCTAAAATAGGGCCTATCCTTACCTCCCAAAATTAAGAACATAAGGTCATTGGATACCAGACCCTCATTTGATGCCTTTCAGTGACATGGGTGTTAAATCATTGTGGTGCCGAGAGGCGACAGTGGCGATGAAAGGGTTTTAGGGGCTTGTGTGCATTAGATCCGTAATCTTCAAGTTCCGTAGGGAAACCTCATTCACTTATATAAGAAATAACTGCATCCGCAATCCCATCCACTTATTTCTTATCAGCGAATGGTTTCCATACAGAACTTGCGGATTGCGGATCTAATGTACATTATACTAATGTGCCTTATAGTCCGAAAAATATGGTAGGGGAAGACGGGGTAAAAAGCGCATGGGCGGGTAAGAAGCCCACCCCAATTATCTCATGAAATAAAGAAACTTTCAGTCAAATTTGCCCATGAGACGAATGCTAGACATTGACGCTCGTCTCATGGGCAAAATGAGACTGAAATTTGCTTCATTTCATGAGATAATTGGGGTGGGCTTCTTACCCGCCCATGCGCTTTTTACCCCGTCTTCCCCTACTTGTCAGTATGTGGCTCTTGGTGCTTTGTCCATGTGGAGTATCAGGTCTCCACAATGCCAGGTGTCCTTAAGTCCCCATTTGGCTCTTAGGGCTTCAGCCTTGTGGATTAAGGTTAACCTAATCCACACGGTTAACCTAATACACAAGATTAAGGTTAGCCTAATACACAAGCCCTAACTGGTCTCTGCAATTTCATCTGCCCTTATGTTAAGAGAGTTGCGGATGTCAGCAAAGCTGTAGTTTAAACAACCCCCTCATGTTCACGACTCTCCATCTCAAAGTCTGGTTCTTTCAGCTTCATGAGAATAACGCTAGGCTGATCCTTATACTGTATCCCTTTCCAAAGAACGGCAGGATATTGCTTCTCAGTGAACCATTCCCATTGACTCAGCCCATAGCTACTCACTTTGGCTCTGGTTAGGAGTCGATCCAGGACAGAAACATACCCTCGCCTGATGGGATTCGAACCCAGGTCCCAGTCTGGCCGGTTGTCTGGCTGTCTACCCACCAAAGCTCTCTCTCTCTCTCTCTCTCTCTCTCTCTCTCTCTCTCTCTCTCTCTCTCTCTCTCTCTTCTCTTCTTGTTTTTCTTCTTTTCTTTTGTTTTTCTCTCTCTTCGCCCTTTTCAGTTGTAATAAACTGACTTTGACAACTATATTGGAAGAAGAAGAAGAAGAACCCGAGATCTCCCAGTCAGTAGTCCACAACGTTGCCATGGCGGCTGTTATACATTGTTTTTAGCCCAGCTCTCCAGAACAGCAGTTGCCTTCTCTGCCGCTATTTGGAGGTCATTACCGGACATAACTACATGGCACACACAGATACTAGATAGGAACACAAGACTAGTAGTAGAAACCACTGACACAGTGCAGACGTGATCTGTACACCAACAGATGCAGCTCTATTTTGATGTGATCAGACTATGTATGAACGTATGACTAAGTGAAAGCATTCCACTTTTCCAGGCATGCTCCTGAAATCAGGATTGAAAAAGCTGATAAAAAGAGTCTTCAAGATTGGCTATATCTTGTCATCCGGAACTAAGGTCTTATAAAATCAAACACTTCTGCCAAAAATTGATGGTAGATGATATATATTATGCGCAATTCTAACGCTATCCTCGCCCATCCTGTACAAATATCCTTGATATTGAGGGTACAGGAATGCATTGCAGACCTTAAAACGTGGATGACTCTAAACTGAACAAGCTGCAACTGAATGACAAGACTGAACTCATGCTGGCCTGCCCAAAGAAATTTCTTGGTCATTCCTCTCTCCCAAGTTCTACTAATAAATATCAACAACGCATCAGTCTCTTTCTCTTCATCTGTTCGCTGTCTCAGTGTCACTCTAGACCAAAGCCTTTCTCTTCAACAACATGTCTCCAACATCTGTAGATCTGCCTATCTAGAGCTCCGCAGGATAAATTCTGTTCGCCATTACCTGTCTACTGACGCAACAAAAACCTTGGTCTGTGCTTTCGTTCTTTCAAGAATTGATTACTGCAATTCCCTTCTTGCTGGCCTCCCTCATACCTACTCCACAAACTCAAAAGAATCCAGAATAATTGACTGGTCCTCCGATGTTCCAAGTTTGAACATGTCACACCTCTTCTCTATCTGCACTGGTTACCGATTTCTGACAGAATTGACTATAAACTCTCCACCCTTTCCTTCGCTGTCATCTCTGGTTCTGCCCCTGACTACCTGTCTGACCTACTTCACCTCTACACACCCCTTCTCGTCTCCTCCGCTCTTCCTCTGACACTCGCCTTCTGCAACCAGCCACTGTCAAAACCAAAACCTATGGTGAAAGGTTCCTTTCGTTCCAGGCTCCATCTGTGTGGAACAACATACCCCTGTCTCTACGACACTCTGGAAACATTCAAATCTAACTTGAAAACTCATCTGTTATCAAATATGTAGTTGTCATGCATTGGTTGATTGTGCTGCACGTGTAATTGAGTGGTATGTGTGTAAGTGGGTGCATGCACACGTGCGCGCGCATGTGTGTATGCGTGTGCGTGCGGCGTGGGTTGCGTGTGCATACCTGCTGTGTCTGTGTGTGTATGTGCGGTGCGTGCGTGCGTGTGTGTGTGTGTGTGAGAGAGTGACTGTGCGTGCGCGAACCCCTCGGTCCATTGTGTGTGTGTGTTTGTCTTTGTGGGAATGTTTGTATTTTGTATTCTTTGTAAAGCGTCATGAATAGGTTTTTCTAGATATATGCGCTATATAAGTGCTAATTATATTATCTTATATATATTTTTGAAATCTGTATGTTTTTCTAGATATATGCGCTATATAAGTGCTAATTATATTATCTTATATATATTTTTGAAATCTGTATGTGTGTCTGTCTGTCTGTGTGTGTGTGTGTCCCTTATACACGGCCATAGTTCTCAACCGATCGACACCAAATTTGGTATCAAGCATCCTTGGCACCCTCGGAAGGTCATGCTGTCCTTACTTTTCGGAAACCTCCGCCAAGGGGTCGAAGCCCGAAGCGCAAGAAGTCGAACCACGCGCGAAGCGTGAGTGTGTTTAGCTGTCGTCGCCGCGAAGCGCGAAAGGGGGCGGAATCGAAGCGCGAGTGTTTAGCTGCCGTCGCGAAGACAAGAAAGACAAGAGTTCAACACAGAGACTGGCTGTCTGTTGAAAGCCACAAGTGTGTCGCCGATTGGCAGATAAGTCCCCGAGCAAGGGATTTGTTATTATTATTACACAGACACACACACACGTTGGAAATTATTTTTAATGGGATAACCATGCACTTCAGGATTGGGAAGATTCAGAGATTGAGATAATGTTTTACTTATATCCATACTTTTTCTTCTTCTTCGATCGCTCAGACAATTTCCTGTCACTTATGAGCGCAGGTGTGTCATGCTGCCATTATGCGCCTAACTAAGAAATAGTTAGGCCCAGCAAGTTCGACTTCGGCTGGAGGAACTCTTCTTCAAAGTGTTTCGTGAAAAAAAGGCAGGAGAATGGACCGGGAAGGCAGAAAGATAGCAGATGACAGTAAGCGAAGGGAAAAGGCAGAGTCAAAGAGAGTGACAAATGAGAGGAAGTTACAAGCACAGAACTTCCAGAATGAAAAATGGTGTTTTACGTCCTCTCGGTCATAGACACATATGGGACATTTGTAAATACAAAGATGGTGGGAACAATACTGGCTGCATTGCCCGGAGGTAGTGCAACACCAGTAAAGTCCCGAGTTTTTAACAATATAGATAGGTGTAGCGGTAACCACGCCTCGGTTAAACCTCATCGGCTATGGTACCGCTACAATGTAATTATTCTAAGAACTTCCAGAAGGTGGGGGAACTATTTATACAAAAGACCCACCCCGGTATCGCCAACGGGGGTTATCCATATACTAAATAGGATGGGGAATGCGTACCGTGGAATGTACACATCGTCCTAACGTGGAAAATACGTTTTGTCCTAACGTGGAATGTACGGTTGGGCCTAACGTGGGGAAACTCCCGTCCGTCCTAACGTGGAATGTACGTTTCGTCCTAACGTGGAACGTACGTTTCTTCCTAACGCATACGTATGGATACGTGGAGTTTTCTACGTTAGGCCCAAGGGGACATTCCACGTTAGGACGAAAGGTACATTCCACGTTAGGCCGAAGGGGAGCTTTGCCACGTTAGGCCCAATGGGACATTCCACGTCAAGGACGAAATGTACAAGACGTCATTTTTCTTTCCACCTTAGGCCGATTTTGCACTTTTTCCACGTTTGGACGAACTGTATTTTCCACGTTATTCCAGGGACCCGAAATATCTGGATATGACAAGAGTAGCAAAGATTGTTTATTCTACTCAATGCGAGCTTCTGGACGTTCTTTACTGGCTTTAAAAACAACAACCTTGCCTTTGTCAAATAGAAGGCAAAATCTATTTTGCTGCACAAGGGGAGCTAGAAAGAGAGTGTGAGTTTGTTGTTGCTAAGAAACTGCCTTCAAACGAATCGCCTTCTTGTTTCAAGGGATAAAAACCATAACTCCACCTAAGCATCCCATTACACTTATTCAGAGACCAGCTGCCCCCCCCTCCCCACTGGCTCCGAGGAGGGGGGGGGGGGGGGGGGGGGGGGGGGGCAGACGTATCTCTCTGCCCCCCCCCAAATTTATAACGGCAAAAAACAAAGCCAGAAAGGACGCAAGGAAACGAAAGAGTTAATTAAGTAGTCTCAGCCCATTCACTACACATTGCTGTCATGGACTTGGTACTGCATCAAAGATCTTAAGATGGATTTGAGGGGGGTTACAAGGGTTCCACCCCCTCAGACAAAAAGTGGAAAGAAAAAGAGGAAGACAAATTGTAGTTCCATGCTACAGTTATTCTCTCACGAGAAGCCTTGATTGCATCTTTTACATTCAAATTATCATCAGCTTCTGGGAGGCAATCCCCCCAGACCCATCACCCCACCCCAACTGACCACTTGGAGTTACCCCCTCCCCTCTTCCATGACTGGCTGATCCGCCCCAAACATGGTTGTATTTTTATGCTTTTTTGTTGTCTCCTTTCAATTCACATCATGTTTTATTTCATTCATAGATCTTTTTATATCATTGTTCGTTTGTTGTTGGCTTACCCTGGCTAAAAGACTCCAGGGATCATCCCAACAGTACTCGAACACTGTGGTAAAAGTGCACCAGCTAGGGATGAGAACAATACGTGTGCGACCGTTTTTGATTACCCCGCCACGTGAGTAGCCACACTCCGTTTTCGGGGGGTTTATATAATTGATTATGATTATGTTTAAAAATAACAATAATAAAGTATTTTTGTAGGATTTACTAAGTCATGTAATATAACCTATCCATCCATTCGTCTTGTCCGTGCGCTTGCGCCCCCCCCCCCCCCCCCCCCCCCCCGCCCCCCCGGTTTTGTTGGCCCGGTTTGTTGGCAATCCTGCCCTCCCTGGTATGGCTTGAAAACTGAACGTTCCTATGCCACTGCACAGACCTTTTTTTCTTCTTTTTCAACATCGGCAGAATCTTCAATTTGATGAAGGAGGCTGATTAATGGGAAGAAGAAGACATACAAAAAGTCAACAGTCGGTTACCCAACAGCCATTATAATATTCGCAATACCTACCCTCAAAATCAAGTCAAAGATACTGTAGAATATTTTTGATCAAGTGCCTATGGCTTTAGTTTAGGATGGTCAGTAAGCCTCTCTCTCATACAAATGATACATGACTCAACTGGGCATTGACTTAATGGCAGTCTTTGTACAAACAAAATCAACATCATTGGCAGTGAAAGAAAAACAATCAGGGACCAAAACACGTTAAATGTAAGTATAGTTCTCGTGAGAATAATTTCAGAACCAAAAGAAAAATCACGTCCAAATCGGTTCGTATGTAATCGTCCGCTCGTGTAGCAGACGACAAAAAGAAGACGTAAGCCATTTCCATTTTTGGGATTGGAACGTTCGCTCGAGAGACTCATCCGGGTCACGCATGCGTACAAAACACTTCCTTTTCCGCGTTGCGGTGGGGCGTTCATTTCTAACACAAGGATAAAACAAGCATAGGCTTTTTTTGTTTTCATGGTGAAATAGTGCGTAGACATTTACAAGGTGAGTGTAGCTTATGTTATTGTAATAATTTTGTTTAACCAGCACGTCTGAAGTCAATGATCATATTTCTTTAGGCTGGAAACTGCATCATACCGGCTGCTATCGGATTTGATTACTTTGATTATCTCCCTTTGGCTCCTTGTGACGGCTTCCTTGATCGACTGACAGTTCGGAGCGCATTGGAAAACTGAAAATGTTTTTGTGCTAAACGACAAACAACACACTACTGATAAATTATAACCTAATTGATCCATACTACCACTCAGTTGATTTGAATAATTTATAACACATTTTTTCATTTGTTTGGACAGATGGCTTTTATGAGACAAAGTAAGTTTCGTCACGTCTTCGGCAAACCGGAGAAGAAGGATGGTTGTTACGATAACATCAGAATAACAAAAAATTCGTGGGAGTCTACGTATTGTGCAGTCAACCCCAAGTTTGTGGCCGTCATCACGGAAGGTTCCGGAGGCACATTTCTTGTGCTTCCTCTTTCAAAGGTGAGTGAACGTGTCATCAAAAAATGGTCGTCTGCTTTCTTTGTCACAGGACTTGCAGTTGGGGCGTATCTGCCCCATCTGTCCTACGCGTTTATTGACTTTTAAAACAGTGCTTTGTTTTTGAGAGCTTCACTCACACTGAGACACTAGCAGTAGCACTGCAGACAAAGATTCTCCTGTTTTTGTTAATTTTAATTAATATCTGTTACACTTTACAGGTTCATAAGCTCACAGGATTGGGATGATTATTTTATATTGACTCTCAAACTAGGAGGCACTGGCTCTTAGTCTTACTGGAGCTTTAACCCTTTCAACGCTAGCCATTCCTCAGCCAAAATTTACCATTAAACTTACATGGGTAGAGAAAAGATTTCGTCTGGAAGTGGAATTCTAGGGATTCCTCTGTGACAAGCATAAAATAGGGCCTATCCTTACCTCACAAAATGAAGAACATAAGGTCACTGGATACCAGACCCTCATTTGATGCCTTTTAGTGGCATGGGTGTTAAATCACTGTGGTGCCAAGAGGCGACAGTGGCGATGAAAGGGTTAAAGACCCACCACGTCACGTGTCAAAATCACGGTTTTCACGTGTTTCCCCTCTTATAGCTGGTAAGAAATCTTAAGAAATCGTCCAAGCATAAGAGGGAATGTGACGCGTGACGTGGGGGCTCTTTAAGGGCCAGCCACACGTCCACTAAAACCGCATGACTGTACGATACGATTCGATCACATGGTATCCAAGAATAAATGTGATTGGCGCATCGAGATCATGTGATCAAATCATATCGTACAGTTGTACGATTTTAGTTGACGTGTGGCTGTCCTTTTAGTGTTGCAGCCAAAGGGATTAGTTGGGCTAAATTTGGAGACTCCCCAATCACTGGGGATGTACCCTGGCCAGACATCTCCATAATTGTTTTAGGCCAGCTCTCTAAAATTGCTGTTGTTTCCTCTGCTATGTTCTGGAAGTCATTGTTGGAAAAACAAACTGGCAAACATATGGATTGTGTAACATGTGTTGTGTGAAGTAGGGTGCTTTCAGTTTCAGGTGTAATCTCTGTGGGAAAAAACCCAACAACTGTTAGCAGAGGAATGTCACAGAGGAATTCCCAATATTGCAGATTTTGTTTCTCTTTCCAGTTAAGTTTAATGGCATTTTTTGGCTGAAAAATGGCTGGCGGCGAAAGTGTTAATGCCAGACAGCAAATTATTTGCAGAATGTTTTGTTTTGCAGGGCTCCCAATCGTCCCGCAAAACAAGGGGTCCCAGGGACCCCTTCACTTACAGTATAGAGGGTCCGAGAGGCAGGATAGAGGGTCCCAGTGGCATTACGAATGTTAAAAAGAATGTTTCTAGTGCATCCCTGGGACCCCCTGCACATTCTTTTAGAGGGTCCTTGAGAATTTTAGTGCTTCATAGACCCCCAAATGGGGGTCCCTGGGAGCCCTGTTTTGTTACAGCCAGCCAACATGGACACTTTTTTTAGTTAGCTTTATTTAAACTGTAAGCAGCCCTGAAAGTGGAAAATGTTGTCCACCAGCCTTTGACTGGTAACTTTTTTTTTTTTTGACCAGCCAAACCAAAAGGTTTAGCAGCCAAACCTAAATCCGTTTTGCCAATCAGTGACGAGTTTCGAGAACAGATTGAACACTTCATTTTGTTGGCCTTGTCATCGAAGAGAAGCCACGAAAATTCTTTCTTCCATTTTTGAAGAAAAGTTTGTGTTTCACTCTTACTCTTTTTGGGTGATGGCTGCGATGCCTTTGAACTTGAAGTTGAAGCCGAAGAACGTTTAATTTCGAACATGCACTGGCTGGCGAGCACGCAAATTGCGTATCGTATTTCTGGTGCGTGGGAAAATATGGATGGGAAAACATGGATTGGGAAAGGAATCTCGCGCGAGAAAGAACATCGTTTTGCCCACTCGCATTTGGCGGGTGTATTGAATTATAAACTCGCCAGTTTTTTTCCCCACTCACCATGGCGACTAAAATACTCGCCACTTTCAGGGCTGGTAAGACTATATATTTATATAGTACTAATATTCTAATAATGATGAGCATTTAAAATTGGTACATTCTGTTGTCTTGAAAGCAAGAACTGAACTATTGATATTTTAATAAATTTTTTCACCTTTTTTTTTCGGCATGCAAAATTGCAAGTCAGAGACACTTTCTTTCTCTCACGTACACACCCACGCATGCACACACACAAACACATTAACACATGCATGTTTGATTACATATACTGATATAGACACAAACACATAAAATCTACATCCTTATCCCACCCCCTATCTCCCAATTAACTCTCGCAATCACATACATGTATACGTAGCACAGACATAATCATGCTCACACCCACACAGGACATTAACTGCACTATCTCCACACCACACCCCCTCACCCTTCTTATCCTACCCACCTTCACACACCTCCTCTCCTCTCCCCGCCCCTTTCCACAATGTCTTAATTTACTTACCGTTACTGAACACCACAGCCTACTTATACTAGTTCATCAGCTGTGTCTGTGAAGTTGAATTAAAACAAATTCAACAAGTTTGTCAACTTAGCGGCCAGGTGAAGGGTATTAATAATAAGCTGAAATGGGGCTGTTTACATTATTACAAGTTGTAATTTTGGAAAAGAGCCATGAGGGGATGTTTATGATTTTAGTTTCTCAACTTAAGTTCATGTCTTGAGTTGATAATGATAGTCTGAACTTAAAAAAAAAATTCAAAAGACTTCTCCTTTTAAATGTCATGGTTTCTAATAGAGTAATGATTGGTGAAGTAGTTTATGCATACAATAATACATGTATGTATTTTGTGTGTGTGTATGTGCACGTTTTTGAGTGTGTCACTGTGTGTGTGTGTGTGTGTTACTTTGTGTGTGTGTGTGTGTGTTGCTCTCTGTGTATATTATTCTGTAAGTCTGCGTGTGTGTGTATTGCTCTCTCTGTGTATTAATTACTCTGTCAGTCTGTGTGTGTGTGTCTCACTGTCTGTGTGTGTATATATATTACTCTGTGTGTGTGTTTTTGTCTGTGTGTGTATATTACTCTGTGTGTGTGTGTCACTGTGTGTGTGTGGCAGTGCTCTGTATAACTATCTGTGGCTGTGTCTTAACCAGAGTAGAATTCTGTCCGTTGACAACTCATCTGGAACAATGGGGTTTAGTATTGACTATTATGTGAACAAAATGTGTACAACACATAAAACTTTCTTTTTGTGTCTTTCTCAAGAAAGTAGCCACCTGATTACCACCTGGTCAAATGAAGGGTGACTAGATTTTTGTTGTTTTTTGTTTAAAAGAAACATGCTGTGATGTCCAGTACGCTCTGTTGCTCCTTAGTCCTTGCTAGGTGAGCGTTATTTTTGCCCCAGGGCCAACCACACTACACAATACACTGGTACAGTACGTGTCGTGAGATGTAGCTACCTCAGTACCTGTCACAGGTTGGCCTAATCTTGGGTGCATCATTCAAATTTGTCTTTCTTTTTTTTCTTCTGTTTTCTGTTATGTCTTGTTCGGCCTTGGACTGAATTGGAGAAATCGATCAGCTAGTAGTAACAGCTGGTGTTAGACTTTTTTAAAAAAAGGGGGATTAAAAAAACACCCCAGTGAAAACTTGCATTTCTTGAGAGAGAGAAAGAGAGACAGAGAGAGAGAGAGAGAGAGAGGGAGAGAGAGAGGGAGAGAGAGAGAATGAAGGGTGTGTGACTGACAGTGTGAGGGTGGTGGTGGTGTAAAATGAAAATATGAATGTTTGAACTTTGAATAGATCTTAGTTATACTTATAGTACTTTATAAATACTAGTATCACTCTGCCCTAGTATCACTCTGCCCTGTATTTCTTGCTTGACAACCTTCACACATTATTTCAAAGTGGCTGTAGAGATAACAATTTAGCTGTATACTACCACTAGTACTACTACTAGTAGTAGTATGAGTACAATTATCTCATACTATAGCTGTATATCTGTCAAAGGTCAGTACAGATGATAGACTTGAGCATACTCGCTCATCCTGTGATGTAAAGTGATTGTGATAGAACAATGGAATCATTATTCATTTCCCTTTAAATCACATGGTCTAGTCATTGAGAGAAACCAGCGTTTTTTCTATTCTCAAGAGGTGACTAGCTATGAATTGCAGAACATTTTGACAGGGCAAATGTCCTCCAAGGAGAAGAGTTATTGATCAAACTGTTAGAGCTGTCAAATGCACGGTCTGTGAGCTCACACACACATGATACAGTATAGACTATAGCGCACACGAACGCACGCACGCACACATACCGTGTTTTTTTTAGTTTGTTTTTTAATATAACCAAACTTTATTTATTAGACTGCAAATGATGTAAAACAACGAGGAACTAAATCGTCTGGATATAAATCAGAATTTAAAAAAAACATAATCAGAATATACAGTAAAAATCGCTTAAGTCAAAATTGAAGGGACTGAAATTTTATTTTGAGATAGCCAGTATTTGGAGTTAAAAAGACTTTTCAACATAAATATAATTTTACTGCCCAGGACCCAAAAATTATTGTGAGTTATCCAGTGTTTTTGAGTTATTAGTTCTCTACTGTACTTGAATATGAGCAACACAAATTCCAAGTTAGTGTAAAAAGCAAAGACAAAGTCTGCTAATGAATTCCTATTTGTGTAGTAAAGAGAAGCAGAGTTGATGGTGATCGTAACACAATTGCGTTAAGGGTGAAAAAAGAGAGGGGAAGGGGAGAGAAGAGAGAGGGAGAGAAGAGAGAGAGAGTCCTAGAGAGAGATGCAGTAATATCTTTAAAGGACTTTTCCAAGAAAACATTTGCCAGCCGGCCCAAGCATAATGAGCCTTCCCGGCCTTCATATTAATAATTAGTCAAGGCGCTAGTTGCTATCCATCATGGTATTGATTGAGAGCCCCCCTCGACTATGAGAGCTTAGATTACAGTTATAATACTGTTACACACACACACACTCTCTTACTTCCGCCTTCCATTTCCTTCCACAGTGACAGAGAGAGAGAGACTAGCAGTCCTCAAAACTGGCATCCGTTTGTTATGTTGGGACTATGGGAGTCTTAAGTGGTCAGCACGGACCTGAATAATACTGTAGCAGTGATCGCGTTTACCCGGTACTGGTAATTTACTAATCATATAGTAAAAAGCCAACTGTCCGTCCGTGTGTGTGTGTGTGAAACACAAAACGGGCCTTATAACTCCGCCCTTTTTCGACCGAATCGCTTCAAATTTGCTGTGAGCCCTAACGGGGCGATGGCAACGGCAACCGAGGCGGTCGTGTCATTTGCGCGGTTTCACAAATGCGCAAAACGCGCATCCGCCGGCCTCTCGGCGCCCGTATCTCCGGCGTTTCTGGGCCGATTGCCTTCAAATTTGGCAGGAAGATGACCGGGGCCGGGGACTATCCGGAAGCGAATCGGTTCAGAAACGTGCGCTAGACGCCGCTTCACCTTTTCACGAATAACTCCGCCGTTTCTTAACCGAATCGCCTCAAATTTGCTGTCAGGCTTGCTATGTCCCGGGCAAAGCATGGCAGGTTTAGACCCCCCTTTCATGTTTACGACTCAATCTCAAAGTGGTTCTTTCAGTTTCATGACATTAACCCTAGGCTGATCCTAACCCTATCCCTTTCACTAGTTTCATGAGAATGGCAGATTGTAATTTGTTGTTTCTCAATAAATAAAAAAAAAAATTCTCAGAAAATGTGGTGTGTGTCTTAGAACAAACTGCAACTTTGCAAAGGGGGGGGGGGGGGGGGGGGGGGGGGGAGGCACTCAGAAGATTTTAGTTATTTTATTTGGAGGTTGTGTGTGTTGTATCACAGATAATTCTTTTGAAAAAAAAGAGGTGATATATAAATTGCAAAAGTTTGATAATACATAATGTACTTTATAGTACCCAGTATGTTTTTCTTTTCTATTACTCAGAAGATTTTAGTTATTTTATTTGGAGGTTGTGTGTGTGTGTGTGTGTGTGTGTGTGTGTGTGTGTGTGTGTGTGTGTGTGTGTGTGTGTGTGTGTGTGTGTGTGTGTGTGTTGCATCACAGATAATTCTTTTGAAATTAAAGAGGTGATATATAAATTGCAAAAGTTTGATAATAGTAGTAGTACCCAGTATGTTTTTATTTTCTATTTGAATTCCATTTGAACATTCTTTAATTGAAACTAGATTGTGGGCAAGTTCTAAAGTTGAGTCTTGACTGTCTTTCAATTGACAGCGCCCAACCAACAAGTTACTTTTCCAAACTCTGCTCACTTTGCTGGCTGATCAGAAACTTGAGACAGCGCTTGTAGTTGTTGCAAAGGATGAAAGTGTCCAGTGAAGCCAGTAATTGAGCGCACCGTTTTGCTTTTTAGGTCCAGCCATACCACTTAAGGATCCCGCAGTCATAGGCTTTCTTGCTGCTGTGCTGTGACACAATTATGAACATGTTGTAGTGGTGTGAGTATGTAACTTGGACTCTGAGGGCTTTCAGACGCTAGTTTAGTAGTTACAACTGTCAGTTATGCAATTTATAGAGATATGGTAATATTGGGATTACAGAGACCAAGCGAAGCAATCAGGCACACCCCTCTTGATCACACTTAGTACTAACTTTAAATCATCATATAGTAAAAAGGCAAAGTTGTGTGTGTGTGTCTGTGTGAAACACAAAACGGGCCTTATATTGTGAGTTATAACTCCGCCGTTTTTTAACCGAATCGCTTCAAATTTGCTGTGAGCCCGAGGCAGCCGTGTCATTTGCGCGGTTCGGCATATGCGCGAAACGCGCATCCGCCGGCCTCTTGGCGCCCGTATCTCCGGTGTTTCTGGGCGGATTGCCTTCGAATTCGGCAGGAAGATGACCGGGGACGGTGACTATCCGTGTACCAAACCGGAGCGTCGCTGTTTCTCTCTCTCAGAGGAGGGGGGGGGGGGGGGGGGCTGTTTCTCTCTCTCTCTCTCTCTCTCTCTCTCTCTGTCTGTCTCTCTCTCTCTCTCTCTGCCTTTGTCTGTCTCTCTCTCTGTGTCTCTCTGTCTGTCTGTCTGTCTCTCTCTCTGTCTGTCTGTCAGTCTGTCTCTCTCTCTGCCTGTCTGTCTGTCTCTCTCTGTGTCTCTCTCTGTCTCTCTCTCTCTCTCTCTCTCTCTCTCTCTCTCTCTCTCTCTCTCTCTCTCTCTCTCTCTCTCTCTCTCTCAGCCCCGACAATCTAATATCTACATGTGTAAAAATGGTACTAGGCGTTACCGGTTCTGGGATTTGCCAGTACTAGGCGTTGCGCTAGTGTTAATGAATAATGCTACTTGGATGGTGAATTTTCTAATTATTTCAAACTAAACTTTTTTTTTAAGAGAGCAAGCTTTTTGGAGTTTTCTTTTGTTTGGCTGTTATTTCCATTACTTCATTGCAAGTGATTTCCGTTTAGTTTTATCGTTCTTAAGTTTTTATAAGAACAGAACAAAAAGATAAAATTGACAACAAACCAACCAACCAAAAAATTAGGTACAGCCTTGCATATTGATGTTCAGTTTTGTTCCTTTCTTAGTTTCAGTCATGCTTGAATAAAAAAAAAAATCAAAGATTTGTTAGATCTATACAAGTAGCTTATGTGTTTGATTAATAGAAAGAGAGAAGAGTGTATGTCTTGTGTGCATGTGCAATAGCTGTTGTCGTGGGGATATTTAAAGTATTTTGGGTACACATTATTGGAATAGAACCTCTCCCCATCCCTTCTGTTTAAAAAAAAAGGATCAAACATAGCAAGTAGCATACAAATAAAATAAAACATTCTCCCTGTGCACACACATTTAATTGCACATCTCCGTCCTTAGTGAACTCAGTCTTTTCCATCAGGCCAAATAAAATTCACATAATACTAATAGTCATTCATTCATTCGTTCTTGTTTCCTTGCAAAGTTCTACAATCTATGACAGTTGCATTACCTACTAACGCCCCCAGGGGCATTACATGCGTGACGACTAAAGGCAGCATGTGTTGTGATGGGTGCTCCATCAAAATGATTGTGACAGAGAGAGAGCGTTAGACTTAGTTAGACCTTTGGTTTACAGCTTTTCTTTTTCACTTCCACTCAAACATTTAGCTTGAATCATTTTGACAAACTTACCTATGCAATCATGCTGTCTTACTCAACCCCCTGTCTCCTTTGTCCAATTCTAAACTTTAACCCTTTTGCCTCAACCGTGTCGCATTTGTCAGTTTTCTGCACCACACTGATTTAACAACCATGTCACTAAAAAGGCATGGAAGTAGGATCTGTTATCCAATGACCTGTTATATTTTTGGGTAGATAAGGAAAGGCCTTGTTAAGTTGTTTGGAATGATGCATGTCATGGTGGAGAGGAGGGGGTGGGTGGGTGGGTGTCACAGTATGGCTAAAGACAACTTTTTTTTTTACCCAGGTAAGTTTGACATAATGTTTTTGATAAAAAATGGCTGATGGTGAAAGGGTTAAGCATATATCCCTCCTCTGTTCCCTGTTTCTTTAAGTGTAATCGTTACACTATCAGAGGCCCGGGCCAATTACCCTTATTTTTGTTTTTAATGACCCCTCATTTTGTGCAGCCAGGTGGTGTTTGATCCATGAAGTTTAATACTACAGTGACCATTATTGCCCCCCCCCCCCTCCCCATTTAGGAAATTGACCCCTCGTTTACTGTAATCAGGAGGTCATTTGACCCATGAACTGATGAAGTATACAAACAGTCTGAAGCTCTGTACTATACGCCTCTGACTCAGTAATCCCACAGATTGACCTAAGAAAACTTTTTTCTTCATTTTCTTCTTCTCTTTAAAAAAATATTTTTCTCTTCATTTCTTTTCTGCCCCCCCTCCCCCCCCCCCCCCCCCCCCTCCCCCCCCCCCCCCCCCTAAGAATTGATGACTAACTTAAGCCATTGACGAATTATCTGCCATGTGAGCTTTTGAAGTTCAATGTTGTAACATTGCACACATGCATTATCATGTGTCTCTGAAGATTGAGGGGATTTTCCCCTCTTTCACCTTTAAAGCCATGACAGGGATATAAAAGGAGGGAGGAGAGCTAAAACGGCAGTTTTCGCCACACGATGCGAGCAAACCCTTCTCTTCTCCTCTTGCTGGTAGATGCATGTGTCTAAAAATAGCCACCCGATTCTTAGTATCGGGTGCTGTGGCTTTAACAAAGGCAGAGAGAGATAGAGGGAGAGAGAGACAGACAAGTGAGACAGTGTGTGAGAGTGTGTGTGAAAGGTTGCAGTGAGAGAAAAAGGGAAAGCGTAGGGGTAGGGTAGGGGAGTAAAATGGAGAAAGAGAGAGAAGGGGTGGGGGTGGGGTTCTTAGTTGCAGCATTTATTAACTCATTCAGTACTAACTACTTGTTTTTCTTTGGCATCATGGTTCATTAGTTCAGCCCCTAGTTTTGTCAGGAAATCTTTCGCACATGGTCTGTCGTAATGCTACTGATTTTTCGCTTTGGTTACTTTTGTGTGTGTGTGTGTGTCACTGTGTGTGTGCAGTGCTCCCAATCGTCCCGCAAAACAAGGGGTCCCAGGGACTCCTTCACTTACAGTATAGAGGGTCCTAGAGGCGAGATAGAGGGTCCCAGTGGCATTGCAAATGCTAAAAAGATTTTTTCTAGTGCATCCCTGGGACCCTCTGCACATTCTTTTAGAGGGTCCTTTAGAATTTTAGTGCTTCATAGGCCCCCAAATGGGGGTGACGGGTCCCTGGGAGCCCTGGTGTGTGTGTGTGTTTGAGTGTTTAAGAGAGAGAGAGAGAGAGAGAGAGAGAGAGAGAGAGAGAGAGAGAGAGAGAGAGAGAGAGAGAGAGAGAGAGAGAGAGAGAGAGAGTTTATACAGTGTGTATGTGTGTGCAGACACACACATGCGCTTTGTGTAATACTAATACATGTGTACAGTAATAATAGAGAATGTGTGTTTGTTGAAAATGTGACATTGTGAGCATACATGTGTGTGTCAGTACTGTCACTGTGTGGGTCACTGGGTGGGAGATTGTATTTGTAGTACGTGCTTAGAATTTTTGAATTGCTTTAAAGCAATGGCCCCAGAGACCATTCAGTCTTTTTTTAAGCCATGAATGATTGAAATCTCCTATCTAGTAATAAAATATGAAAGGTCCATAGTCTCTTGCTCACAGTTGCCTAGTGACTGAGCTACTCACCTAATCTGATTACCTATAGGCCACTGCAACGACCACCTTTTGCAAGAGTGAATGCCCTTGGTGAGTGGGGGAAGATGGTTGAGTACTGACCAAACAAGGGTATAACTCACCAATAACCCTATTTGAGGCCACTGAGTGGCTGCCTTTTGTAAGAGTTAATGCCCTTTTGGATGCTGACCAACAAGGGCTTAACTCTTGCCGTCAAGGACGTTAATAACCCTAGTTGCAATGGCCAATATACTCAATAGATATTAGATAACGGTGGCATATATGAAGCCATATTAAATCCTGATAAAAAGGATCTACTTCTTTCACAATGTACATTCACCACCATCAATATCAATTCATCATCGTTTTGATGGTTCTGGTGTGTAGGGGTATGTCCCTTCATGCGATAGAACTGATAGACCAGATAATAAGCAAGGTGTGGGTCATTAATTACTAACGGCCTTTAACTTGTCGCGTCCAGTCCTGTGATTTATTTTTACACATGTAGATATTAGATTGTCGGGACTGAGAGAGAGAGAGAGAGAGAGAGAGAGAGAGAGAGGAAGGAAGGGAGGAAGGGAGGGAGGGAGAGAGAGAGAGAGAGAGAGAGAGAGAGAGATGGGGGGTGGGGGGGATGGATGGATTTGTAACTATAAGACATAAAAATGGGGGTGGGGTGGTGGATGTTGTAATATTTACCGTATTTCTCGGACTACAAGGCGCACCTGATTATAAGGTGCACCCCCCAGATTTTACGCAAAATTCAGATTTTGCTTTAACAGTTCCTGACTAAATTACTTGTCACATTATAAGGCGCAGGGGTCTCAGTCTGTGAAAAAAGTATCGCCTTATAGTCCTAAAAATACGGTACCAGCCATGTTCTATATAAGCGAAGGTGGTGATGTTTTCAGTGATGTTTGTCTGTTCCTGGCTGGCTGGCTGGCTGACTGTGTTAACACGATATCGTTTGAACGGAGGGACCTAGGAGGCTCAAATTTTGCGTGCGCATAAGTACTTAGGATATCTAGGCCCAGGTTAACAAATGAAGGGCATTGATTGAGTCACTCATTGGTCAATGTAAAGGTCAAGGTCACTGTTCAGAGCAGAAAAAGGGCCGCATGGCTGGTGATATAGCATCTAAGCGCTCTAGTATGTTTCAAAATATACAGCAAATCTTTCTGTATTGTTAAAAAAAAATCCAGACTTTACTGGTTTTGCACTGCCTCCGGGCATTACCTCCAGTATTGTTCCCTCCACCTTTACATCTACTATAGTACTATTAATAATAATAATAATGGGAATTTATATAGCGCTCTTTCTCACATGAGCTCAGTGCGCTTTACATTGATAACAAGAACATTAAAGGCAAACAAATAATCAATCATTAGAAAGTAAAATAAGCATGATGCTTGCACGCAACGTTCTCTTACTTCCTTACACACACACACACACACACACACACACACACACACACACACACACACACACACACACACACACACAACACAACACAACACAACACAACACAACACAACACACACACGGGCACACACACACACACACACACACACACAACACAACACAACACAACACAACACAACACAACACAACACACAACACACAAAACACAAAACACAACACAACACAACACAACACAACACAACACAACACACACACACGGGCACACACACACACACACACAATTAATTATACAAGAGTAAAATAGTTACAATATGAACATTCTAAGAAGAAACATAGATATAGAAACATATTAATGTCCCATATGTGTCTGTTCCAGACCGGAGGACGCTAAACAGATTTACTACTTGTAATAGTAGTATGTTAATGGGAGTTTGAAAGCTATGTGGGATATCAAAAGCTTTGTAAAGGAGGAAGTAGAAAGCCAGGGGTATGGTCGTGTGTGTGTGTGTGTACTCTCTGTGTGTTTGTCGCTCTGTGTGTGTGTGTGTGTGTGTGCGTGTGCGTACTCTCTGTGTGTTTGTCACTGTGTGTGTGTTTGGGAAGTTTTTCTTACATCCAATTTTAATCTCATTATTAACTCACAATCAATTGATACAATAAGTTGTTTGAAAGATAACACGTGTACTTTTTACGTAAATGTATGTTGTAGACTGAAAAGATAACATATGTAATTTTAATGGAAATGTACTTGTAGACTGTCCTTACATTGTGGACACTATCATAACGACACTAAGAGGTGACGATGACTCATTCACGGTGTGTGAAAACAGTTATTCTTAGCGATTACAACTGTAAGAATGGTTAGTAATGACAGACAATCATGAGTTTGAGTTTTGAGGGCAACTATTTATTTTTAGCTCTTTGTGTACTGCCCATTTGCCCTGCGGACTGCACTCCCAGCCTGTAGGCTCTGAGAGAGAGGTACTAGTTTTATTACAAAACACACCAAAAAACACACTTGACAATAAAATGCTTGCAAATGATTTAAAATCACGCAACAAAGAATAAGCATATTTTAGTTATTAATAGTTTCTAGATTGATAAGGAAAGTAAAGGGAGGTCTTTGCCCGACAATTTGTTGGGCACAGGCTCTGGTAGCTGCAATAGGGCGCCTGGCAAATTGTCGGGCACAGGACGGAATGAGTTAACCTTTTTGCAGCATGCCGCTAGAATGCTAGCAATGCCTGAATTTACCGTTGCTAGTATTTTAGCAACAGGCAAAATGCCCTTGAGGCCGACAGTGGTGTGGCTGTTTTCAACTCATTCGCTTACAGTTAGACACAAATTAACGAGTTGGTTTTCCAATTTTATATCATTTAAAAGATTAAAGATAAATCTAAACCACTATGCAAAAATAAAGTTGCTGTGATGTTCAGATTTTTTAAAGAGAATTTATTAAAAAAGGGCCCAAATCGGGTGGCGAGGGAATTTCTACTCCCTGACTGCAGTGTCTGAGGGACTACGGAGCAGCGAGAGGAGTTGTGTTGAAAGTGTTAAAACTGCTCTGACTGCAAAATGCTCTTTTGCATTCCATTGCATAAATTGCAAATTCCGTTCTTTCTATCTTATTTCCCCTCCCTTCCATCCCTGTCCTGTTTTTAACATTCACTTCAGTACTCCTCAGAGCTTCAAATTGTCAGCGGGCCCGGGTCATTGACATGCATTGATAGTGAGTTGACCCCTCATTTTGTGCAGCCAGGGGTCATCTGACTCATAAAGTTTTCAATAAAATGTAAGTTTAATACTACACTGACACATAATTGGCCCATTATTTTGGAAATTGACCCATCATTTTCTGTAACCATGGGGTCATGATGACCCATGAAGTTTGCAATAAAATGTAAGTTTAATACTACACTGACACACAATTGGCCCATTATTTTGGAAAATGTCCCATCATTTTCTGTAACCATGGGTCATCTGACCCATGAAGTTTGCAATAAAATGTAAGTTTAATACTACACTGACACACAATTGGCCCATTATTTTGGAAAATGTCCCATCATTTTCTGTAACCAGGGGTCATCTGACCCATGAAGTTTGCAATAAAATGTAAGTTTAATACTACACTGACACACAATTGGCCCATTATTTTGGAAAATGTCCCATCATTTTCTGTAACCATGGGTCATATGACCCATGAAGTTTGCAATAAAATGTAAGTTTAATACTACACTGACACACAATTGGCCCATTATTTTGGAAAATGTCCCATCATTTTCTGTAACCATGGGTCATCTGACCCATGAAGTTTGCAATAAAATGTAAGTTTAATACTACACTGACACACAATTGGCCCATTATTTTGGAAAATGACCCATCATTTTCTGTAACCAGGGGTCATATGACCCATGAAGTTTGCAATAAAATGTAAGTTTAATACTACACTGACACACAATTGGCCCATTATTTTGGAAAATGTCCCATCATTTTCTGTAACCAGGAGTCATCTGACCCATGAAGTTTGCAATAAAATGTAAGTTTAATACTACACTGACACATTATTGGCCCATTATTTTGGAAAATGACCCATCATTTTCTGTAACCAGGGGTCATATGACCCATGAAGTTTGCAATAAAATGTAAGTTTAATACTACACTGACACACAATTGGCCCATTATTTTGGAAATTGACCCATCATTTTCTGTAACCAGGGGTCATCTGACCCATGAAGTTTGCAATAAAATGTAAGTTTAATACTACACTGACACACAATTGGCCCATTATTTTGGAAAATGTCCCATCATTTTCTGTAACCAGGAGTCATCTGACCCATGAAGTTTGAGAACAATCTGAAGCTCTGACTCCTCTATTATCATATCATCTACCTCAAAGCAATGCCGAGTGCCCTTTTAGCAGACAAACTGATACAATGTGTAGTCAGAACAGTAGTTTTAAGAAACAAAGGGAAGACTGATATTGTGATACAGTAATAGATTTTTTTCACGTGATCGAATTGTATCGTACAGTCATGCGATTTTAGCTGACGTGTGGCTGGCCCTTTAGACAGGGTTGCAGGGGTAAAGACTTGACTCAGTGACTGCCAGGGGCAAGTTACCTTGTCTGTTGTGCAGACAGGGTAGCTGGCAAGCCTGTCTGACTCCAGGGACTAGTCAGTGACTGTATATAACATTCCAGTCATTAATATTCCCATGGTTTTCTTAGTGCTGAGAGAATGGGGCACCCTTTGTAGTCATGCATCAGGGTGCTACTCTTTCATTTTTACACTGTTTTCAGTATTTTTAATTTTACCAGAAACTGAAATTATTATTTTTTTAATTCATCAAACCCCCCAACAATTTGACCACAAGCGATTTGGGGCGTTTTGAACTTAGTCTAGTTGTTCTATCTTGGAAGTTTACAAAGGCAATGTAATAATTTTACAAGCCTTATCAGACACAAACTGTCTCTGTCTATAATTTTAACTGTCTGTCTTGTCTCGTTATGTCTCTCTCTTAAGTTGCCCCCCTGAATAGTCCGACGGGGCAGGTTGGACTTGTGTCCATTTTTGTTTTTTTAAACCGATGAGACGGATCTTTTGGGCAGGTTGGGCGCGTGCCCATTGACTTCCCACAGGTGTCGGGCCACAAGGGTGCTGTGCTGGACATCCAGTGGTGTCCCCACAATGACAACGTCATTGCCAGTGCCTCTGACGACTGCACCATCAAGGTAAGTACAGCAGAACCTCCCTTTAGTTATACAGGCATCAGAATTGTCAGAGGATTTCAGAGGATTGAGAATTTCTGACAGAGGATTGGCTGCTCTTGTCAGAGGTTTTGCCTTTTTATTCAGTGTTATCCTTTGTGTTAAATAGCATTTTAAACTTAAAGTGATTTCTCACTATATAAAGCCTTTTTGTTGGTGTTCGGAACTCATTTCAGTGTTGTCCCTCTTCAGTCTAGGGCCTTGATGGCCCTTTTACCACAGTTTTTAGAGGATTGGACTTCAGACGATTCTGATGCCTGAACTTATAATACCTTCAAAAATCATCCAAAATGTTAGTAACTTATACACATAGATTTGTATTGTTAAAAATTTGGGACTTTCCTGGTGTTGCACTGCCTCTGGACATTGCCTCCAGGATCGTTCCCACCATCTTTATATCTACTAATATCCCATGTGTGTCTGTTCCAGAGCGGAGAACATTAAGCAGAATTTCATTCATCCAAAATGAGGTCTTAAACGGGATGGGAATTGTATATATGGGAGGTACTTTAAATACTTACAAAGAAGGGCAATGTCTCAGAGAAGTAGGTCTTAGGCTGGAGGGAGTCTTATGACGGGGGTCTTATAAGGGAGGTTCCACTGTATTAAATGTTGTCATCATCATCATTTGATATTTGGTATTAATGTTTTAGTCAGAGATTCGTCCCTGTGGAATTTGGGCTGCTCCCACCTGGAGAGAGTGTCACCCCAAGCGCAGTTGCACCCTTTTCTTGGGGGAGGGGTGTGTGGGGGGTTGCTAGGAGTGGCGAGGAGGGTGCGCATTTGGGAAACCTAGCGCTTTTAATTTGGTTCATACCAGGCAGTGGGAGTTCTCCCTGCTCTTTGTCTTATTGACTTTTAAGTGCCGTGTTTTTATGGTTTTTGTTTCTCTTTTCTTTTTTTTTGCTTTGCTGCTTATTAAAATGATTATGATGATGGTCATTGGTGTGATGATGAAGATGATGGTGGTGTTGTGATGATGAAGATGATGGTGATGATAATGATAATAAAAATAAATAATTATGATGATGATGACTGATGGTGATGGTAATGAAGATGATGGTGATAATATGATGATGGTGATGGTAATGATGATGATGATGACGACGATGTTGCAGTTATGGCACATCCCAGACGGAGGTCTGGTCACGCCCCTCACGGATCCCATCGTGAGCCTCCAGTACCACCAGAAGAGAGTGGGCTTCATCGCCTGGCACCCCACGGCTCTCAACGTCCTGGTGTCTACAGGTAAGAGAGAGAGACAGACACAGATAGAGACAGACACAGAGAGAGAGACAGATAGCGACCAGAAGAAAGTGGGCTTCATCGCCCGGCACCCCACGGCTCTCAACGTCCTGGTGTCTTCAGGTAAAAGAGAGACAGACACAGAGAGAGAGAGAGAGAGACAGACAGAGAGAGAGAGACAGACAGACAGAGAGAGAGAGAGCAGAAGAGAGTGGGCTTCAACGCCTGGCACCCCCCAGCTCTCAACGTCCACGTGTCTTCAGGTAACTCAGTGTTGTACATTTTTGGGACCCCAGATAGGACAATGTGTCCTGACTTTTAAGAATATCAATTGGACAATTGCCCTGAACACACAATTTCAATAGGGCTCTAATACTCGACCCAAAATCATCATGAAGTGGTTTCTTTTTTTTGTGTCACTTGTAAAATCAACCCAAAATTATTTGTCATCTATCCGAGGCAGGTTTTGCCAGCAATTTGAAGTTGCAAAAGGGTACATCGTTAGTGACTGGGAATGAGAGAGAGAGGAAGTGGAGAGAGAGAGAGAGAGAGAGAGAGAGAGAGAGAGAGAGAGAGAGAGAGAGAGAGAGAGAGAGAGAGAGAGAGAGAGAGAGGGAGGGAGGGAGGGAGGGAGGGAGGGAGGGAGGGAGGGAGGGAGGAGAGAGAGAGAGAGAGAGAGAGAGAGAGAGAGAGAGACTACTAAATACAAGAGTTTGATTTGATTCGTCCCAGGAATAGCATGTCCCCTTGATTGCAAAAAACAATAGGACACAAGTCCCCTTCAACTGTTATGCAATAGGACAATTGTCCTGGCAGAGGGACAAGACAACAGGACAAATGCAAATTTAATATGTCGATGTCCTGAAAATTGTAAAAAATGTACAACACTGGACTAACTGACTCGCATCACAAAATGTATACTGCTCACAAAAAGTAGGGGATATTGTGTTTTGTAAGACCACCATGGGTTCAATAACAAAATTATAAGTTCTATTCAGTTTGAAAGCAAAAGTATGGTATTCCTTGAACATAAAATCAAAGACTAAAATTAATTTTGAAACATCACGTGATTGCCAGAGAAGACGGACATCAATGGGTGCAATGTCCAAAAGTCACAAAAAATAGTAATAAAACAGTTGAAAATGTGTTGGACCACGGTTTCCTGCAAGGCATAGCGGGGCATTTGATTGAAAATGGTTAAGGGATCTTGTAGACCGTGGGAAGATCTGGGGTTCGTGGATGTGAAGGTGATCGTGCACAAAATGTGCTCAGTGGAGACGTGAATTATCATTTTGGAGGTTAAAATCTGCCCAACGCTGGCATTTTTCAAGTTCTGCTTGCACCATTACGACATGTGATGGTGATATTAATAATGATGATGATGGTGATGAGTATGACGATGATGGGTATTCCAGGCTCAGACGGCAAGATCTGCTTCTGGAATGTGGGAACGGGGGAACTCATGTTAGAGGTCGACATTCCGGAACAGGTGAGCAGTTTTATTCCTATTGCTTTATGTTCCTTACCCTTCCCTGGCTGTCTACTACATTGATGATGTCATAACTTATGTCATAGTCCTGGAAATGACAGTTTTTGTTTTTAACAAGTCAGGAAGGGATGTATCTATCCCCAGACCATTTTGTCAGATTGAGTCAAACAGGTCTCTTTTCAGTTTTATAAACAAACAAAAAAAGAAGATAGTTTCTCACATTTTCTCGGTCAGTGAAGGGGTTAAACTGCCGGACTCTCCCTCTCACTATCCCTTCCTCCAGTTGTATCCAAAATTGCAGAGTTTTATTATATTTTTGATTTGTCAAAACTCACATTGCTCGTACATACCCTTGGAGTCTTCCTGATAAATCAAAAAAGTTGGGAACTCATTTCACCAGGGCTCCCAATCGTCCCGCAAAACAAGGGGTCCCAGGGACTCCTTTACTTACGGTATAGAGGGTCCTAGAGGCGGGATAGAGGGTCCCAGTGGCATAGCGAATGCTAAAAATATTTTTTCTAGTGCATCCCTGGGGACCCCCTGCACATTCTTTTAGAGGGTCCTTTAGAATTTTAGTGCTTCATACACCCCCAAATGGCGGTCCCTGGGAGCCCTGGTGTGGTCCCTCTTCAGTCTTGGGCCTTGGTGGCCCTTGTACCGTGGTTTTCAGAGGATTGGACGTCAGGCTTTTCCAATGCCTGATGTTGAGGATGAATCAATGGTGTGATGTGATTGGTGCTCTCGCCTACAATGTTGCCAGGTTTGGAGCCTGTCTTTCAACCGCAACGGCAGCCACCTGGTGTGCACGGCCAAAGACAAGAAGATGCGCGTCATCGACACGCACACCGGCAACATCGTGCAGGTGGGTTGTGGCCCTTGACACTTCAGAAATTACCCCCATGTTTTTCGCACTGTATGGCGATGCTTTTTTTTTTCTTCCCAGAGTGAGACACCTGCGTCTTATAATGCGACTGGTATAACACAAGTGCTAAGTAGCCTTTGGTCATTTTGCAGATACATTGGAACTTCCCTTATAAGACCTCCCATTATAAGACTCCCTCCCATATAAGACCTACTTTTCTGAGACATTGCCCTTCTTTGTAAGTATTAAAATTACCTCCCTTATAAGACCCATCCCTTATAAGACCTCATTTTTGAAGGTCTTATAAGGGAGGTTCTACTGTATCATCAGAAAACAAAATGAAATCACTTTGTAGAGCTTAAAAGGCTAAGGATAGCTTATAGAGCCTTTCTTCATATGTGGCCTTCTTCTTCTTCTTCTTTTGCGTTCCCAGGCCTTAAGGCCACAATGGGTACGTATGTGTCCCTTTTCCAGTTTTCACTGGTCTCCTCGCTGCCTCCGAAAAAGGCAGAGTCAAAGAGAGACAGATTAGAGGAAGTTACAAGCACAGGAACTTCCAGAAGGTGGGGGAACTATTTGTGCGGAAGACACCCCACCCCCTCCTCCCCCCAGTATCCCCACGGGGAGCATAATTTTTTATGTGGCCAAGTAATTAGAGCCGTTGTCTTGTAACTCGAAAAGTTTGGGGTCAGGGTTCAAATCCTGTCAGAGCCTAGGTATCGTGTCCTTAGGGGAAACACTGTACTCCCATTTTCCTCACTCCACCCAGATGTAAAAGGGTACTTGACTTCAGTTGGGGGAGGTAAAGGTGGTGGAAGGAGAAGGTTGGGCTCTGCTTTCCAACACCAAGCTCTAGACACAGTAAATAGTTCATTCATTGACCCTATGGCAACTACAGAGATGCCTACCGGAAAAAAAAAAAAGTTCTGAAAATACGATTTTCAGCCGGTTGTCGGTAATCGCCGATTTTTAGAGAAATATGAAACTGCCGAATTTGTGAATTGCAGCCATTTTGAGTGCCCGACATCATTTCCTGCTTGTGTGGTGTGCTAGAACGTGGCGGCCGATAGTAAAGCGAGAGGCAGTTCTGACTTTAACCCTTTCGCCGCCAGCCATTTTTCAGCCAAAATATACCAGTAAACTTAACTGGGTAGAGAAAAACAAGCGCGAAATCGCAATAGTTTGTGGCACGCTGTCTATTTTTACCACTCCAATCATGAGTCACCTCCCCTGCCTTTTCAATAATTTTAATCTGTAAACCAGAATGTTATCTCTGCACCATTTCGTAACTTTTTATATCTTTTGGAAAACATTTAAAACTATGTATCCTACTTATGCTCATCAAAAGAAGCACCGCATACTCGTCGTGTCTGTTGTAGTGTCTGTATTACGTATGTTTATTATTTTGTACGCTTTTAAAATACATCATTTTAAAGAGCGGCCTCAATTAATTTTGAAGTGTAGCCTCGATTTGAAGTGCGACAATTTTGTCAAAATGTGCGACAATTTTGGACCGACAGACAGACCGACCGACCGACAAAGTGAGTTATAGGTTTGTGGCTTGAGCCACAAACAAAATTATCTGCAATATTGCTAATTCCTCTGTGACATATATAGCATTAGGCCTATCCATACCTCCTAAAATTAAGAGAATAGGGTTTTGGGATAACAGGCCCTGATTTGATGCCTTTTAGTGACATGGGTGTTAACACTATTGTGACTGGTACCGCGTCGGTGAAACCACTGTGCTGGCCTGAGGCTGCACTGGAAAGATTATTGTCGAATGACTGCTTGTGATCGAACATTGTTTAAGAGCCGAAATGAAGTCACCAACCTTTCTGTACTTTATGAAAAATGGATGCTTAATTCAATTTTATGCTTTGTGAAAATATTGCATGAACGATTTACAGTCGACATGCTGCTTGACTTCGAGATCGAACTCCGCGACGAGATCGAACGATTCTGCCGATAACAACACTTTTTTTGGTCACATTCTCACTCTAGAGTACTCGTACTGGGTACTCACTGTTCAATTTAATTAGTACTTACATTATTTTCACTACTTTCACCCTTAATACCCGACTGATTGCCAGCATTACTTGCATCTTCAAGTTCGAGCAGCCAAACAACCTCCTCGCCACTCAGACCTCTAATTTTTGACAATTTTCGTGCAAAAATCTCCTCAAATTTCGACTGCAGACAAACGAGCAATGCCATTTCCGTTTCAGTATTCAGGGGAAGTAACTGTAAAATCAAACAAGAAAAGTCTGCTGGTATAATAGGGAGTTTTGTACCTTAGACCGTTCTACCTACGATTGGAGGTTTCCGGCATATAGAGATGTTCTGTTGAACCTATGATCGGAGGTTCCCGTCACGGAAGTGTTAAACCATTGTGGTGCTAAAATGCGACATTGGCAGTGAAAGGGTTAAGGCACATTTTGTTCTGCCCCAAAGAAGACAGTAACTCAACGAACAAACCCAAACTATGCAAAAGAATGTTTATTATCATGCAAGGGAAGAATGCAAAAGATGGACTTTCCTTTGCTCTTTTGAATTGGAACAGCAAGATGAGCCACATCGGCGATAGTAAGTAGTAAGCTACATTATCTTGCCATGCTATGAAAAATTGTGGTAGATTCCGGATTTTTAGTCCCCGAGCCGAAGGTTCCGTCTGTCCAGCTATTCGTCCGTTTTTCTCAAAAACTATTCAGTCTATCATCATCAAATTTGGTATACTAGTTTGCCAAGATGCAGGCTATCCACTGATGTATTTAGTTTTACATTAAGGTCAAGGTCGCGCCAGTTACGGGGTTCAAACCCCGAAACACATAATCGCTAATATCTCGCAAAGTTTTGCATGTATTTCAATGCAGTTTTTTTCACAACATTTCTTGATGAATGGTCTATGACACAGTTGTCATGAATGTTTCTGTGCGCTCAGCTCGTGTGCGCATGATCGCGCGCGCTCAAATCACGGGTCCGAACTGGAACTGGAACCCCAAGGCTATATATAAAAAAATATTCAGTTACGTGCTGTTTTGATGCGTTTTTATGTAGTTACGTGCTGTTTTGATGCGTTTTTATGTATGTGTACAACCGACACATTCCGATTTCGGAGTAGCTCGGCGATGCTGCGAGGGGACTTTGCAGCCGCTCAGCTTTGCACTTCTTTAAGTTTTTGTTCCTGAAAACCGAAAATTGGGATAGCAGGGCTGCCTACCGTCCCCCCTAAAGGGTGTTTGTCCCTGGAAACAGTTTCCCTGGAATCCACTTTTCTGGTTAGTGTCCCTGGAAACTAGAATCGTCATTTTGTAGAGCAGTCACTTGTCTTGTAACATTCGTATCAAACACAGGAACACCCAAAACAACAGGCACTGTTGACATTTTCTTTCTGTTAGGTTACTGAACACCCAAAGATCTTGAATTAGAAGCATGTTGGCATCAAAAAGCCTACCCCAAAATATCCAGTTGCAGAATTTTTTCTACATCATGATGTTTGTCCCTGGAAATAAGTCTGTCCCTGGTTTTTAAAGGCACAGCCGCGGACCGCGAGCCGCGTTGCTCCATTCTGCCTCCCTTCTTGCGTGCCGCAACTCTTTATCCCTACCTTTTTCTCTGTAGCGCGAGATAGCAAGTGTCGGACAATCGTTACCCGATTCTATGGATCGGGTGTTTAGACTTTAACCCTTTCGCCGCCAATGTCGCATTTATGCACCACAATGGTTTAACACCCATGTCACTAAAATTGAGTAAAAAGCATCAAACCATGGTCTGTTATCTGAAGACCCAATTTTCTTAATTTTGGGAGGTAAGGATAGGCCTAGTGTTATACATGTCACAGCGGAATTCCTAATATTGGTGAATTTTTTTCTTCTCTATCCAGTTAAATGTAATGGTATTTTTTGGTTGAAAAATGACTGGCGGCGAAAGGGTTAAGCACTTTGTAACTGGAAACTGCAACAGGGGGTAGGGAGTCCTGGGATAGGGATCTCTGCCAATAGTCTATGAGATGTTTACCTTTTTGTTTGCTTGTTTGTTTTACTTGCGTAGGAGTGCAAGCCTCACGAAGGGGCCAAGCCCACCCAGGCCTGCTACATGAAGGACGGCCGCATCTTCACTACAGGATTCTCCAGAATGAGCGCCAGGCAGTACGCCCTGTGGGATGAGGTGATTGCTTGCTGTCAGTGTCTCTCTCACACACAGATGGATATGCAGGCGCGCACTCGTGCATGCATGCACGATCGCACACGCACACATGGCTTCACATGCGTGCGTGCGCACATGCGCGCGCACACGTGTGCACACGCACACGCACACACACACACACACACACACGCACACGCACACACATGCCCCATGCATCTGCGCTTTCACACACAAACATACACACACACACACCACCACCTTATCTCAGCCCACCTTTGATTTCTTGCAATGTTTGTGCATGTATTACTAAATGAGTGTGTGTGTGTTTGTGCATGTGTGAGTATGTTATGTATGTGTGCATTTCAGAGTAATTGAGAAATGATTTGTATCGTATTCATTTTTTTTTTTTAACGTGTGTCCAGAACAAATTGACGGCCCCACTCTGCAAGGAAGAGATTGACAACAGCAACGGAGTCATGTTCATCTTTTACGACCCTGACACCTCTATGGTGTACCTGGCTGGAAAGGTGAGACTGAGGGAATGACCATTGATGATGATGATGATGACTATGATGATGATGATGATGATGATGATGATGACGACTATGATGATGATGAATACGAAGGATGAGGATGGTGTTTGTTTTCTATGAAGTAGGTTAGCTCAGGCATTGTTGATGATATTATAGGAGATAAAGATGGTGATAATTATGATGATGAATAAGAATGATGATGGTGAGGAGGATGGTGTTAATTTTCTTTGAACTCGGTTAGGTGAGGCATTGTTGATGATACAGGAAATAAAGATGATGAAGATGGTCATAATTATGTTGATGATTATGAATAAGATTGATGGTGATGATAATGGTATTTTCTACAAACCAGGTTAGTTAAGATGTTGATGCTATAGGAGATAAAGATGGGGTAAAGGTCAAGATTAACAAAGGTAAAGGTAAAGGTCAACATTTCTCGGTTAATTCTATTTTTCCGTTATTGTGTTTCTTACCATACATAAAGCTGTATTTTAGGAACATTTTTAGCTAATAACCTTTTTGGAATACTAACCCTATCCCTAACCCTAGCCCTAAGCCTAACCCTACCCCCCACTCTATAAGACGGAAAAACACAAAGAACCACAACTGTGACAAATCGCGGTGTACTGCAGTACATAGTGGGGGGTAGGGTTAGGTTTAGGGCTAGGGTTAGGGATAGGGTTAGTATTCCAAAAAGGTTATTACCTCAAAATGTTTCTAAAAATAGTAAAATACAGCTTTATGTATGGTAAGAAAGGCAAAAGCGGAAAAATAGAATTAACCGAGAAATGCAGGGGGGGTGGCACATCTTTACCTTTACCAAAGATGGTCATAATTATGATGATGATGAATAAGAATGATGATGAGGAGGATGTTTATTTTCTTTGAACCAGATTAGGTGACGGGTTGTTGATGATACAGGAGATAAAGATGATGAAGATGGTCATAATTATGTTGATGATGATGAATAAGAATGATGAGGATGGTATTTTCTACGAACCAGGTTAGGTTCGATGTTCGACGATGATGATGATAATGACGATGATAATGATGAGGAAGACAACAAAGACGAAAATGGTTGTAATGATGATAATGATCACAATGATGATGACATGATGATAATGATGAGGAAGACAACAAAGACGAAAATGGTTGTAATGATGATAATGATGATGATGATGATGATAATAATGATGAGGAAAACAACAAAGACGAAAATGGTTGTAATGATGATAATGATCACAATGATGATGATGATGATGACGATGATAACGATGAGGAAAACAACAAAGACGAAAATGGTGTTAATGAGGATAATGATCACAATGATGATAATGATGATGATGAAGACAACAAAGACAAAAATAGTTGTAATGATGATAATGATCACAATGATGATGACAATGATAATGATGAGGAAGACAACAAAGTCAAAAATGGTGGCAATAATGATCATGATGATGACGACAAAAATGATGATGATTATGATGATGATAACAGTGAAGATGATGACAATGACGATGGTATCAATGATGGTCGTTGATAGTACGTT
This sequence comes from Phymorhynchus buccinoides, assembly GCA_017654935.2. Lineage (NCBI taxonomy): Eukaryota > Metazoa > Mollusca > Gastropoda > Neogastropoda > Raphitomidae > Phymorhynchus > Phymorhynchus buccinoides. The sequence goes on along the minus strand of CM065702.1, from coordinate 22,785,727 downwards.
TAGGCAATGAATTACCCCTGGAAACGGTACGTGTTGGCAGGGCGACAGTTTGATACGGTACTACGAGGTGACAGACGAGGCGCCGTACGTGCACTTTCTCAGCCTGTTCCAGTCCAACACCCCTCAGCGCGGGATGGGCTTCATGTCCAAGAGGGGCCTCGAGGTGTCCAAGTGCGAGATCGCGCGGTAAGTCTCTCCTGTCTCTATGTGTCTCCGTCTATGTGTCCACCATCTGTATGTGTTCCATAGGTATAATGTCCCCGTCTCTATGTCAGGCATGAAAACAGCTCTGCCGTTTCCACCATCTCCGTCGAAAATTAGAAGGAATCTCTCCCCCCCCGATGTTATTCTCAAACGGCGCTGTCCGTAATCGGCCGAGTGTACACTTGTGGTCATGAGTCAAAATAGCGGACGTAGCGGCCCGCGAATGGTGATTTTGAGCGTTTGAAGGCAAGTAGGTTCATGAAATGAGTATCTGCCCCCTCCCACCCACCCCTTCCCACTCCCCCGCTCAACACACACACACACACACACACACACACACACACACACACACACACACGCACACACATGCCCCATGCATCTGCGCTTTCACACACAAACATACACACACACACACACACACCACCACCTCAACAAAACTTCGGCAGAGGTTGATGTTGGGTTTGGACGAAAGTTTCTGTGTAAGGCCCCCACCCGCTCAACAGAAATTTGGCAGAGAGGCGCCATACGTGCACTTTCTTAACCTGTTCCAGTCCAACGCCCCTCAGCGCGATATGGGCTTCATGATATGAGGGCAGATCGATGATCAGGCCATGGGCCTTTGATCTGGTCGTGTTGATCCAAAACTTTTGCTCACAACATTTTTTCTTTATGTCTTATTCTTTTTTCTTTTTTTTCTTTTAGCGTCATGGTTGATATTGAGGCTCTCCTAATGAGTTACATATCTTTGGTCTGCCCACACAGTGTCTAGTCTGTTCTTGAAAGCTTGCAGCGATGGGGCTGTCACCACATTCTCCAGTAGCCTGTTCCACGTATCAACGACTTGGGAGGTGAAAAAGTGGGAACGAATACTTGTGTTGCACCTATTTTTCTTAAGCTTGAAGGCGGGGCCTCTCGTGACATTGTTGGTTTCCATCACGAAGTGGAAGGTGACTTTATACATTCCATAAGGGGCCTTGAGGCGTCCTAGTGCGAGATCGCGCGGTAAGCCTCACAGAGAATTGTTCTCCTGTCTCTGTCCCCCGTCTCAGTATGTTCCCATCTCTATGTGTCTCCTTGAGTAATGTACATGTATCAGTAATCTTGATTATCGAAACACATTGGGACTCTCCTGGTTTTGCAGTACGTAGTACCTCCAGGATCGTCCCCACTATCTCTATAGTTCTAATGTCCCCACACGTACCAGGTCGGAGGACATGAACCAGACTTTAACACTTATTATGTCATGCCTATGTGCTCAGATTCAAAATTGCGTGTGCATGCGCGCTTGTATGCATATGCTCATGCATGTGCGTGTGTGTGTGTTTCAGGTTGTACAAGCTTCACAACAACGGTCTGTGCGAAGTCATTCCCTTCACTGTGCCAAGAAAGGTCAGGGCTGTTTGCTTTTCTCCTGCCATTTGCATATTCATAATTAATTTTGCATATTTTGCCTTGCGCAAGACATAAAGGGCTTCGCACACTAGCGTCAAGATCTCGAGATCGCGGCGATTTTTTGCTGCAAGGCGCAGTTTGATGCGCCGCTTGCGTGTGAGAGATTCGCGGCGCAGCAGGATTTTTGATGCGTAGCTGCGCGATTTTGTGTTGCTCGAGAATAGATGCGGCTCTAATTTTGATGCTCAAGATCGCAGAGATCGTGAAACTAGCCAATCACAACGGACGGAAGGACCATAACTCAGATTGAAGAAAAAAAATACTGTTGTTTCTAGGAGGAGGTTTGACGCTAGAGTAATCTTTCCTTGCTTTCCAAATAAGGAAGTTCGAGCGACAAGAGGCGAAGCGACAAGAGTCGCGTGTGAGAACACCACTGCCTCGCTACAATGTGTGCTGTGATGCAGGCGTCAACGCGTCAAGGCGTTGCTCTGAGAAACAATTGACGCCTGATGCTAGTGTGCGAAGCCCATAAGAGACGTAAGTCAAAATTGGTCAACTTCGATGTGTTGAACTTACCAGCTGGTCAAGACAAGATGTATCATCTGACAAAGCTGTAAAACAACAATTTACAAAGGTAAAAAAAATGATGATGACATCTTTCGACTTCTCGTCTCTTTATTTTATGCCCAGTGATTTGGGTGATTGGTAAAATTGTTGTATTCTGTTACGAATTGACCCCAGTTTCTACTTTGGATTTGCGGGCGTTTTCTGTTTTAAATATGTGTGTAACTGCTTGCCTATGTTTCTGCTTAGCTGTTTGAGTGTCTCTTTATGTGTGTCGTCGTTTTTTAGTTTAATGTCTATCCACCTTACAGTGATCTTAGACACACAAAAAGACAAGACAAACAAACAAACAAAAAATACAAAAGGGGTCCGGGGGGGGGGGGGGGGGGGGGGGGGGCATAAATGTATATGTTATTTTAAATATGTGATTAAGAATGTGTGGAGTGTGGAAGTATGTGTGTGTGTGTACATGCATGCGAGCGTGTGTGTGTGTGCATGCTTGCTTGCTTGCGTGCGTGCGTGCATTTAGTTGGGTTTCTTTCTCCAAAGTTGCCATATAAGGCGATACTTTTTATCCCTGATTGAGGCCCTTGCGCCTTATAATATGATCAATAAAATAGTAAGAAAAATATAATAACAAAATCTGAATTTTGTGCAACTAGGTGTGCTTTATAATCCGTAAAATACGGTAGTGTATTTATCCATACTTTGAAAATGTTAGTGATGCGCTCATTTTAGGAAAATGATGAGTAATGCGCATATATGTATGCACTGTGTGATGTGTTAATGTGATGTTTTCTTATTGTATGATGTGGTGATTTAAATCTTTTTTTCCAATAATATGATGATGTGGTAATGCGTTGCAGTCTGAGCTGTTCCAAGACGACCTGTACCCAGACACAGCGTCGGACGAACCAGCCATCACCGCCGATGAGTTCTTTGATGGGAGCGACGCCAACCCTGTTCTGGTACTGCCATTAATAATAATAATAATAATAATAAATTAGAATTGATATGAAAACAACAAAGAGGGTAATCCTAATAATAAAGAATTTTACATATCGCGCATTCTAGTCGCTTTACCAAAGAAAAAAAAATCACTCCACGTACAAGATTACATCAGACATATCAAACATACTCAGACTCGCTCACATTCCCACCCTCACACAAACACATAGTCATAGGCATACAAACATGCACACGTATATATACACAAATGCATGCACACACACACTCACACACACATACACTCACACACACACACAGAGACACAGACACACACACACACACACACAAACAAACAACAAATACAAACAACAGTAGCAACAAACAAACGAACAAGAAACAGTCAACAAGAATAGCACGCCCAAATCTTATTTTACAGGGTTTTTTTTATATAATAAAAACAGCTACTACTAAAGGTTGTACATGTACCTTGCAGTGATGCACTGAGGATTGAAAAATGATTGGACAAACTGTCCTGAGACGAGATCAATCAATTGGATAGTGTCCTGGCTCTTACAGAAATCAGTAAAACAATAGTAGAAATAGTTCCCCCACCTTCTGGAAGTTCTATTCTTGTAACTTCCTCTAATTCTGTCATTCTCTTTGACTCTGCCTTGTCCCTTTGCTTACTGTCATCTGCTCTCTTTCTATCTCACTGGTCCATTCTCCTGCCTTTTTTTCCCTTATAAATTCTTTCAAAGATTTCTTCAGCCGAAAGTCGGGACATGCTGGGCCTAACCATTTCATGCCAGAGGGCATGACGCTCGTGTGGGGCTAATCCTCTCTATATTCTTAGTTGGGGATAAAGAAAATGAGAGAGAGTGAGTAGTCCTACCATCTCTCTCTCTCTTACTACGCCCAAGTAAGAAAATCGCGTGATAAGCCCCTAGTGCATTGGCTGCCCTCTGGTGTGACAAATATCGTCATAGGTCGACCATTAGGCGCATAACTGCAGCATGACGCTTCTACGCTCATATTCTCCTGCTTCTTCTTCGATCGCTCAGACAGTTTCCTGTCAATTATGAGCGCAGATGCGTCATGCTGCCGTTATGCGCAATAGTTAGGCCCAGCAAGTCTGACTTCGGCTGGAGCAAATGTTTTTGAAAGTGTTTCGTGAAAAATGGCAGGAAAATGGACCGGGGGTAAGGCAGAAAGATAGTAGATGACAGTAAGCAAAGGAAAAAGGCAGAGTCAAAGAGAGTGACAGATTAGAGGAAGTTACAAGCACAGAACATCCAGAAGGTGGGGGGACTATTTATACAAAAGACACCCCCGGTATCCCCACGGGGGGATCTACGTTCATATGACAGGAAACTGTCTGAGCGAACGAAGAAGAAGAAGAAACGGGGCGTGTGAAGTGTGAAAGGAACTTTTAAAGCATGTAATTACAATTTATTTTGTTCTTTTATAAATTGTTTGGTTTCTTGTGTGTATATTTGACGTGTCCGCAGGAAAATTATCCTTGTTTTTATGAGGACAAAATAAAAGTTGAGTTGAGTTGAGAAGAATCACTACATTTAAAAAACCAAAAACATTTTGTTGTCCGGTTCAGATGTCTCTGAAGGGAGGGATGCCGGCCACGCAGAAGGAGAAGCCCAAGGTGGTGCGCAAGTCCAACATCCTGGACAAGGCGCCCCCGAACCGGGCCTCCGCCGTCCTCCAGTCAAACAACGCGCCCCCTTCCTCCGAGTCCGCTGGGGCCGCCGCCCCTGCACCCGCCCTGCCCCCGGTCAGTTTGTGTTTCTTAAATGTCTCTTTCCTGCGTGTTTCTTAGGAATCTAGAGCTCCCATCTTTTGAAAGCCAAACCTGGATTTATGCACACACAAAAAATCCATATTGTCTGGGGGGTTTTTTGGTCTTGCACCGTCACAAATAGTGAAATGACAATGCGTGCGGTGAAGAGGATGAAATGATTAAAGGTGGAAAAGTTGCTGGGTTTGCTGTTCCTCTGTTGCTTTTTTTTAAAACCTGCACAGAGCTAGATGGATTGGTGCTGAAAGGCGGTTCTGCTGATGAGAGGCGTGCGCCTTTTAAAAGGAATGGAGAGTTATCCACCTTTGTTCGTTTCTCTAAATGTACAGTTTAGATCTATAAAAAGCTACTTTTTAATTTAAGGAAGAAGAAGGAGGAGTAAATCTTTGTCTGTTTGTCTGTCTGTGTTTACTTCATTTTAAAGGGGGTTTATTTTTGAAAGCTAGAAATTACTGTTAACTTGTTGAACGTTTGCAGTTGTTTACGGAAGTGTGAACGTTGTGAGTGGATGGAATCACTTTTTTTTTAAATCAGAATTTTTATCTTGTTAGTGAATTATCACAGCTTCATGATGAAGAATTGATAAGTTTCTTGTTACATTGTGTACTTACTACTATCCTATATATATCATTTGGTTAGATCTTGACAGGTGAAGTCATTTCAAGTCGATGTTGAGAGGTTGTCGTTGTGTATGACCTATCGCCAAGAATTTCCCAAAGGGATGCTACTCTCATTAAGCAACACCCTAGTTACGCACTTTATTAGGGTTAGACATGCACTTGTACACTACAAGTTAACATTAATAATAATAATAATAATAATGGGAATTTATATAGCGCTCTTTCTCACATGAGCTCAGTGCGCTTTACATTGATAACAAGAACATTAAAGGCAAACAAATAATCAATCAATAGAAAGTAAGATAAACACGATGACTGCACGCAACATTCTCTTACTTCCTCACATACACACACACACACACGCACACGCACACGTACGCGCACACACACACACGCACGCACGCACGCCTGCATGCACGCAGGCACACACACATACATACACAAACACACACATGAACGCACACATACACACACATACACGCACGCACACACTCGCCCACAATTAATTATGCAAGAGTAAAATAGTTACAATATGAAAATTCTAAGAAGAAACATAGACCACATTACAGCCCTTGAAGCTCGCAAGAGTGAAAACAAAATTCTTGACGCCGAGAGCTTTATTTTGTATGGGTTTTAATTTCTCATTTTTTTTATACATTATTTTATTTTATTTTATTTTACGTTTTGGAATGATCTACCGCTTGAAAGCTCTTTCATTTTCGTTTAATTTTTGTTTCATTTCTCTTTCCCGTTGGTTGTATTTTAAAAATAATTTCTGTAGTTGCCTGTTTAAGTTTTGAATGAGTTTAGAGTGAAGGCTGTTTTTACCTGAATGACCTAGCAGAGTTGAACATTTGATCTAGAAGTCAATGTATAAATCAGGGCTGCCAACCGTCCCCCCTAAGGGGTATTTGTCCCTGGAAACAGTCAAAAATGGCACCCTGTCCCTGGAATCCACTTTTCTCTCTGGTGTCCCTGGAAACAGTAGAATAAAAAAGAATTGTAGAACAATCACTTGTCTTGTTTGCTGGCCTTGCTATTGCACACAGGAACACCCAACGCAACACTTAAAATGTTTCCTAACATGCATGTTACACAGGTTACTGAACACCAAGGGACCTTGAATATTGAAGCACATTGGCACCAAAAAGACATCAAGAATACAGAAAATAAAGTCACAGAAATGTTGCTAGATCATGAAATAATTGGAAGTTAATGCTCGTTTTGACCCTGTTGCATGACATTGTGATGTTTGTCCCTGGAAATAAGGCTGTGTCCCTGGTTTTTCTGTAGTTTGTCCCTGGAAACTGCAACAGAGGGTTGGCAGCCCTGATAAATGGAGAACGCATCAAAGAAAGTAATGGCCTCTTGTGGAAAACACACAGGCGCGCACAACACACGCTTGTTGGAAATGTTTGAAAGCACATTTGCCAGTAAGTTATTGTTAGAAGTTGTTCACAAATATAAGGGTAAAAAAACCAAGGTACCTGAGGAGGGGATAACTTGTTCAGTTGAGAACGGCCTTGCTGAATGACATTTTTTCCTATGAATTTTCTGTGAAGGGAACTTTGGTCTTTATTTTAATTTTGTTGTTGTTGACCTCTTCCCTTTTTCTTTTTGTATGTGATGAGTTTGCTTTCGGATTGATTTTTCTCCCTTTCTTTTTTGTTTGTTTGTTTTGTATGATGTCGGTTGTTTTGTTTTGTATGATGTCGGTTGATTTGGGTTGTGAAGAACGTTGGTTGACGAGGATTGATCTTGGTTGAATGATTGAAGTTTGAAGGTGCGCCCTTGGGTGGTGCGCATATTTCTTTATTCCTTTGTTTGTTTGGTGGAGTTATACAATGGCGGAGAAGGCTTCTGGAAATGAAAGGTGGGGGGGGGGAGGATCTGATTTCTTTTTTTTCAAAATCAATGCTGAACCTTCTTTATTCATTGCATATTTATGCTTTATATCAGATCACACACACACTATGCACACGCACGCACACACGCACGCTCACACACACACACACACACACACACACACACACACACACACACACACACACTTCAGTATCATCACAAATGTGTCAAAAATACAACACACAGGAACTACTACCATTTCAAACGCACACATTCAACAAAAACCACTGTAAAACATTGTCTCATCCGACGTAATCATTCTCTCATATCAACAATTTCTCACCTTCAACTCTCCACCCTTCTTCTCTCCCCCTCTTTCTCTGCACTCCGTTTTTCAGGGATTCGATCCTCAGGCGATCCTGGATGATATGCGCAAGCTGAAGCTGATCGTTAAGGCCCACGAACGACGCATTAAGTCCCTGGAGGAGAAACTGGCGCAATATGAGAGCGAAGAAGAAATCGAAGAGGAGGCCTAGCTTCCTTCTTCCTCTCTTCCCCTGCGCCCCTCCTCATTTTTACCATGTGAACATCCTTTTTTTTAAATCTTATTTTCGCTTTCTTTTTTTGTATGTGTTTTTTCGGCCTTGGTTTTTGTGTGTGGTTTTGTGTTCGTCATCACCCTTGCTTGGTTTTATAACGTTCTTTCTTCGTTGCGTTACACTTTCCCTTGTTTGGGTTTTGCTGTCAGGGCTCCCAGGGACCCCCATTTCGGGGTCTATGAAGTAAAAATTCTAAAGGACCCTCTAAAAGAATGTGCAGGGACTCCCAGGGATGCGCTAGAAAAATTCTTTTTAGCATTTGCAATGCCACTGGGACCCTCTACCCCGCCTCTAGGACCCTCTATGCTGTAAGTGAAGGAGTCCCTGGGACCCCTTGTTTTGCGGGACGATTGGGAGCCCTGGCTGTTCACTTGTTGGTTGTTCACTTACAATTCTTAGTGTGCGTTTGTCTGGGCTACAGTTTACTGGCTTTTGTTGTTGTTGACTATTTGTGGTTTGCTGTGCGTCGGTGGAGTGGAGCCGTTGTCTTAACTGCGCTGGGGTGTGGTTTACGCTTCGGAAAAGTGTCCAGAAAGTCTGTTTTTAATGCGGTGTGTGTCGTATTTTGTGTGGTTATTGTTTAAACGGAGAATAACGAAGCCAGCTTTTTTAGTAGTGTGCATGGGTTGTCTAGTAATGTAGCGGCATCTTTCATTTATTCCTTTATTGTTTTGTTTGTTTTTCTATTTGTTTTGAAGCTCTCACAGATTTCACATGACAGCAAAAGGAAAATGGTTTTACTAGGAATGGGGGTTTTAAAGACTTAAAATTTATCAACCAAAAAAAGGAATGGTTCCAGCAAAAAAATAGTATAAGTGCATGGCTGTGTACATCAATTTCTCGGCAAATATGTAGATTTACACCCTCCTGCTCTATTTCTTGGTTCTTTCCGTGGTTAGGGTTAGGGTTAGATGGTCTTTTCTTTTGCCACAGTCATCTGTTTTTGTGTTGAAATTATCTTTTTTTTTAGCATTAAATCGCTGCCGTTTTTAAACGGGTTGGATGGGGAGGGAGGTGGCTGGAAATCAAAGGATGCTACGCACACATACAAATGCATTAGATTTCCGAGAATAAATGCATGGATGCTCCTGCTTTCAGGATGTCCTGAGGTTCAGGATTTGTTAATCGCCTGGAGTCGGCGTCGCCGGATTATGAGAATTTGAGAAGATGCATTTTGCTGGTTGTAGAGGTCATGAAGTTTAACCAGAAGTGAAAGTGCAACGAGAGCCTGTCAATTACATTGGAAACTGTTGTTTCCTTTCGGCTTCCAGGGGGCATTGCCCCCCTGAACCCCCAGGAGGGGCGCTGTCCCTACACTCCGCTGGGGCCTGGGCGGCTCCTGAATGCCTGCCTTGCAGGATTTTTTAAATTTCCTAGGAGCACCCATGTAAATGATATCCTTGCACTCACAGTAACATCTCCCCCCAACTTCAGCCCCTTCTAAAAGCAAATATTCAAATGGAAAACCGAAAATGAGAAGAAGAAAAAAAAGATAAACTCTAAGGCCGGGTTCACATTAGACGCGTAAGTTCTGTACGGAAAACCCTATATACATGGAAGAAAGAAGGATAAAAGTTTATGCATATAGGGGAAATTCGGACACATGCGCAAATCTTTTCCTTTCTTTGTGTCACTTATTTATGGATTGCGCACGGGTTTCCGCATGGAATGTCCGCTTATGTGTGTACACGGCAGCAAACAAACAACACAGAACTTGAAATGACACTGGAAAAAACACAAAAAACCCACCAACAACAACCCACCTGAAGTACATACTCATGATTAAACGACACAGAGTCTGCCAGAGTAGCACAGATGCTCAGGACTCCATTTTTGTTATAATTTAGAGCATATTTTCTACCCTTTGTAGGCTGTTAAAGAGTGGTCATTTTCCCCATCTCAGTGAATTTATGCTATAGATTTATATAGTGGAATTAGTCTTGGCTTGACCCTTTCACCGCCCGCCATATTTCAGCCAAACATTTCCATTAAATTTACCTGGGTGCAGAGCAAAAACCATCTGCAGTATTGGGGATTCTTCTGTGACATATATAAAATAAGGTGTACCCTTACTTCCCAAAACTAAGACAATAGGGTCTTTGAATAATAGACCTCAATTTGATGCCTTTTAGTGGCATTGGTGTTAAATCACTGTGGTGCTAAAATGCGACTTTGGCGGTGAAAGGGTTAATTCTGTGTCAGACCAATAGGGCATTTGCCGCATGCCGGCGACCTTCAAGTTCACTGAGTTGAATTTAGGGAGTTGAACTAGAGAGGTCAGCGTAACTCGAGCAGAACGAGCTCGGGCAATTTAGTAGTCTAGTATAGAGTACACGGACAGTCGTGGCAAATGCCCTATTGACATAGGCTAGAACACCTAGGCTTCATCAAAATGTTATGCTCTGCATAGTTACGCGGGGATTTTCTTTAGCCATGACAAGCTCCTAGCATAACATCGTCAGTCTCCCAAGTCCTCCGAAGTCGGAGTTTGGCTGCCCACGTGGCAGGATAATCAAAAAACGGTCACGCACGTAATGTTGTCATCCTTAGATGATGCACTTGTACCATAGTGTTCAAGTGCTTTGGCTGTCCAGTGTTGGGATGATCCCTGGAGTCTTTTATCCAGGGTATGACAACATATAGAGTGGAATAAAAGGGATCTGTCTCTGTTGTCTCACTGTGCTGCTGCTATGCTATGGATGGAAGTTCAGTTTAACGTCGCGTATCGGCTTTCGCCATGTACGACGGGCTGAACAAACCAACCAGGGTATAAACAAAAATTTATGTTCCTGAATCACTGTCTTAGCCAAAAGGCCGAGAAGCGATCAGGAAGTTTTTTTAAGGTTGAAACGTTAATGGATGGAAGTTCAGTTTAACGTCGCGTATCGGCTTTCGCCATGTACGACGGGCTGAACAAACCAACCAGGGTATAAACAAAAATTTATGTTCCTGAATCACTGTCTTAGCCAAAAGGCCGAGAAGCGATCAGGAATTTTTACTGCTATGCTATGCAATGGAACCTCCTTTACAAGACCTTTAAAAATCACCCAAATTGAGGTCTTATAAGGGAGGTAATTTTAATACTTACAAAGAAGGGCAATGTCTCAGAGAAATATCAGTCAATCAATCAATCAATCAACATTTATTGTCTTTAAAACACAAAGAAATTCTTTGTCTGGCATGCACATAAAAAACACATGCAAACATAGAAATAATAAGACTGCATAATATACAGTAAATGCATATAAGAAGTGGTGCATATATCAAGGTGTTGTCACTAGAAGGTCTTAGGGACATATTACATGAGCACAGAATCTAACACAATTCAAAAACCTCCTTGGTGGATACACCAACATATCAAAACTACAATAAGCAAGACTAAAAGTGCCGAAAACAAAATATAAAAACCTCTCAGCTGTGCAAAAGTTAAAAAAAATGACAGGACAGTGAAGAGGCCGCGAGGCCTTAATGTCCTAACTACCTGACCTGACCCGAGTCTTATCTTAGCATGGGAGGTTTTATTATAAGGGAGGTTCCACTGTATCTTTCTTTGTTCTTGGATTAGAAGGTGTGTGTGTGTGTGGCTGTCTGTGTATCTCTGTGTGCGTTTGTTTGTCAGTTGCCATCATTGTTTTGTTGGGGTGTTTTTTTCCGCTGGAAACCAGCCTCATCACTGTCAAAACGTTTTTGAACTCACAGCATGCGTAGTTGCTGGGAATACACAAAGACCACTAATTTTGTTGCTGTTGTTGTTGTTTGAAGAAATAAGTTGTTTTTAAAAAATAAAACCTGGTTTGTGCTAACTTCACATATGACAAAACTAACCTTGTGTCTTGAGTCCAGATAGATTTGACTTTGGGAGATGAGATGGGGGGGGGGGGGGGGGGGGGGGGACTTCTTTCACTTCTCCCTTCTTCTTTTCTTTCTTCTTCATGGGTGCAACTTTTTTGTTTTCACAAGGATTTCAGGTTTAAAAATTTTTTTTTTACCTGAAACTGAACCTCCTTTTAAAAAAAAAAGATAAAATCATCAACAAATAATTATCTACAAGCGATTCAGGATGTTCTGAACATGGTCGCTTTGGCCCGGAAGTGCTCGCTCCCTCGAGTGACACCTTATTGTTACCTTAAAGGTGGACCCTGACCGCCAGCCATATTTTTGCCAAGGAATTACATTGAGATCACCAGGTAAGAACAGCCTTTTCAAAGTATCGGAACACTCTTCTTTGCTCTGGTTTCCTAGAAATCAAACGTATCAAAATTGATTCCTCCTTGGCGGAGGTGCCGGAGAGAGAAGCCTTTTGGATGGGGTAGGTGGCTTTAATAAAATTTTGTTTGTGTCCAATTTATCAGTTTGTAGTGCATAAATAAATGGACGAGCCCCGCCCCTTGAAGTCTCTTTCCTTTGTTGTGAGCGAAACTCTCATTACATAAACTGCATAACCTTTTAAAAAATATAAATAAAAAGGCTATCCTTGCTTCCAAAAACTGCAAACAATTTGGTCGCCTTTACAAAAGAGACGGCACACAATTTCTGCTTTTTAGTGAAGATTTGTGTTAAAGCACCTGGTGCCAAGGATGCGATAGCTGGCGGTGACAGTTTTATTTCTAGGAAACCAGAGCAAGGCTTATAGCGATCTCTGTAAATGGTGTTTTTTTTGGTGATCTCGAGTGTTTCTTGCAAAAAAGTGCATCCGTCAGGGTCCACCTTTTACCAACAAATAGGCAAGGCTTATAGGAATATAAAAAAAAAGAGGGAATAAAACAGGGCAACAGTGTTTTTGGCGGATGTTGCACCCCTGAGCCCCCCCCCCCCCCCCTTCCCCTCTCTGCCCCTTTCCCCCCTCCCAAGAGGGGCTGCCCCTGGATCCCTGCCAGGGCAGTTTTGTGTGGGGGTTTTTTTCAGTCTGGGAAGTTGCACCCATGCTTTTCTCTTCTCTTCTTCTGTCTTTGTTCTGTAATCAAGATGGTGCTACATGTATAATCAAGAAGGTATTGTCGGACTTAACCATCCACAGATTCTCAATAATAACTGATTCATTTTAGAGTATTGTATTGATCAGTACTAGCGATGGTGCAGTTAGTCGCGTCTTCAGCTTATCTGTGTATAATTATGTGGAGTGAGTTTGACTTTGGAGAGAGGAGCTTGTCGGAGCGATGGTTGTAATTACAGTGAATTTTCTGAGGAAGTTTTTGTGGATTTGATGTATGTAACGGGGCAGTGGGTGGCTGCCTCGTGCCTCCATACGGAGAGCTGGACGAGCCCCGCCCCTTCCACAAGTCTCTCTCTGTGGGGATACGGGGGGGGGGGGTGTCTTTCATACAAATAGTTCCCCCACCTTCTTGAAGTTCTGTGCTTGTAACTTCATCTAATATGTCACTCTCTGTTACTCTGCCTTATCCCTTTTCTTTCTGACTTATTGGCCCATTCTCCTGCCTTTTAAAACCCCCAAAAATCTCCCACATAATTTTCTCCTTTGAGCTCCTCCGTAATCGAAATGTGTCGGCTGTATGCAGCTGGGAGACCACTGAAAACTGAAAACCGGACACATACGTACCTTGCCCATTATGACCATATGGCCTGGGAACGCAGAAGAAGAGATTTATGTAAAAGATAAAGTGGCATTTGCTCTGTCTCTTAGTGCTACACCCTTGGGTTATGTTGGATTTGGGGACCTTCTCCAACATCAACTAGGCCTTAAGTCCTTTTGGCCTTGAGGATGGGGATGGCCCCTTGGCAAGGCATCTTCAGTATAAACAAATTCCTGCCCTGCCCTCTAGAATAGCTGCTACCTTCTCTGCGATCGGGAAGTCCAGCTAGATAACAGCTGAAAGTCCTTAATACCAGGATTGACCCCTTTTGCCGCTGATGTCGCAATTTTTGCTGCACACTGATTTTGCACCCTTGTCACTAAAACAGGGGTGCATGTGGGTATGCCTGAAGCCTGAACTCAGGCAGTTTGATACAGGTTCAGGCAGTGGTGTGCTTGAAAACAAGGCTCTTCTTTACAGAACCAAGCTGTTGAATTGACCGTTATATCGACGGTTGTGATCTAAAGTTCAGGCAAATGCTTTGCTCACCACATGCACCCTTGCTAAAAGTAAGCGGCATGAAATTAGGATCTGTTATGACTTATCCAATGATCTTATGTTGTTCATTTTGGGAGATAAGGAAAGGCCTTATTTGATGCATGCCATAGGAAGATTCACAGTATTTTGGACACCAACTTTTGTTTTTACCTAAGTAAGTTTGACAGACATTTTTTGCCTGAAAAATGGCTAAAGGGTTGAATTGTCTAGTTTTCATTTGCTTTCCCTCTTCTACAGTGGAACCTCTTACTTTAAATGAACCTCTCTCCTCCCCCCCCCCCTCCCCCTCTCTCCCTAACCCCTTCCCTTTATCTCATCCTCCCCCCCCCCCTCTCACACCTCTTCCCCCACCTGTTTTTGCTCTCTTGCCACTACTTATTCTGCCCCTCCCCTCCTGCACCCACTGCTTAGTCCCTGTCCCTGCCTTTTAAAGTGATCACTAGATCAACATCGCAATCACTGCCAGCCACGAAGCGAAGCTGGTAATGTTTTCAGTGGTGTCTGTCTGTTCTGGCTGGCTGGCTGACTATGTACGTTAACACAATAGCATTTGAATGGAGGAGGGGACTTAGAACTCTCAAATTTTGCATGCGGACAGGTATTTAGGATATGTAGGCCAAGGTGTGGTGTCGAAGCTGTGTTGCAATGTCTGTGTGCCGAGTATGAAACCAAATTGTTCAGATTTTGCTTTTCAGTTTTTGATTATTTAATCTTTTAACAATTATTATAAACATTCCCTCTTACCCTGAATTTTGCATGCGGGCAGGTATTTAGGATATCTAGGCCAAGGTCGAAAATGGTCAAAGGTCAAGGTCACTGAAGCTGAAAATGTGCTGCGCGCAGATGAAAATGTACCGCATGGCTGGTGATTTAGCATCTCCACACTCAAGTTAACAAATGTGAATGCAGTGGGTCTTTGCATGCAGTGCGGTGTCGAAGATGTGTTGCAGTGTCTGTCTGCGGAGTACGAGACCAAATTGTTCAGATTTTGCTTTTCAGTTTTTGATTAAATAATCTGTTAACATTATTATCATAAGCGTTCGTTCTTAGCCTGTCAGTAACAAAGGCACGTTGTTGTCGGTTTTGAAATGTTCATGCAGCAGCTAGGTCTAAGAAGTGAGGGCAGTTTGCCTGTCTTGTGGACTGGGTAGGATTTTGTTTTAAATCAGAACAAAGAAGAAAAATACTGTTTACTTGGTCTTGCCTCGTTGTGACACGTTTAAACGAGTTAGACACTGCCAACGAAAGCCAAGAGATTGATACAGACTTAGAAGGATGTTTTGAATTACAGTGGAACCTCCCTTATAAGCGTTCGACCTTCAAAAACAATCCAAAATTGAGGGTTTTGATAAGGGATGCAGCAGCTAGGTCTATAAGGGAGGTAATTTGCCTACTTGTGGACAAAGAAGGGCAATGTCTCAGAACAAAGTAGGTACTTATACTTGGGAGTTGTGACACTTATAAACGAGGACACTCCAACTGTATCCCCCTGCTACAGACTTACAGTTTTGAATTACAGTGGAACCTCCCTTATAAGACCTTCAAAAATCATCCAAAATGAGGTCTTATAAGGGAGGGGTCTTATAACAAAGAGGGGCAATGTATAAGGGAGGGGTCTTATAAGGGAGGGGTCTTATAAGGGAGGAGGGGTCTAATATGGAACCTCCCTTATAAGGGGTCTTATAAGGGATCCAAAAATGGGTCTTATAAGGGAGGTAATTTTAATGCTTACAAAGAAGGGCAATGTCTCAGAAAAGTAGGTCTTATAGGGAGGGAGGTCTTATAAGGGAGGTTCTACTGTATCTCTATATTTCAGGAGTTTTTATTCTAGTCATTTGGACCCCACAACATATACATTGATGCGCCTTGTATAGTAATCTGTTTCATGTCGTAGCTAACTATTATATCAACTGCTGTTCAGTCTCCAATATGGAAATGTGAGCCTCAGGTATGGTAATCGTGAGTGCGTCTTTAGCGGTTAACACAGGTTGTAACATGTAAATTAAACTAAGCTCGGAGCTTGATTGGCTGTTCATTCTAATTTACATGTTGCTTGCTACCTGTGACACACTTATGAATACCGCAGACCTGTTTACTGTACTCTTTTTTGAGTAGTTTTCTACTCAATTTGGACCTCTACTACTCTTCAAAATTGATGACATTGCTCTTTAATTCTTGATCACTACTCATTTTCAGTGAACATGGTTTGATCATATATTGATGGTTTAATGAGTAGGACTACACACTTCGCACCAAAAACTGCCGTATTTTTCGGACTATAAGGTGCACCTTTATATAAGGCGCACCCCCCAAATTTTAGCCAAACTTCAGATTTTGTTATGGATGGAAGTTCAGTTTAACGTCGCGTATCGGCTTTCGCCATGTACGACGGGCTGAACAAACCAACCAGGGTATAAACAAAAATTTATGTTCCTGAATCACTGTCTTAGCCAAAAGGCCGAGAAGCGATAAGAAATTTCCTGAGATTTTGTTATTACATTTTCTTACTATTTATAAGTCACATTATAAGGAGCAGGGGTCTGAGTCTGTGGAAAAATTACGGCCTTATAGTCCGAAAAATATGGTGCTTATTTTAGCTATCCAGACTACTCCAGACTTGTGTAGGGGGTAACCAGGTCTGATATTATATTACTGTAGTACCAGGTGTGTGTGTGTTTAACCCTCTCACTCTGATCAATCGAACCGATAATCTATATTGAATACCAAGTGATGGGAAGTAACTCCGAACGTCACACCAAATCTTTTATTTAAAAAAATCACCCAGAATAAAAAAAGTCTAACTCACATTTAATTTCTGAAAGATGCATATTGAATAGCAATGATGATACTTTCATTCCAAAGCTAACACACTGTCACACAACAAACCATGAATTGGAATTAAAAAATCCGTAATGGCGCTCCGAGCATCGCGCCGAGTCAATACTGCGCACGTCACGTGGAAAGAAGAAAAAAATTTGGGGTCACTTCGAAAAATCCGTTCAAAAAGACTAGTGGGTGCTTTCCCTTGCTGTAAGAACCAAAAATGGACCACAGAGTCAGGAACAGGAAGAACTAACTTAGTATATGGCATTGTGGGTAGGGTGAAAGTGAAACTACTAGACCGGGCGTTCAGCGGGCGCAATCGGGGGCTACGGGAGCCAATGGTAAAGAAAAAATCAGTCAGATCTGGCGTATGCAGCCGTGAGAGGGTTAATATTGTGGTGCGGCTATTGTAATGTGAAGTGCTGTTCGTTGCGATGTGTAGCTGGTTGAAGTACATTTATCAGTAATCACTTATACTGATTTTAGCGGAATGAAGCATTAACGATGAAAGTCTTGAACAGCTACTAAGATTATATCTGGGTGTGCTGTGTTGTAGTGGCTAGCACTGCATGTTTATGCTTTAGTTGGCTGCCAATATATGATTATTTTGATACATTATACTGGATGAATTATTTGTTGTTGCTGTTGTTAATGTCTAGTATAAAATGACATTGGAAGGAGAGAGAGAGAAATGAGGGAACTATTTATAAAAAATTTTTTTTAGAATGAGACTAGTTAGAAGTGAGGCTCATAGGATGTGTTCATTGCATAATGGGATTGAAAAGCTTGAATGTTAATATGGATGTGTGTGTGTGAGAGAGAGAGAGAGAGAGAGAGAGAGAGAGAGAGAGAGAGAGAGAGAGAGAGAGAGAGAGAGAGAGAGAGAGAGAGAGAGAGAGAGAGAGAGAGAGAGAGAGAGAGAGAGACGAGAGAGAGAGAGAGAGAGAGAGAGAGAGAGAGAGAGGCTTTATTTTCCAAGGATGAAGATTTTAGGCAAAGCCTATTCTTACAATCAGAGAGAGAGAAAAGGAGGGAGGGATACGGAGAGAGATTCTCTCGGAGAGCTAAGGGCGTACATTTTACAAGTTGAATACTCTAAAATCACCATTGTTATCATAGGAATACTTGGATATTTGAAGCTGTTTCATTACAGGGCATTGATTATTGCTGAGTCAGGCTTGAGGGTCTGATGCACACGCACAATTGCAGTTGGACGACTGCCCAACTGTGAGGCACGATTCTGATGAAGTACAACTGTTTAAATGAATCTAATGAAATCTTAGTAGATCGTGGGTGCAACTTTTCCTTGGTATACAAGGATTTCCTGTTTTTGAATGCTACCAGAAAAAGAAGTTCATTTTTTAAAAAGTGTGTCGTGTGTATCGGTGTCATGTGTGTGTCGGTGTTGTGTGTGTATGTGTGGGTGTCGTGTGTGTTGTGTGTGTCGTATGTGTGTGTGTGTATGTCTTTGTGTGTGTCGTGTGTGTGTGTATGTCTCTGTGTGTGTGTCGTGTCACCCACCAGGCTCTGCCGGAGGGGTTTGACGCCAAGGCCCTGCTGGCGGACATGGCGGACCTGAAGCGGAGCGTGAAGGCCCACGAGTCGCGCATCACCGACCTAGAGTCACGCCTGGCTGCTCTCGAGACCGCGGCCTCCACCGACGAGGAGCAGCAGCAGCAGGGAGGGAAAGGGGATGAGGAGGAGAAAGAGGAGAACGAGGGGGAGAGTGAGGATTAACCGCCTGCGGCTAGCAAGCGACTTTGATGCTGCCCCGATCCGATCGACTGATCGGCCTGGCGTGACCTGACTTTGACCCGACCTTCACCTTTTCATGTTTATCAGAGTCCTTGAACTTGGGGTTTAGTTATCTTCAATGAATGCACTTTTTGTTTGGGGGGGGAGGACAGTGTGGGTGGAAAGATTGTGCTGGCATCATGTTTTTGTTTTTGTTTTAAAATACGTTTCGCTTGTAATTGTTTTATTGTATGTTAACGGATTTGTCAGATTGACGGTAGGTTCATTATTTGCATGATAAGTAGTAGGGTACTCTGCTCATAAGCCAGCTTCCAAGTTGAGAGATTAGTGTCTCAATATCTTGTGGCAGCGAGAGAAAAAAAATGAAACGCATGTTTGATGCTTTTGTTTTGTTTTGGCTTTCTCTCATTTTTCTTTAAAGGATTACATCATCTTCATTTTCAATTTTTGTTTTGTGGATTAAAAAAAAGCAACGAACAAAGGAATAAGCACATGAAAAAAACAATCAACATGACACCCAAGGCTTTTGAAAAGTAAGACGCGAAGAAGAACGGTTTCTTCAGCATGAAACGCTTTTCATGGAGAGGTGTGTTGTGGTCTAGATCATTCAACATTTTATGATATTTTTGGAAGGTGGGGTAGGGGAAAGTGCAGAAATGAGACAACAGTGCGTTGCCAGCCTGTCAGTGGTCATATATAAATTAAATTATAATAAAGAAATACATTTAAATCAGGGGTGCATGTAACTATGCCTGAAGCCTGAATTCAGGCAAATTCATGTTGCCTGGAAAATACATCCTCTCCCACAAGGAGCTAATATTGCGCTTGAACTGATCACAAGGTTTAGAGCTTGAAATACGAATTCAGGCCAAGGTTTCTGTTATCACATGCACCCAGGTATATTTTATTAGGTCACATCATGTCATTTTCTATAATAAATTATTTATATTTATCATCAGATTAATGGCGCAGGACCATGCCTTAAATCGCAGAGTAGGGGAAGAAAATGTTGAAGTTCAATAATACGCCTGCTCGCGTTTATCTTTCTGCTTTGTTTCGTACTTCTAAAAGTTTCAGGGTTTTCTCGGGTTTTCGCTTTGACAGCTGATCTACTTAACATCCCCTTTCTCCGCTTCTTCTTCTCCTTAACCCTTTCAGCGCCAGCCCTTCTTCAGCCAAAATTTACCATTAAGCTTACCCGGGTAAAGAAAAGGTTCTGTCTGCAATATGGGGGATTTCTCTGTGACGTGCATATCATAGAGCCTGTCCTTACCTCCCGAAATGAAGAACATAAGGCCACTGGATACCAGACCCTCATTAGATGCCTTTT
This sequence comes from Phymorhynchus buccinoides, assembly GCA_017654935.2. Classification (NCBI taxonomy): domain Eukaryota; kingdom Metazoa; phylum Mollusca; class Gastropoda; order Neogastropoda; family Raphitomidae; genus Phymorhynchus; species Phymorhynchus buccinoides. The sequence continues at coordinate 22,765,748 of CM065702.1, read as the reverse complement.
AGTGTCAAATCATTGTGGTGCCAAGAGGCGACAGTGGCGATGAAAGGGTTAAGGGCCATGATCATCAGTGTTGGGGGTTCAGAACTTAAGAAACTATTTTTAAAACAAAACAAAACAGAAGTTTGGGTGAAAAATCTATGCAAAAAGACAACAACACACACACACACACACACACAATGCCAATGATTGTGTTTGTGGCGTAGCCCATTCTCAAAACAACAATGAAAACCTTGAAACGGTAAAAGCAAAAAACAAAAAAAAGGAAAAACAAATGTGCAATAGTGCGGATACAGTTTAGTATCTTTTTCTTCATTTTTACCTGGCTATACTGTTTGTGCGTAACATTGTAAGGCGAGAGAAACGGTGCAAGCACACAAGCACAACTAGCTATTTCTCTGCACTTTGGAGGGAGGGCCTGGAGCTAGCTTGACACAGATGCAAGTATCGTGTTGATTTTAATATTCGTTTGAAAACTTACCTGACAGCACGCACCTTTGAGATTATTTCTTTTTCTTTTTGTCGCAAAAAAAAACAAAAAGAAAGAAAGAAAAAGCAAAGTGCTAAAATAGCCACTCATTTTGAGTTTGATGTTGATGTTTTCGATTCATTTTTTCTTGAGGAAAGCAAGCCATAGGAAGATCAGGAATGCGTATTTCTTAGTTTTCTTCAGGTTTGGTGTCTGTAATTTTTGCTCTTTAAAAACTTTTTTATTGACCAAGTACATACTGTTTGACTGTAGATATTATTAGAAGGCGCCTTCATTAATCGCACATACCTTTCACTACACCTTTTTTTAATTTTCATAGTTCTGGCCGCTTGTAATCAAAGGCTGCCACCGTGTACAACTTTTCACAATCATTCTTTTTTCTTCTTCTGTTTCACTGGACCTCTCTCTCGGCTCAAATTTTTTTTTTAGCTTTTCTTTATTCATTTAATGTTTTTTTGGTTTTTTTAAGCTCAATCGGTTGTACATTTTTAAAAGCACTTCTTGATGACGATAATTTTGATGATTGATGATGATGCTGATGATGGTATGATGATGATACGGTCGTTTGACATTGAATTGTTTCACTTTGACACTCATTTTGCCTGGTCTGCTTTTTTGGATGGTTTATTGGTTTATTACAAAAAAAAAAACACCAGGGAGTGGGGATGGGAGGAGTGGGGGGGGGGGGGGGGTACAGTGGGGCTTAGAGTGAATTTTGTAAAGAGATCAATGTGAGAGAAGCAATATGGTTTTGTGTGCTCAAAATGGGGCCGTTGCAAGATTTCAAGTAATACTTTGGGTTTACTTTAATTTTAAATAACACATTATAACCCAACACTCCCACTACCAAAAGTTGATCAGTTCTAGTGGAAAGATGAATACTGTGTATATTTATGTATTTGAATTTAGATATGAGGGGGAGAGGATAAAGAGGCAGTGATGCACCGAGGATCGAAAAGTGATAGGACAAACTGTACTGAGACAACAGAAATCAACAGGACAATGTCCTGGCTCTTGCAGAAATCAACAGGACAATGTCCTGGCTCTTGCAGAAATCAACAGGACAATGTCCTGGCTCTTGCAGAAATCAATAGGACAATGTCCTGGCTCTTATAGAAATCAACAGGACAATGTCCTGGCTCTTATAAAAATCAACAGGACAATGTCCTGGCTCTTATAGAAATCAATAGGACAATGTCCTGGCTCTTATAAAAATCAACAGGACAATGTCCTGGCTCTTATAGAAATCAATAGGACAATGTCCTGGCTCTTGCAGAAATCAACAAGACAATGTCCTGGCTCTTATAGAAATCAATAGGACAATGTCCTGGCTCTTGCAGAAATCAACAAGACAATGTCCTGGCTCTTATAGAAATCAATAGGACAATGTCCAGGCTCTTGAAAAAATCAATAGAACAAGGCATGTCAGTGCTAAAAAAATTAATCAGACATTTGTCCCGACAAAAGGGAGAACACATTAGGACATTTAAAATTTTAATAGGTCAATGACCTATGACCGGGGCTTCGGGACATCACTGAAGAGGGAGAGAGGGTGGATGTGGGGATGGCTGAACCAAAGAGCAAAAGAGGGAGAATGTTTTGCAACATGCAGTACCCAGGGCTTCCAATCACCCCGCAAAACAAGGGGTCCCATGGACTCCCATCACTTACCGTACAGAGGGTCCTAGAGGCGGGATAGAGGGTCCCAGTGGCATTGCGAATGCTAAAAAGAATTTTTCTAGTGCATCCCTGGGACCCCCTGCACATTGTTTTAGAGGATCCTTTAGAATGTTAGTACTTCATAGACCCCCAAATGGGGGTCCCTGGGAGCCCTGAGTATCCTAAAGATTTGGATTCGAATCAACACAATTTCTTCCCCCCCCCCCCCCCAGAATTTTATACAAGAGCGTGCTTGAGGGAGAAACAAGTACTGTAGTATCAGCACGTTGGTTGGGCTTGCAGAAAAAGAGAAGGGAAGGGTGGGGAAATGCGTTGTATGCTTTTGCCATGGTTTTTCCCCGCATCGTGTGGCTGTTACTTGACAGTTTTCCGATCAACACTCCATTATTTACCATTTTTCTTTCTTTGTTGATGTTGGCTCATTTAAAGGGGACTCGGATGCTCTATTTGGATGCAAAAACGCCACAGCATGGTTTTTGGAATATCGATAAACACAGACTGCAGACTCTATCGCTAGTAAAATTCAATTCAAAATTCTTTATTGTCTTCAAATGAAGAAAATCTGTTTTCAGCGTGCACTTAAATCTAAAACTGACGAGACATTATATAATAAACTAAGACATAAAATACATGCATAAAAAGCACATGCTATTCACATAGACCAATTAAGTTTGTCACACATACTCCTACACACTATTACCTACCTTTTGTGTCACACTCCTCAAAATAAATTGAGCCGATGAGTCATAATTTGCACACACAAAATGCACTGTGGAGTTCACTAGAAGGTCGTCTTCTTTCGGTGAAATCTCGTTCGACAGAATTATAAAGCTATGACGTCATCCAGAAAAGTCTTAGCTTGTTTCAAGCCAGCATATGTGGGTGACGTCAGATCAAAAATGTATTTCTCGAAGAAATGAAATTGTGGGTGAGACACAATGGCGGGCTGATTTCCCGACTGGTAGATCTGCAATTTTTTTTCAACGAATGTGCGAGTGCTCAAATTTATTTTGAAGAATGTGACACAAAAGGTATAGTTTGCAGTCTGTGCGTATCGATATTCTAAAGCCATACTGTGGCGGTTTTAGAGCGTTTTTGAGCCTCAGAATCCCCTTTGAAGCTGGAGAGAAGAAAGGAAACAAACATTCATATCTGGATGGTTGTAGGGTGTGTGTGGGGATGGATGTGTGTGTGAGTGTGTGTCTTGTAGCTATGCCAGCGAGTAGGTAGGATGTGCACGTTCAGGTTTTTTATGGTGAAAATTAATGAGTTGCCAAAGATGTTGAAGAAAACATCATCAGACCAATTTTGTTGTTGTATAGAAGAAGAGAGAGGGAGAGTAAGAGAGGAGATGGGGTGTGTGAGAGGGGGGTGGGGGTTATTTTGATTGTGTCAAAGTTTTACCCTATTTATTATTTGGGGGTTGGATTGCCAACTAGTCTTTGACTTTCACTCTTTCCTTGTCCCCCCTCTCTCTCTCTTTCTCTCCAGTTACCCCCCTTCTTTTTTTTGGGGGGGGGGGGGGGTAGACAGCAAACTAATCTCTGGTGTCTCTGCTGAACACATCTGAGATTTTATTTTGTATTTTATTTTCCTTTATTTTATTTTTTTTCTGGTAAATTCTGTTTGACATTTCCCCTTTGAGCCTTTTATTTTATTTTTTACTCTGCCTTTTTTGGAGTTCAGTCGATGTTTCCTTGGTTATGAGAATAAGTTGATTGAGGCATTGTTTTTGTTTGATCGTTTTCCTTTCTTTTAGTCTTGCCAGGTTTGAAGCAAAGCTATATTATTATATATATATATATAGAGAGAGAGAGTGTGTGTGTGCGTGTGCAACAGTTTCTCTTTTAGAAGCGTGACATTTTGTTTATGTTTTATTGCGTTCGTTTAAAGGACACTGTGTTGGCCGTAAGCATTATATCGAAAGTTGATCATTTATTCATGCATGATTCGAATAGATTCTTTTGCTTGGATGATGATTATGAAGTGCACAAACAGAAAAAGGACAAAGGAAAAGTTGTCTGCTTTCTTTAAGTATTGAGACGTTTGCAGCATTGAAAAAGTGAAAACTTTAAGGTCACAAACTCAGAAGACTAGTTTTTTTTCTTTTCGTTTTTTTGATAGCACACAAAGGAAGCTTCTTTTCTTTGTTTCTAGGCAGAAACACATGTGGTGTAGAGTGTCACAGTGGTAGCGCGTTCGCTTCGTGTCAAGTAAACCCGAGTTCGAACCAGGGTACAGGGGATTTTTCCTCTCACTCTGCACTAGGCCTTACGGTCTGAACGTGGAGTCTTTCGGATGAGACGATAAACTGAGGTCCCGTGTGCCGATGCACTTAGCATACGTTAAACCCAGTGGCAACGAAAAAGTTGTCATTTGGTCCAAATTTAACACACACACACACACACACACACACACCCCATCGGTCACACAAAAATCACATGCAAAAATTAAAATAAAAACAAATTGGGTGGTGCGCCTCTGGCTGCGACGTGCTCTCCAGGTGGGAGCAACCCAAATTTCACAGAGACGCCTCTGTGACTATAAAGTACGTAATACATAATACCTAATAGATGTTCAGCGCATTAACTGAATTTGTTGTGCGTTGTGCCTCAAAACCGAGTGGGCATTCTTCGAGAAGTATTTCAGTTTAACGAGCTAAAAGCTGATAGGTCGCTGTATTGTAGCGGGTGAATCCTGCACATTTAATTTACAAATGCTGGTCTGTTTTCCATTTTTCAGGGCATTCAATTTGTGATTTTAGAGAAACAAAACTCAAATAAAAATCAGGTAAAATATTATTTCATAACAACAACAACGGTAAGAAAAAGCAAAAGGAATTAACTTAATTTTTTGGAAACAGTGGCCACCTATGCCCCAAGCTAGCGAACAAAAATGGTAAAGAGATTTTGTGTGAACTATCTTTTGAGTACTGTACTGATGATATTTAAAAAAAAAAATTATTTTTCAATTTTATCAACGTGTGTATGAGTTTTTTTAATAATTTTTTAACTTTCTTTTTTCCCATTATCACATTTTCATAGTGGCATTGAGTTTGAACATTTGCCATTTTTGTTTGATAAGTTCATGAATACCATTTTCAAGTTCTGTTTTTAGCTTTGATTTTTTTTGTAATTGCAGTTATGTTACGCTTTCTCCCTTTTTCGTTCCCTCCCCCATTTGCATCGTATAAGGAGAGGGAGACAGGGGTACTTAAATTGTCAATGGTTGATTGCTTCTTCGGATGCAGCTTTCTTGAATTTCATCCATCCTTTTTTTTCTGTGTCAAGTTGCTAAAACTCTGGTTTATTAGTTAAGCCTGGTAGAACGATTGTAGAATACGGTTAGCTGCTTTATATCGCTTAACGAAATTGTATATGATGATAAGTACGCCTGAGAGAGAGGCTGCATGCGTATAGCTGAGACTTGACCAATGAAATGATTGAAAACAAAAGCGTGTATCAAGCTTGAACATGGTTCTGTAAAGTCGAACGTCATTGGTGCATTTAGCGTTTTTGATATTTTTGCCCGAGTAGACGGGCAAAAGTCAATGTTGTGTATATTATTTAATACAAAACCTATGATACATTGGTTGTATAATACTTCATAACATTGCTGTTTCTATTTTTTTCGCATTCTCTCTCTCTCTTTCCCGTCTATGTTGCCTTATATGTATTTTTTTAAATTCCGTTCTGTTCTGCGGCACACTGTACGTGTACAAATTTGTATATCAATGGGTCCTGTATATTCATCCAACAACATTCTATGATTTTAATTTCACCGTTTACTGTCCAGGTCTTGATGTCACTTTTCATTTTCGTTTCTTCAGCAGCGCGCTTATGAGTTCAGTTCTGTCGTCACATTCTTGTAGATATTTCTCCCTTCATAGGCAACAGTCATGATTCAACGGTTAGCTGCTGAAATGTAGAAGATTGGGAATGGGGAGGGTAGGGATGAGAGCTTGACAAACAATGGTATCCATTGCACAGGGTTTCCACGGTCTTTGAAGGTCTTTGAGAAATGGAGTGCCATTTTCAAGCCTTTGAAAGTCTGTAAAAATTGGCTTTGGTTTGTGAAAAAAAAAATTGACACCTAAAAAATTCAATAATAAAGAAGCAATTGAATTTGGTTTACTTTCTGATATCCGCAGTTCAACAATCTAGTTCCGTCTAGCAGACATCCTCGATTTGTCAAGAGTTATTTCCCTTCGCTATACCTGGGTCTTTTGGCTACAATTTAGTGATTTTAGTGGCAATTGAGGTGGCTGAAAAGCCGAGTACAAGAAGTGGCTGCGAAAGCAGGCTACTGACAAACGACAGAGGTCTTTGAAAAAAGGATAAAGGGTCTTTGAAAAGGTCTTTGAAAGTTTGTGGAATTTGGTATTAAAAAAATCCGTATGAATCCTGTTACAAGTGTTGAGAGGGAAAATCAAAGGGTATCTGCAAGAAGGTACTATCAACGTTCTTTATTCCTTTTGTTATGGTACCTTCTAGCTGATGCCCCTCAAAATTATTCTTTGCTGTCTAAGTCACAAGCCGGTTGATTTGAAAACTAAACGGATGATTGAATTGTAAAATTTATGATATTTAGCATAACTTCAAGAGCCTTTGGTCTAATTTTGCGTGTGGAACGTGTCAAATTTGGAACAGTGACAAATATGTTTGATTTTTTAATGTACTTTAGAAAAAAACCGTTGGTCAATAGTTTGTATTCTTCTGAAAGTTGTTAATTTTTTTTATCATTGCTGGTAGCAAGACCAGAAAACAATGGTTGTTTAATTTGAACAAATTTCCAAAGCTCTTAATTTTCTGTGGGCCCGTCTGTTTTCTGCCGTATTCCCTGTGAAGTTGTACCTTTTTCTTTCTTTTCTTTCTGTGCCTTTTTGGGAAGAAATACATGAAATGTGACGTTCGTTTGTCTCCACCGCTGTGTTCTTTTGAGCTTGTGGTTGCGTCGTTGTTATGAGTGCGTGAGATGGTGATATCGGTGTGAATTTCTTACTCGCAAAACTTTGACAATCATTTTATTTTGCTCAACATGATGACCTGCAGACGTCAAGAACGTCAAGAATACATGGTGCTAGAAGAGGTAAACTCTTCTTGCACCTGTGAAAAGATGAATAAAAACGGATTCTTAAAATTTCGGAGCCCATGTTAACCCTTTCACCGCCAGCCATTTTTCAGCCACAAATTGCCATTAAATTTACCTGGGTAGAGAACAAAATCCATCTGCAGTATTAGGGATTCTTCTGTGACATATATAAAGTAAGGTCTATCCTTACCTCCCAAAACTAAGACAATAGGGTCTTTGGACAATAGATCCCAATTTGATGCCATTTAGTGACATAGGTGTTAAATCACTGTGGTGCTGAAATGCGACTTTGGCGGTGAAAGGGTTAAAGTCTCTGTACATATGAATATTTTTTACTTAACCCCCCCATGGCAACACAATGATATGCAAGTAACCTTATGAGTGCCTATCACTGTGTTGCCATGGGGAAAGAGTAACACATGTTAACATGTACTGAGACGATTACAAAACAGATTATCTTAAAAAGGTAATGGATGTGTATTGATAAATAAGGTGAAATAAAGGTAAAGCTCTCATACCTATTATTGTCTGTAGCGTCAATGAATTAGTTCAAGTTCAAGTATACTTTAATATCTCCAAAAGATAAATTCAGGTTAGGTGCAACAACATGACGGAGATACAACATAACTGAAAGAACATTAATCAAACGTGTGAAACGAAATTATACCAACCAAATAAGTATAATTAAAATTCATTACATCAACTTAGAAATGTGCACATTTAAAACAGAGAGAGAGAGAGAGATACAGAGAGAGACGGAGAGAGAGAGAGAAGATCAATAACCAATATTAACTTATAGCATTCAATCAAATAACAACATTTGGAATACATCTCGTCATCAACAATCAATACACATGATACAATATCTAATAGTTATTCACTATGTCTTGGACTCGGTGTTTGATGTGGTGCCCAACCCTTTCTTCCCACCACCTTTGCTTACCTCAATAAAAGTAAGAACGAATGAAAATTAAAATCCTGTATTTAAATGAGGCTCCACTAAATGACAAACCAGATACAATAAAATAAACAAAATAAACAAAAGCAAAACAACATTGCCAAGTACCCCCCCCCCCCCCCGCAACCCCCCCGAAAACACACACCATACCCCCCCCCCACACACAAAAAACCACACACAAGAAAATCCAACAATTGTTTGGGTTTTTTAAATGGTGTGTTTTAAAAAAATGCTAACAACCATTAAATTGATGTGGGTTGACGATTAAAAAAGTGATAAAAATACCTGATTTCTGAAAACTAGATGAATCCCAAAACTATATGGAATGTTCTTTGGCAGTTAGTGATACCCTAATAGCCTGTTCTACACTACAACCTTTCCAATTTATTCAAGGTAAACAGGTTGTGAGTTTCCCACAGATGAACTACAACACTAAACATCTGTTCAGTCATGGAAATTTCACAACCTATTTCTCTTGGCAAAATAGGACAATCTGAAAGAATCTCTAGCTAGTTACCTTTCACAAAATTTAAAATTCTGTCCCCCCCCCCCCCCCCCCCAGTATATTTGTTGAGATACAGAGACAAAAAAGAACAACGGGAAAAACTTTCTCGATAAAAATAAAATTACAATTTTTTAAATAATTAAAACAAAATGCACTATTACATTATATGTTTGATTCTATTTTGTTTGCTTGATCCTGAAACCTTTTATATTGCTTTTTCCCTCTTGTTTTACCCATGAAACAAATCTATAGAAAAACAAACATGTACGCATGCACTCACTCACACACGCATGCTGATATGCACATACACGCACACACAGGACACTTGCACACATACATGTATGCACATGCATTTGCGCGCGCGCACGCACACACACAGAAAGAGCACAGTTCATCAAGATATCAATTTACGTTTGAGTAAATTTAACAAAATAAATCTATACACAACAAAATCATTGAACAACAAAGCTCAGAAAATGTGAAAATACACAAAACGAAACAACTCTCCATCAAGCTTGAAAACAATGTCTAAAAGTTGTCCAATATTCCTTTTTCAGCACCTATGGACTATGACCAAAAAAATCCAAATCAAGAACAGCTACTCTCGTAACCTGATCTCGCTGTATGCTGCAAAAGTCGAAGTTGCTTCAAACTCAAAGGGGCAAAGAGTAACTTTTGCAAGCAAAACACTATCACCATTGCATGTGGTTGTTGATTCTGATTGCTGCTATCGTTGTGTCCGAAGAAGTGAAGGCACCAGCTCACGCTTGCATGGTATGTATTTTACATTTTCAGCACATACTGTGACATACTATGTCAGACATAGGATAGGTACAAATGTTAATGATACATATTCTCTTTATTCTCAGAATAATTATTAAATTATTATTCTGTTATTCAGATATTGAATCATAATGATTTTATAAATAATTGAGCACTATATCATGTATTGATATAATACAGTGTATAATTATAATACACACTGAGTCGTGACCTGTAAATTACACACACACACACTGATCTATAGACTATAGATATAGTATAGTAACACACACACACACACACACACACACACACACACACACACACACAGTGACATTGTCAGTGATTGTGTGTATGTCACACTGCATGTGTATGTGTGTGTCTATCAATAGTATCATGCCCGTCTATCACTGTGTGTATATGTCACGTGTGTGTCAATTTACTTCACCAAAAATCTTTCACTTTCAGTACAGGATATCTGTACTACTACTGACTACTCCTGTTACTTACTATCACTACAACTGTTACAAGTACAACTCTTACTATTTTTCATTTACATTACCAATTTACATTCTCATATTATCTGGGCATCATTTACAACAACTACATGCATACTAATTAATACTAGTTTACCACATGTTTGATGTTGATGAGGGAGGTCGATTCTGTTTCTGAAATAAGTGTGCTTGCCGTCTAAACCAGAGTGGGTCCAATACTGGACAATAAAGATTTAATACCAGGGCTGGCCAAAACTACTAGCCCGGCCGGTAGCCAGAGGCTAGTAGAAAAAAATCTGAGGGCGATCAGATTTTAAAATTACCATCCATAAGGGTTTCTGACCGATTGGACGCTAATCTCACCTTGCTGAGATTTCAAAAGTCATTAGGCTAGCCCAATGGGTGACTGTAAATTTCAGTGTTGCACAGCCCTGGTTTTTTTACTACTGAGTCTCCTCACACCATCTCACCCTTCCAACCCACTATCAATGCTATCTCAGCTGTCTGCTAAGATTTACAATATATATGTATGCCAGCACTGGAACCGAAAAGAAAGGAAAGGCAGCTTCCTCAATCTCCTGCTCAACATTCTCTCTCTCCCCTGTCATTTCTCCTTTCTTTCTTTCCCACTCTCTTAGAACTGCTTCTCTTCCTGTCTCTCCTTTCTCTTCCTCTCTAGTCTCTTTCATTCCATCTCCCCTGTGTGTGCGTGTGTGTGTGTGCATGCGCGCATGTGTGTGTGTGTGTGTTGAAAGATTTTTGTTGTTATATTAAGGCTAGTGAAAATGTGTTAAGGCGAGTACAAAATTTCAGTTACTCGCCGGCGAGAGGGTGAGTTAATTTTTTTTTAAATTTGTCCAGCCCTGAATACACCACTACTAGTGCTGTTACTGTTTTTCAGTCTGAAATCTATCTTTTTGTTTTCAGAACATCAACATGGACAGCAAAAAGAAACTCAACATCGAAAAATGGGACCGAGAAGTTGATGGGGAGCTGAACGAAGGGAACATGGAACGCAAGCTGAAGAAGCAAGGTTACCGCTACACCAAATACACATTCTGGCCCGGCACCGACTTTCCCGATCACACCCATGATGTGAGCAAGAAAGACGCCATCGTAAGCGGAAGGTTTGAGTTTGGGATGTACGGAGACACAGTGATTTTGGAGCCTGGAGATATGGTGGAGGTGCCGAAAGGGGTTGTGCACAACGCGCGGGTGAAGGGTGGAGAGAATGTGGTGTTTTACGACTCTACTAAGTAACTGGGAGAGAGGACTGTATGTGCTTTTCTCCCCTTCCAATATACTATATTTATTACAACAAACAAACAACTACACGACAAGTGCAAAGTGACGTTATTTTATTCACAAGAGACAAAACAAAACTACTGGATATTTTGGCGAATGCGCCTTTATCGACACAGACAAACAATTAAACAGCAAACATCAAATGGAGCAAAAAGCAGGCAACAGAAGGAGCAAAAAAACATCAAGATCAAAAATAAAAACAATACTTCCCCTCTACAGTCCAACGTGTAAATGATACAACAAAGTTGAAACCAAAGAGCAAGGCTGTGAACACAAAATCAAGGAAGAAAAAAACTAAACAAAAAACAAATTGAAGTGAGAGAGGTTGGGGACAGTGAGTACGCAATCATAGATGGTAGAAGTTGGAAACAAGGGTCAGTTGTGTGTAAGGGGTGGGGAGGGGGAGGTTTGGTGAAGAGAACAAATCTCATGCTAAAGTGAACACATGTAGCAGAAGCTGACATTACATTTCAATTGAAATTATATTTATTAGTCAAACCTCATACAAATGGCACCCTGGTATCATTGACATTCCATTAAGCAGAACAGTTTTAAGCTGTATTTCAACTCGAAGGAAAAAAAAAATCAAGGTTGAGTAGAAAGCAAAGGAAAAGAAAGATCGAGACCGAGTACACTTTATCATTAGTGTATGCTTTAATATTTATAGTCTGAGCTTTGTTCTATTACAATTATTCCTTTCCTTTGATAGCCTGTGTATAAAATGGCTGTGGCAGGTGTTCAGAAACGCAATGAACTTTCCTTGGAAAATAAGATCAGACTGATTCAAGCGAGTAAAGGAAAATCTCATCGACATCTTGCTGATATGTTCAATATTGGAAAAACACAGGTCGGGTCAATACTGAAGCGGAAAGCTGAGCTTTTGGAATTGTACGAACAAAATGCCAATGCCAGTCGTAAGCGTGTTTGTAGGAGGGCGGGGCAGGATGAAATTGACCAGTTGATGTGGGCGTGGTTTAAATGCCTGCAGTCACAAAACATTGCTGTCAGTGGAACAATGATCCAACAGCAGGCTATAGAGTATGCTGCAGAGCTCGGAGTGACAGATTTCAAGGCATCGAATGGGTGGCTTGCTCGATTTAAGAATCGACACAACATTCTGTGTGCAAACCTCAGTGGTGAAAGGGCAAGCGTTGACTCCGTGGAAAGCTGGCGAAAGTGCTTGCTAGAAGTCCTACATGATTACAGCCCTCAGAATATTTTTACTATGGATAAACATGCGCTTTTATTAAGAACCTTGCCAGATAAAAGTCTTGCTGCCAGTGCCAAGGGCACAGACTGTGGTGGCAGGAAGAATCAGAGAGACAGACTTACTGTCGTGCTTTGTGTAAACGCTGTTGGTGAGTTTGAGAAACCTCTTGTGATTGGACATTCCCTGAACACCCGCTGCTTTTGGAATATTGACAAGTCTCGACTTCCAGTAACATGGATGGCAAGTGAAAGGGCTGGGATGACGGATGATATTTTCACTGATTGGGTCCTGTCCTTCAACAGGCGCATGCAGGCCCAGGACAGGAACGTGCTTTTGCTGCTGGACAACACCCTCTCCAATCCTCAGCATCACCAGCTGAGCAACGTCAAGACAGTGTTTCTACCGACTGACACAGCATCAGTTCTGCAGCCTCTGAACCACGGCGTGAGGATGAATTTCAAGGTGCTTTACAAGACCCGACTGCTGCGGTCTGTGCTAGCCAAGGCGGGCTCAGGAGCAACAACCATTGAGGCAGTTAAGGCTGTGACCGTCCTTGACGCTTGTCACTGGATTGCCAGCGCCCTGAAGGAGATCAAACCATTGACTGTGAAGAGGAGTTTCACCAACGCTGGCATCAAGCCCACAATCACCAAGGAGGAGGATTTTGATAATGATGATCTGTTGAGCCATCCCCTGGATGATTCAGACGATGAGGCATCATTAAGACTTCTTCTAGCTGCCGCCAAGGACCAGCTCGGCATCAGAGACATCATGGACAGCGCATCGTACATAGAGATGGACTCTGCTGCTTCTGCTACTGAGGAAATGTTAGAAGCTGAGAACTGGGGGGAGCAGCTGCTTGTTGAAGACTCCAAAGACGACAATGCAATATGCAGGGAGTCAGACTCGGACGAGAGTGATGCTCAGGAAGCCCCTTCGTTTTCTGATGCACTGCGATGCGTCAGTGTCCTGAGAAACTTTGCAGCTGGTCATGGACTTGATGATCTCCTGCATCAGGCCCTGGCCATGGAAAGTCACCTGCAGGCTGCTTTTGTCAGAAATAAAACCCAAGCAAAATTGCATCCAGCAGTTTAGGAAGAAACGTTAGCTCATGTGATGTATTTATACTATGGTAATTACACTTTATTTTTCAACAATTCGGTTGGGTTTACTTTCTGTCTGGTCCGTCCGGCGTGCCTCCGTCCGTCCGGCGTGCCTCCGTCCGTCTGTCCATCCGTCCGGCTATTCGTCCGTTTTTCTCAAAAACTATTCAGTCTATCATCATCAAATTTGGTATACTAGTTTGCCAAGATGCAAGCTATCCACTGATGTGTTTAGTTTTACATTAAGGTCAAGGTCGCGCCAGTTACGGGGTTCAAACCCCAAAACACAT
>CM065702.1:22716860-22741860 GCA_017654935.2 Phymorhynchus buccinoides | reverse complement strand
TAATAGTAGTAGTAGTAGTAGTAGTAGTAGTAGTAGTAGTAGTAGTAGTAGTAGTAGTGGTAGTGGTAGTAGTAGTAATGGTGGTGGTATAGTGCTAGTAATAAAGACTGCTACTTTTTTTTTTATGGGCGAAGAATTTTCATGATCGGCATTTAAATTCTTCGCTCATGAAAAAAAGTAGCAGTGCGAACTGCTACTTTTTTACATGCAGTACACGATGTGAAAAGTAATTGTAGTAGTTGTATAGTAGTAGTAGTAGTAGTAGTAGTAGTAGTAGTAGTAGTAGTAGTAGTAGTAGTAGTAGTAGTAGTAGTAATGGTGGTGGTATAGTGCTAGTAATAAAGACTGCTACTTTTTTTTATGGGCGAAGAATTTTCATGATCGGCATTTAAATTCTTCGCTCATGAAAAAAAGTAGCAGTGCGAGCTGCTACTTTTTTGCATGCAGTACACGATGTGACAAGTAATTGTAGTAGTTGTATAGTAGTAGTAGTAGTAGTAGTAGTAGTAGTAGTAGTAGTAGTAGTAGTAGTAGTAGTGGTAGTAGGCCCTAGTAGTAATGGTGGTGGTATAGTGCTAGTAATAAAGACTGCTACTTTTTTTTATGGGCGAAGAATTTTCATGATCGGCATTTAAATTCTTCGCTACTTTTTTTTACATGCAGTCCTTCTCAACCTTGGTACAAGAAGGGTCAACTTTTTTATTTTTTAAGAACACTAGTCTTGCGTATTCCGCCATCTTGAAACTGAGTGAAAGGTAGAACCCCACTTCGCTAAGGCCATAGTTACGACTAAGGCTCCTTTTTTAAAGCATCGTTCAAGTAAAAAACTTTTCTTGACAATTCTTCAAAAATACTAGAGTAAAACAATACAAAATAGATAAAACAAATATTTATTTTTCCTAGCAACGACATTGCACGACAGCGCATGCGCAAATATCCGAAGTATGCGAAGAATTCAAAAGATTACTTCCGGCGAATTCTTTACACGAGCGACCTATTTTCATATTTTAGTGAACTTTTGGCTATCTTGCACTTTATGGGGGGCACATCTTGACCTTTACTTTCTTTTCTTTATTTCTTGTCCTTGTTCTTTTAATTTTTTTTATAAATAGCCAGACATGCAACAACAACTAGCTTCCCACTTATTAGTCTTATTATTGTCTAAATACAATAAAGACTGAAAGAGTCTTACCGCAGTCTAGTAAGCCGGGAAAATCCGTTTCTAAACTTAGAACAGACTGAAGACTGCACTTTGGGATCACGTAGGGCGGTAGGCAACTTGCTTACACTTACACACGTATGGAAGTCAGGTTCTGATACATGTTTTAATTAAGCAAGATCCATTGGAGAACGAAACGAAAGATGTTGTGAAATCTAAATAGCAAACTGTAACCCACTGTCGAACTTTTGGAAAAACTTTTGAACCAGTCTCGGACTGGCGACAAGCGGAAAGGGCACACAAATCCAATATGGCGGAAGGCTGTGACAAGCAGACAGGCGACGGAACAGAAAATGACAATATGGATGAACCTGACCGCATCAAGCAGTGCGCCATTTGTCTGGAGAAGTTTCGTCGGCCCAAACTTCTGCCATGTTTCCACACTTTCTGCCAGAGCTGTCTACAGGGACTGGCTGGGAGTTCTGCCTCCTTTTCATGCCCCTCCTGTCGAACGGTGGTTAGGCTACCCCCTCGAGGAGTGGCAGCACTTCAGGTTAGTTTATCTGGCTGAACAGCTCAAAACAACACACACGCACATGTGCATGCACGCACGCGCGCGCACACGCACACACACACACACACACACACACACACAGAGACTAACGCCTACTACTGGGTTTCCTGTCAAACTCGGGCAAACCAGGTTTCCCTCATTTCTGCTGCTCCTGCTTTCTACAACATTTAAAATCCATAATCAATGCATTAATTAGAAGTATTATAATAGATTACGAGGATATTAACATGGGTCATGCCTTTTGTGTCAGGATATGCTAAATTGAAATACTGGGTATAAAAAATAGGAGCCGACTTTTCATGCAGTGTGACAGGTGTGTATATTGATACACACTTTCTGATCAAACTCGACTACTGGGTACCTGCCTACAAACTGGTTTGGGGGCTATTTCATGACATTTTTAAAGGCATGCTTCCCTTGAAAAAAACAGGGTCCAAAGTTTTAGACCCAGTAATATTTTTAAACCCACTGCTTACTAAGTTTATCATATTGAAGAACCCGGTAGTGGGGGGTTGAACACGCGCACACACACACACACGCACACACACACACACACACCGTCACCATCGTGAATAGAATAGAGGACAGTGCACACGCACACACACATGCATGCATGCATGCATACACACACACACACAGAGCGAAACAAAAACACTCATGCATATACAGATACATAGTTCACATACACACACAGTACATACAAACACACACACACGTATATGAACATGATGATGATGGAAGACATTTTTTATATCTTTTTAAAATAAATTGTTTCCTTTACTTGATTTTTCCTATTGATTCTAAGCCAATCTGATAGTTTGTATGTGTATTCACTTTTTCTTCCTCTCTCTCTCTTCTGATTCTTTTTGTATGGTCACCCCCTAAAGTGTGTACAATTACTTCTATATAAAGAAGTTGGTCACCACCACAGAAGAAGTCAGAAGAAGAGACAATATATTGAAGGGTAAAGCAACCTGCCTGCCTTGTACCTCTTTTTACTTGTTTAAGTTGTTATATTATAAATTATCCCCCTTAACCCAGTTGCTGAATGCTGGCTTAATTAACCCCTTCACTGCCAGAGGAAAACATAAATTATCAATTTTCTTATTATAACATTTAAAAGAGACCTGTAAGACTAAAAAAAAGTCAATCTGAGAAAATGGTTTTATTTCCTGACTTGTCTAAACCAAAAACAATCATTCCAGGGCTATGACATCAAAAGTATGATCACTTTCGTCATCATCATCATCATGCATCATCAAAAAATCATGATCATCACCATCATCACTATAATCACCAAACATACATATTCTTGATCATCCTCACCCCGAGGACCATTTTGACCACTAATCTGGCTATCCGGGAGAGGTGGGCTGGAATATGTGTGTGAAGAGAGAGATAACAGAAGCAAAGGGAAATAACTACTGCTATGGGTTATCATCATCATCTATGTGTATATATATATATATTGTTTTCCAGACCAACTTCTACATTGAAGATGAAGGGTCCACGCCTCCTACTCACCCACTGTGCGACGTCTGTGCTGACGAGAGGGAGGCTACTCACTCCTGCCTCCAGTGCCAGCAGCGCTATTGCCTCCCTTGCCGCCAGTACCATGACTCTTTCACTTTACTCAGTGGACACACAGTGATCCCCCTTGACTCTGGGGAAGAGGAAGTGAGTGGGGAGAAGAGAGTTGACGTAGAACCGGTGGAAATGTGCCCTAAACATCCCGACCAGCGCCTTTTTCTTCACTGCAGCGCATGTCAGGCCGACATCTGTCTGCACTGCAAGCTGACCTTGCACGATGGTCATCACACAGAAGACCTCAAGGACGTCCGTGCCAAGGTCAGGGACAAGTTGAAGGACAAGATGGAAGAGTTGAAACTAGAAGTGCAGCAGATTGATGAAACAGTCTCCAGCCTTGAAGAGCGAATCGGCAAAATCCAGAGTCGGAAAGAAAGCTTGGGGGAAAGTTGTCGTAGCCGTGCTTCCTTGCTGCAGGATTGGGTGAAAAATTCACTGGAAGAAGCTGAAAAGATTCTGGAAAAGTCAGCGGAGCAGAAGTCCAAGCCATGGCGAGCGATGTCCGAACAGCTGCGTGACAAGAAACTGGCCCTGCAAGCACGGCTTGAGCACATCATGCGTGTGCTGAGAGGCGGGAGGCAGAGGGATATTGTGTCATTGGATGCTCAGCTGTCTTCAGGGAGGGAGGGAGGGGAGGGGGATGTGATGAAAGAAACACTTAAGAAACTAACTGATGATGTGCCCAGCCTCAGCATAGAGCACCGCTTGGATGCAGTAAGCCAAGAGCAGTTGTCTACTTTTATTGGCATTCTCATGATTCTGGAGTCCGATGAAGAGGCATCTGATTCTGGAAAGTCCAAAGCTGGGTCAACGAAAGGGTCAGACGGCAAATCCAAAACTGACACAATGTCTTTGGCAATCAGCCGAGGGGTCGAGAAGAAAGCGCCTTCTGCGTTTGCCTATTCCAAGAATCCCGACGCTGTGGTATATCACATGTGCCCCATCAGTGGTGGTCGACTGTGGGTGATGTACAGGTGGGCAAATGATAGTAGAATGACTCGCTACTTGAAACTCTTTGATGCTGAGGGTCAGGTGTTGACTACTGTGGAGTTCAAGCATGATTACAGCAACCTGCTGCCAGTTGCTGGTGACTATATGTTGGCTTGGAAAGGATACAGTACAGATCATCAATTGATCTCTCTGGATGGAACTGTGACCCCTTTCAAGACTGAAAAACAAGTTGGGTTATTAGTATGTAGTGACTCAGGTGATATTCACTACCTGAGATTTTGTAGTTATAATAAAGGTCATTATGATTGGGATTACAGTCCAGTATGCAAAGGGAATTTTTTCCTGACAGAAAGCACAGATCAGAATAACAGCACTCAGTCTGCAGAGTCCGGCTCACAGCCGTCCATCACACCTCCCTCCAAAAGTCAGCTGAAATTTGTTGAGTTGTTCAAGTCATCACAGAATTACTGCCCACATCGTGTGTCTGCTGGAGGGAAATACTTTGTTTTTCTAAGCCCCAACGAAGTAGAGGTCTACACTCCTGATGCTGACATAAAGCGCACTCTTGTTTGTTTTTACAAAACACAGAAGAAGCCAATAGATGCTCGTGTCTGTACAATCAATGGTCGAGAGATGCTGCTGGTGATGGTGAGTGAGGACGACAGAATTCACCTCGTAGAGCTGTCTGAGGGAGGCTACTTTGTGGGCTATCTGAACAAGGGGCCCCTGAAGCTGGATAGATCATGCTGCATGGCTGTCGACTCCAAGTACATTTGGATTGGATGTAGGGGAGGGAAGGTGGTGATGATGGACCTCTGACTTTTTTGTTCTGTGAGGTTGATTGATGATAGCCCTGGAGTGACCTTGATCGTGGACTACGAACAGAGTATTGTGGTTGACGTGTATCTTTGAACTTGAGGACACATAACATTTATGGGCAAATCGTAACAAAACATTATAATCATAACATTGTTTGTGATCCGAAAATGGTTGGAATATACTGATATTTTTACTTGTGAAATAGATTTTGTTAAGTAAAGACTATTGATGAAAGTTCTAAAAACCAACCATAATATTTCTCCAGTTATAACTTATATAAGTGTTGAAAAATATCTTGACTGATTGGAATTAGGGGGAGGGAAGCTGAAGGTCATGGTCAATGTTTGAATTTCTTTGCATAGTCACAGATATAGCCCTGTATGATTAGATCCTTGTGGAAGATGATTTACAAAATGAAAGATTGCCCTTACACATATTTGAACAATTTGAACATTTTTTTAATTGCAAGGGCCACCGACCAATCTCCAAGGAGGTCAAAACAAATTAAATATATATCTCCCTCACACACACGCACACACACACACACGCGCGCATGTGCGCACGCGTATTCTCATGTTTGCAATATATGCGCGAACATAGCATATTCATAAAAACATGTTCAAAAAAGAAACAAATTAAAGCATGCATTTTTTTTAAAACAACTAACACCTTTTTGACAGTTGGAATAATTATCTTTCTTTCATTGCATAGACAATGAACATCGCCACAGAGCGAGTTATTTCCCTTTTTTGGTTTTGGAGTAGGAAGGGTAGTGTTGGTCTATGATCAAATTGGAAATGAGGAGAAAGATAACCCTTACATAAAGAGAGAGAGAGAGAGTGTGTGTGTGTGTGTGTGTGTGTGTGTGTGTATGGCAGGGGGATGGGGAGTTCAAGTAATTTGGCCTATGACCGCCTTTGTGAATGAATGAAATGTATGGATGATTTGTGATAAAATCATCAAGCATCATGATACTAAAAATTGCATGTGTGTATATTGGTGGTTCTTTGTTGAATCAACTAATATAATGATAATGCAAGATTGCAACTCCTGAAGAAAGTTTAAATCAGCTGAATTGTGTTCCCAGGCCATAATGGATAAGGTACTTATGTGTTCGGTTTTCCGTTTTCACTGTCTCCCCACTGCAATCAGTTGATACATTCCGATTTTTTCAGAGAAAAAAGAACTTGAAATATCGTTTTTGGAAAGCTAATAAGATAATGTACAGCCATAAGTACTGCATTTAATTCTGCTGTAAATATCGATTTGTTTAAACCAATGTAAAAGCATTTCTCTATTTTTAAGTCTGGTATTAAAAATGCACATCCTGTTTTTCTATCTATTATGCATGAACCATCAGTGTATATTTTTAAACAATTGGTGTAGTTCTCTTCAATATGATGTTTGGCATTAGCTTGTTAACATATACTTTTTATGTTTTCATCTTTAAAATAAAAAAAATTGTGTGGTCAATATTGAAATGCGCTTTGTGGAGTTCCCATGGTGGTATTGGAAAAAATGATGGTCTGACAGATACAGCACCTATGTCAATTGAAACCCCAGAGTCAGTTATAGTTTTTGATGTAGCTAGTGTGACTTGAGAAGATATTGTCTTAGCTCTTTTAGGAAAATCAATATCTGACCTCATTTTTATTTCTGAACCAATATATGTGTTTTAATAACTGCATTTTTTTATGACAAATTTAAAACATGCTAAATCTCTGTATTCTTCTAATGGAAGCATTTGAGCCTCAAAATATGTACGAGAGGACGACGCATGCACTGGAAGACCTAGTGCTATTTTTAATGCCTTGCATTCAATGCTTTATAGTTTTTGTTAACATATTTTGTAGCGCTAAAAAATATTTCTTGTGCATATGTTAATTTCGACGTCATTAAAGATTGTCCCCATCTTAATTTAGATACAACTTTAAGATCAAAGTTTTTTGCGTCTTTGTTAATAAATATTCAATATGAACGTTCCATGTCACTGAATTTTGACGTGAAATAAACTCCTAAAAATGTAACTTGTGTAACATATTTAAGAAGTGTGTTACCCAAAGTAAATGCAGGCATTTTATCCGGATTAGAACCACTATTTAAAGAGAATAATATTTGTTTTTAAACTTAATCCATTTATCTTCATATAGTTCTCCATCTTGTCGAGCTCTCGTTGATAGTTTTTTGTGTGTGATTTATACTGCGCTGTGGGGGTTTCGGTTTTAGAGTTACCTCCATCCACGTGCATATATCGTCTGCATATTGAACTAATACGACGTTATTTGATAGCTTATTTGGCAGATCATACATTAATATGGTGAAAAGAAGAGGAGCTAAACCTGACCCTTGGGGGATTCCCATCGATAAGTTTCTATTCGTTGAATATGGTTTTCCTTCTCTAGTTTGAATTACCCTGTCTCTCAGAAAACATTTTACATAGTTGTATATGGTTCCTAATAGACCATTGTTTTTAAGTTTTTACAACATTTTACATAGTTGTTATTATGTTTCCTGATTGACCAATGTTTTTAAGTTTATTCATTGTGTGTGTGTGTGCGTGCGTGCGTGTGTGTGCGTGTTATAATCTATAAACTGCTTTTTAGGCAAGAAAGCTGAAGAAAGGTGTTTTGCTTACATTGAAACTTTGATATCTGATTTTTTAAAATTTAATGTTATCGATTTTTGTGATGGTTGGGGCTTAAAAACTAAAAAAAGGCATAGGTCAATATGGTTTTTGTTGTAACTGACACAGATTCCTTTATGAACAAAGAATATACCTGGCAGTCCCTTCACATGATATGTGAAAACCTAAACAGAAAGTTGGCAATGCCAAAAAACAACAAAAGATCCAGATTCAAGATTCTTTAATCAGCCAATGCATCGTAATACAAAGGAAATCATTTTGGTTTTGCACACGACAAAATCCAACAACAACGAAAGCATGCACATTGAATGAACAACCAATATAAGAGAGAAAAAAAAAAGAAAGAAAAAAGGTCTTTCAGATTGAAATATGATTGTTGTGCACATCTTACTGTGTGTACAGGGTTCGCCACACTGCATACGACTCAATGCACCTGCGATCCAACTGACATTTGTGAGGCATGATTCTCGTGAAATGCTACTGTCTAACTCTAAGTGAATCTGAAGAAATCCTATTAGTTTTGATCACTATATTTGTAGCCCCCTGTACACGAATCTAACGAATACTGCGGAACCTCCCTTATATGACCTTCAAAAATCATCCAAAATGAGGTCGTATAAGGGAGGGGTCTTATGGGGGAGGTAATTTTAATACTTACAAAGAAGGGCGATGTCTCAAAGAAGTAGGTCTTAGAAATGTCACAGCTGTGCCAACTCAATGTATAACAATTCCAATCAAGAGACATTTTAATAAGCTGAACAATATGTTATGTATTGTTTTTGCAAAATTGTGCAAATCTGACTTGAGCAACTGTTTTATAAGCTGAACAATAATGTTATGTTTTTGTTTTTTGACAAAACTGTGTAAGTCTGACTGGAGGAACTATTTTAATAAGCTGAACAATATGTTATGTATTTTTTGCAAAACTGTGTAATTTTAACTTGAGCAACTGTTTTATAAGCTGAACAATAGGAATGTAAAACTTTGTTTTCTTGGTTTAGTATTATTTCCACCAAGGAGATGGTGTTTTATCAAGTGGTAAGATTTAACGTGGTAACAGCCCTGATGTGGCCTTAGTTGCCAACGGGGCTATGATGTTAATCTTAATCTATGGTGTTTTATTTCTGTCTTGTCTGTCCCTTCGTTCAGACGAACAGACAGATAGACAGAAACGCACCAGACCACCTTCCAATTGCATTACACTCCCTTTCGTATTGAACTTAGAGAACATAACGTTTCAATTCTACGGGGGAAGACTCAAGAGAGTCAGCAAGTTTGAATATAGCGGATAACCTTTTCTATTTCTCTGGCAGACAAGATGACATTTCTTGACTTCAGAGACAGGAAGGAATCAGCTGCAAGCATATCCAACATCCGGGCAATGGCATACTTAGCAGCACGTGACTCAATCGCATGCGGAGGCCTGACACGTGACAAAATGGACAGATAACTTTCCTCCCCCTTTCTTAAAAAAAGAAAGAAAGATTGGAGCTGTAGGCTTGGGTTTGTAAAGATGACCTCTATGTTAAAATGACAAGCAACCAAACTTGTTAAACGCACACTAACAGAGATTTATGTTTGAGTCTAGCTGTGTGAAAAATAAACAATGAACCTATACAGGTGGGTGGGGGTGGGGGGTCTGTTTGTGTCCATGCCTTGATTTGCTTTTTCTTTTTTCTCTCTCCGGATGCTATGTTATGAGTGTTCGTGAGTGTCTATAGTG
The DNA here is from genome assembly GCA_017654935.2 of Phymorhynchus buccinoides. Lineage (NCBI taxonomy): Eukaryota > Metazoa > Mollusca > Gastropoda > Neogastropoda > Raphitomidae > Phymorhynchus > Phymorhynchus buccinoides. The sequence goes on along the minus strand of CM065702.1, from coordinate 22,732,403 downwards.
TGTTATGTGAAGAAAAGGGAAGGTGGGTGGGGGTTTTAAAGATCGGCTGGGTTATTTTGATTTCTACTTTAAATTGTTATATAATTCTTTTTCATGCTTCTTTTTGAAATTGTGTCTATAATGTGTATGTGAAAGGGGTGGGTGGGGATGAACGGCGTGAGCATTAATTGTTTTTTAATTAATTATTTTATTATTATATACTTCTTCATATTGTTTTGTAATAATGTTTTTCTTCTGGATTGTGTAAAGTGTAAGTATTTGTAAAGCGCTCTGAGGATGATTTTTTTTTATCATCGAAGAGCGCTATAGAATCTTTATTTATTTATTTATTATTATTATTATTATTATTACTACTACTACAATTTATATCGTCCTGTCTATAAAAAAAAGAAGCAAGCTCAAACGCATGTTCCTAAGAGACCATGATGTGTGTTCCTGATTCTAAAAAAGTATTCTACCAAATTATATAATATCCTATATGAATTGTATGCAAACAATATTTTTGTTCCAGTTTCACCATGGCTTATCTATGTTAGTATTTTAATTGAACATGGTTTTGATTGTGTTTGGGAATCCCAATCATTCATAAGCAAAACTAACTTATGTAAATGTGTTGAAAAGGAATTGCAAAATAATTATGTTCGTGATTGGCGTAATTCTTTTGAAAGCAGTAGGGGAAGACGGGGTAAAAAGCGCATGGGCGGGTAAGAAGCTCACCCCAATTATCTCATGAAATGAAGCAAATTTCAGTCTCATTTTGCCCATGAGACGAGCGTTAATGTCTAGCATTCGTCTCATGGGCAAATTCGACTGAAATGTTCTTTATTTCATGAGATAATTGGGGTGGGCTTTTTACCCGCCCATGCGCTTTTTACCCCGTCTTCCCCTAACAGGTGTTTATTCAATACAAAAATAATAAGACTGATTTTGGAAGAGGACATTACATTTCAACCTTACCAGATGTTTCTGCTATATCTTTATCTAAATTTAGATGCAGTGATCATAAATTGTCTATTGAAGTTGGAAGACATAATGTTCCAAGAGAATAGCGTATTTGTTGTAACTGCGAAACGGGTGAAATTGGAGATTAATTTCATTGTATAATGGAATGTCCAAAATATAATGAACTTCGCGGAAAAATTAATTCCTAAGAAATATCTGAAACCAAAATCTGTGTTTTTTAATTTATGTCATTTATTTCGAAAAGGACGACGTATTTGATTGAATATCAGTAAATTAAAAAAAATCGGGAAGATAGTTTAATAAGTTCATTTCTTTTACAGACCACCAAAATTTGACATTTCGCTATTACGTTCACAGTATGTATGATTGAGATTTGATTTTTTGTTATGCTTGTATCATCCATGCCCCAAGAGGGGTCAAAAGATTAAAATTCTTGATTCTTCTGTGTGTGTGTGTGTGTGTGTGTGTATATGCGTGCATGCATGCGTGCATGTGTGGAGAAAGAAAAAGAACAACCGAACCAGCGAGCAAACGAAAATCATATAGTCAGGATAAGATCAGAAGACACACGCACGCGCACGTTCGCACACGCACACGCGCACACACACGCACACACACACACACACACACACACACACACACACACAGAAAGAGAGGGGGGGGGGGGTATGATTCAAACCAACGCGAGTCAAATTTCTTAAAAAGTATTGCCTACATGAGCACTAAAGCCCCGTGAATTACTTTATTGCTGTCAGTGTACTGGCCCAATCATGAAGGAAACAACGACAAAAACTTATGACAGGACTGTCGACAGGGAAACCATATCGATGCAATTTTCAGAATATTAGATTTTTCTTCATAAAGACCCACCAGATCAACGTGTCAAAATCACGGCCCGGTGGTAGTGAATCTGTTTAACGTCCTCCGGTCTGGAACAGACACATACGGGACATTAGTAGATGCAAAGATGGTGGGAACAATACTGGAGGCAATGCCCGAAGGCAGTGCAACACCAGTAAAGTCCAGATTTAAAAAAACCCAATACACACAGTTTTGCTAATACTAAGACAAAATCTCGGGTTTCGCGTGTTTTCCCTCTTATAGCTGGTAAGAGATCTTGTTTTGACCAGGTCTGACTCCCATACAAATGCCCCCAAATTGAAAACGAAACATTTTAAAGAGCAGCCTCAATTTCAAGTTGGGGGCATTTGTATATGGGTCACAGCTACCCAGAAAAACACCCCAAGGGACATAATCGTGGTGGGTCAGTGGGTCTTTTTAAGGCCAACACACGTTAGACGCGAAAGCCTCTTGCGCTTATCCCCCGTGAATAAATAAAATAAAGAAGGGAAAAAATACGTGCATGGTTTTCTTTGTCCGGAAACAGCATGCACTTTCCCCCCCCTTTCTTTCTTTTACTTATTTACGGATAAGGTTTCCGCGTCAAACGTGTGTGTGCCCTAAGTCTTCCTCCTCCTCCTCCTCCTCCTTCTCTTCTTCTTCTTTTCATTCATTCCCTTTTCTTTCTTCTTCCCCGTTGTCAGCAACTTAAGTCTTCTTCCTTTTCTTTTCCCAGTTCCACAAGACAAAGAATAAAAACAGGGGGTAAAGGTCAAGATGTGCCCCCCCCCCCCCCCTCCCTATCTCGGTTAATTCTATGGCTTCGCAGCCTACAAACCTTGCAAAGAATTCTTCTTCTTCTTCGATCGCTCAGTCAGTTTCCTGTCAGTTATGAGCGCAGATGCGTCATGCTGCCGTTATGCGCCTAACTAAGAAATAGTTAGGCCCAGCAAGTCCGACTTCGGCTGGAGGAGGAAATCTTTTTGAAAGTGTTTCGTGAAAAAAAAGGCAAGAGAATGGTCCGGAAAAGGCAGAAATATAGTAGATGACAGTAAGCAAAGGGAAAAGGCAGAGTCAAAGAGAGTGACTGATTAGAGGAAGTTACAAGCACGGAACTTCCAGAAGGTGGGGGAATTATTTATACAAAAGACCCCCCGGTATCCCCACGGGGGGATTGCAAAGAATGAAGCCAACTTTCTCATTTCCCACCTGGAAGGTGAACAGGTAGGAAGTGTTAGTGTTATTGTAGGCAGTGAGTGAGTTCACAATGATCCCCACCTGTAGTGTAGGTGAAAGGGTGGGAATTAAAACAAACAGACAGGCTTCAGTCAGCTGCAGAGTGCGAACTCTTTGTATATTCAGTTCCAGTATATTATCTTCGCAACGGACTGAGGTCCAGCGTGTTTCCTTGTCTGTCTGTCTGTATGTCCGTCTGTCTGTCTGTCTGTCTGTCTGTCTGTCTAGTGTCACGTTAGCCTGAGTGAGGCTTGGGCCAACAGTACAAAGAGAGTGAACTTGAGCTGGGGCAAAGGTGTTTCTTTAGACACCCCTTCCCCCTTCCTCATTTTTACAACCGTCCAGTCTGTTTCTTTCAGTCTTAAGCGCATAACGGCAGCATGACGCATCTCCGCTCATAATTGACAAGAAACTGTCTGAGCGATCGAAGAAGAAGAAGAAGAAGAAGAAGTTTCTTTCAGTCTATGAATATAATACTAGGCTGATCCTAACCCTATCCGCCATTTTCCTGACAAGGCCAGAACCTTGCAGTTTTCTCAGTGAAAACTTTTAATGCAAAAAATTGTGAGGGGGTGGGGGGGGGGGGGGGGGGCGGGGGGGGGGGGGGGGGGGGGCTTAAAGTATAAGATGGCCGAAAGCTGTAGTGCATAGTAAAAGTGTTGGGGTTTTGTTGTTGCAGCGATTGAAAATTATTGCAGTTTACTCTTTCGTTTCCCCCCGAAGACAGAGTGTGGCTGCCCACGTGGCGGGGTAATCAAAAACCCGGGTCGCACACGTAATGTTCTCGTCCCTAGCTGATGCAGTTGTCACCATAGTGTTCAAGTGTTTCAAGTGCTGTTGGGATGAGCCCTGGAGTCTTTTAGCCAGGGTACGTCAATAACAATAACAGCAGCTCTTTCGTGAATTATTATGACTCTATGTGACTACGACTCTCAGATTCTGAGGCATTGGCACTTGCTCTTTATTCTGCAGCTTTTGGAATTCAGGGTTCCTGATTTTCCTCTCTCGTACGCTTAGCCTACCCCCTGTGTACAGTTTGAAGGGGTATTTTTTATCCTCAGTTTCAAATTTTAAAGAGTCAAGACGAAAACATGGGAGAAACTCCATCCCGCTTCCTGCAACAGTGTGTGTGCGCGCGCGGACACACTGGCACACACACACACACACGCACGCACGCACGCACGCACACACACACACACACACACGCACGCACGCACGCACGCACGTACGCACGCACGCACGTACGCGCACACGCACACGCACACACACACATACACAGGATGAAAAAAAAGCTTGGTCAGCTTATTCTTTAACCCTCAATAAAGATGATTTTGACTTGACTTCACACACACACACACACACACACACACACACACACACACACACACACACACACACATACACACACACACACACACACACACACACACACACACACACACACACACACACACACACACACACACACACACACACACACACACACACACACACACACACACACACACACACACACACACACACACACACACACACACACACACACATACATAGTTACACACACACACACACACACACACATACACACACACATGCGCGTATATAAACATGCATTCTTCCCTTTCATAGGCCTTTGAAGTAGGCCTATATACATGTGTGACTTCAGACAGACATTGAAACAGACAGTCAGGCAGACAAACATAATAATTATGCAGACAGAAAACAAACCAAAAAAATAAGCTAAATCATAACCTCCGATAATCTTATACAGTGGAATCTCCCTTATAAGACCTTCAAAAATCATCCAAAATGAGGTCTTATAAGGCAGGTAATTGTAATACTTACAAAGAAGGACAATGTCTCAAAGAAGTAGGTCTTGGTAAAACGCAATGAACCACGACTGTGACAAATGCCGCGGTGTACTGCAGTACATAGGGGCGGTGGGGGTGGGGGTGTCCTATTAGATAATGGCCTTTATCATGACTGCAATTAATTATTGAACAAAGATAATTAGCTGAACATGTTCATAAAATACAGCTTCATGTTTGGTAAGAAAGGCAAAAACGGAAAAATGGAATTAACCGAGAAATGTAGGGGGCCATCTTGACCTAGACCTAGGTCTTATGTGGGAGGGAGTCTTATAATGGGAGGTCTTATAAGGGAGGTCACCCCACTGTAGCGCAGAATGACGCAAACCTTCAATAGGGGAAGACGGGGTAAAAAGCGCATGGGCGGGTAAGAAGCCCACCCCAATTATCTCATGAAATGAAGCAAATTTCAGTCTCATTTTGCCCATGAGACGAGCGTTAATGTCTAGCATTCGTCTCATGGGCAAATTTGACTGAAATTTTCTTTATTTCATGAGATAATTGGGGTGGGCTTCTTACCCGCCCATGCGCTTTTTACCCCGTCTTCCCCTAATAGCCCTCGATATGATAACAATCCAGCTAATTCAGTCCCCTTTCCGCTGGTTCATTAATTTGTTGGATGATCTGAACAAATTACGCGTATTTTTGCCATTTTGTTTGATTGTGGGGCTCATGAGACGAAGACGGGGTAAAAAGCGCATGGGCGGGTAAGAAGCCCACCCCAATTATCTCATGAAATGAAGCAAATTTAGCATCATTTTGCCCATGAGACGAGCGTTAATGTCTAGCATTCGTGGGCAAATTTGTCTGAAATTTTCTTTATTTCATGAGATAATTGGGGTGGGCTTCTTACCCGACAATGCGCTTTTTACCCCGTCTTCCCCTGCTATCCAGCTAATTCAGTCCCCTTTCCACTGGTTCATTCATTTGTTGGATGATCTGAACAAATTAGGGGAAGACGGGGTAAAAAGCGCATGGGCGGGTAAGAAGCCCACCCCAATTATCTCATGAAATAAAGAAAATTTCAGTCAAATTTGCCCCTGAGATGAATGCTAGACATTAACGCTCGTCTCATGGGCAAAATGAGACTGAAATTTGCTTCATTTCATGAGATATTTGGGGTGGGCTTCTTACCCGCCCATGCGCTTTTTGCCCCGTCTTCCCCTCTAATTCCTATTTTGTTTGTTGTGGGGCTCATCCCTTTTACATTACGAGCAGTACCGTCAGTCTAATTAACCAAGTAATTAACTACTCAACTAATCAATGAAGGATTAGTTAATGCAGCAACGACCACAAATGCTGATTTGCGGATAAGCAGCGTAGTAGATCGTATGTAGTCGTGCTGTTTCATTTGCTTGCCATAATTGCGGTGACGTTTTCACCGTTAATTGTTGGTACACCCCCTCCCTGTCTAACGCCCCCTCCCCACCCCAACCCCCCAACCATCCCTCCAAGTATACATGTCAACATCATTTTGAAACTAATTGTCGACATAACGGACCTTGACTGATTTTTTTTATATTATGACGCAGTTTGGTTAGTGGAAATTGCCTTTGTTTCGCTTGGTATTTTAAATCTGATGACGTCACTTGATTAATAAATTATGTTTAACCCTTTCACCGCCAAAGTCGCATTTTAGCACCACAGTGATTTATTACCTATGTCACTAAAAGGCATCAAATTGGGGTCTATTATCCAAAGACCCTATTGTCTTAGTTTTGGGAAGTAAGGATAGACCTTATCCCCAATACTGCAGATGGATTTTGTTCTTAGAAATATATGGAAATGGGGAAGACGGGGTAAAAAACTACGTTGTTTTTGTATTGTTGTTTGTCCTCTGCTCTGTTACCTTTGGCAATTTCATGCAATGCGGGTAAGAAGCCCACCCCAATCTGCAATCTCATGAAATGTGCACAGAATCAATTCAGTCAACTTGTGATATATTAGGGCTACCTCAGTTCTTCTTCTGCGTTCCCGGGCCATATGAGAAGAATGTGTCCGGTTTTCAGTTTTCAAGCTCGTCTCCCCGCTGGTACAGCACAATTTGAGGAGCTCAAAGGAGAAACATTATTATTTGGAAGATTTTTTTTGAAAAAAAGGCAGGTGAATGGGCCAATAAGTCAGATAGTAGATTTGGGAAAAGGCTTGGCAGATTAGAGGAAGTTTCATTATTTTACAAAAGACCCCCCCCCGGTATCCCCACGGGAGAGACTCGTGGACGGGGCGGGGTCGTCCAGCTCCCCGGGAGGCACGAGGCATCCACCCACTGCCCCGGTGCTACCTCAGTGAAGCTGACGTGACGTGTGTTGTCCCTTCGAGTAGCTTAAAACTAATACTGCTAGGCAAGACAAGGCAAGGCAAAATGTTTTATTTCATACCCACTTGGGGCACAGAAATATATAACTAACAAAGTACACACATAGTTAAACAATCGAACATCAAAACAGAGTGATGTCTATATTGAAAAACGACAAGTAGATAACTAAGACAAATATACCTATACCATATCATTACAAAAACAAAACATGTGACATTTTGTCCATCCCTGTTTATAACTTCAAAGTTCTTAAGTGCTGTCTCCACATTGACGTATGTGAATGGCGGGTGGAGAAAAAAGGGGTGGAGGTCTCAGTAGTTGCTGCACTTAAAGATACATGTACACTGACGCACCACGATTAGGGGAAGACGGGGTAAAAAAAAAAGCGCATGGGCGGGTAAGAAGCCCACCCCAATTATCTCATGAAATGAAGCAAATTTCAGTCTCATTTTGCCCATGAGACGAGCGTTAATGTCTAGCATTTGTCTCATGGGCAAATTTGACTGAAATTTTCTTTATTTCATGAGATAAATTGGGGTGGGCTTCTTACCCGCCCATGCGCTTTTTACCCCGTCTTCCCCTAAGTCCCTTTTCTCCGGGTAGCTGTGACCCACATACAGATGTTCCCAACTTCAAATTGAGGCTGCTCTTTAAAATGATGTTTCGGTTTGAATTTGGGGGCATTTGTACGGGACTGGTCAAAACGAGATTTGTTTCCAATCCGTGACATCCCCATCTCAATTCAAAGTAATGTCTCACATGACTTCGGTCGACGAGACGTAAATCAAGACCTTCCAACCCGTGACTTTGACACATGATCTGGTGGGTTTTTAAGGTCGAAATACGCATTGTTACCGTTTCGTGAACTACCCCCCCCCCCCCCCCCCCCCATGACAACACAGTGATGCTCTAGTGATGATGACATCACTTACCATTCACTGTGTTGCCATGGGGAAAGTGTTGTAAACCAACAGCGTGTATTTCGACCCTCAGCAAGTGTAATATTGTAACATTAGAACTGTATGATTTGTGAGTGTTGCTGATGATATAGTTACCCGGCCAGAGGCTGATGTTTTGCGATCGGTTTGTGTGTGTGTGTGTGTGTCTGTGTGTGTCTGTGTATCGATTATCTTAAAAACTACTGTTTGGACTTTGATGAAAATTGGCAGAGGGGTAGAAAGCTTGAAAAGGAAGCTTCCTTTCGTTAATCAACACCATGCTGACCTTGACCTTGAAAACCGAAATTTCTTCTTTGGGCTATGTAATTTCCCCCCAGCTTTATTTCGTGAACTAGTGAACAGAATCGCTTCAAATTTTGTGTGGTGGTGTACCATGGTGCAAGGAAGTTTGTATAAAAGTTCAGCTGTATCTCGTGAACTACTGAACAGAATCGCTTCAAATTTTGGGCTATGTATTTTATGCGTTCTGTAAGGGTGGAAAGTGGTGTGTTTATTGGGGGGGGGGGGGGGGGGGGGGGGGGGGGGGGGAGAGGACATAACTCGGTGCAAGGAAGTTTGTATAAAAGTTCAGCTGTATCTCGTGAACTACTGAACAGAATCGCTTCAAATTTTGGGCTATGTATTTTATGCGTTCTGTAAGCGTGGAAAGTGGTGTGTTGGGGGGGGGGGGGGGGGGGGGGGGGGGGGGAGAGGAGGACATAACTCGGTGCAAGGAAGTTTGCATAAAAGTTCAGCTGTATCTCGTGAACTACTGAACAGAATCGCTTCAAATTTTGGGCTATGTATTTTATGCATTCTGTAAGGGTGGAAAGTGGTGTGTTTATTGGGGGGGGGGGGGGGAGGACATAACTCTGGCCGGGTTTGCATTGTCACAATGCGTTGCTGCCGCTCGGCGATGCCCTTGTTCTAATTGTTGTTGTGCGATTTATGATGGTTGTTCCCGACCAAAACTCAACTGAACCAGGTAGGAAGTACATCCGCTGGTTGGTCTTCCGTCAGCAGGCGTCCACATTTGGAGACCAGGACGTACGTCGATGATGGTGCCCAAGTACTTGTAGGACTCAACGGTGTCCACTGGCTGGCCCTTGATGACGTTGGACTGGACGTCCGTCTTGACTTTACGGAAGTCAATCACCAGTTCTTTGGTCTTGGACACGTTGAGCTCCAGGAAGTTGGCGTCGTGACCACCAGTCGACAAGCCTCTGGACAGCAGCCAGGTACTGGGACTCGTCCTGCTCCATCAGGCCCGTTAGGGACGTATCAGTCATTCGCAAATTTGATTTGCAGAGTGGAGTCCTCGGTAGGCCTACTGCTGCTGGCAGTCCGGCGGTGTAGACGAGGACAAAGACCGTTTAGATTGTTGCGAAATCTGTGATCATTGTTGTAGGTAGTTCACTTTGGTGTGTGCTGATTCAGCCGTCGTTTGCTGCGCGCGCGCGCATATATGTGTCTGTGTCTGTCTGTCTGTCTGTCTGTCTGTCTGTCTGTCTCTCTCTCTCTCTCTCTCTCTCTCTCTCTCTCTCTCTCTCTCTCTCTCTCTCTCTCTCTCTCTCTCTCTCTCTCAGTCTCTCTCTATGTCTCTCTCTCTGTCTGTCTCTCTGTGTGTCTCTCTGTGTGTGTGTCTCTCTCTCTCTCTCTCTCTCTCTCTCTCTCTCTCTCTCTCTCTCTCTCTCTCTCTCTCTCTCTCTCTCTCTCTCTCTCTGCGAGCGCGCACCTCTCTCTCTCTCTCTCTCTCTCTCTCTCTCTCTCTCTCTCTCTCTCTCTCTCTCTCTCTCTCTCTCTCTCTCTCTCTCTCTCTCTCTCTCTCTCTCTCTCTCTCTCTCTCTCTCTCTCTCTCTCCCTCTCGTCTGTCCGTCTGCAATTGATTTTGTTTTTATCAATATGCTGACATTTTCATACTTTCCGATCGATTTTTATAAAGCGCTAAGACCTTGTTGGAAATTTTAGGCGAAGTGTTACATATGATAAACACTCGATAATGATTAGGCCAAGTGTAATTAGGCGAGATGTGATTAGGCGAGATGTTGTTAGGCGAAGTGTAATTAGGCGAAGCGTGATGCACCGTCGATTTTCCATACGGCATTTTGAACAGTCACACGTAGAGGTGACAGACAGTGCTCGTGCTCACGAGCTAGCCCCTCCCGTCCTTGACCCTCCTTCTTCGTCAGTCTTTGTGTCGTGCGATGCACGTGCTGTCAGGCTCGCGAGCTATATTTAGTAACAACCAGTGTCCCCTGCAGCTGCTCTCTGTCTCTTTGTCTCACTCTGTGTCTGTCTGTTTGTCTGTCTGTCTGTCTGCCCCCCCTCTCTCTCTCTCACTCTGTCTGTCTCTCTTTGACTAGGCCCAGCCTAAATTCTTATCCTTGTAAAATAAAGTTTGATCTCTCTCTCTCTCTCTCTCTCTCTCTCTCTCTCTCTCTCTCTCTCTCCCCCCCCCCCCTACTGTAAACCCAAACTCCGCAATAACGCTTGGCTTCTTATTGTCGAGTGTCTGATTGCAACTATTGTCACAGTGCACAGCATAATTATTATGCTCAAGCGTGCCTGCACGCACATATTTGAGACGCATGCGCATGCCGGCCAAAACACATGCATGCCGGCACGCGCACTGACATGCACAACCAACACATGTTCAGTAAAAGGTAGGCGTACATGCCCTTGTACGTAGACCGACGCGCGCGCGCGCGCATACGCTCACACACACATACGCGCGCGCATACACACACACACACACACACACACACACACACACACACACACATCACTGGACATGTGAATGCATGCACACAGGCACACAGACACGGACACCCCGACGGCAAACGCACCCACACGCATGCACTTAGTCGTACATATGCACCACACGTACACGAATAAACACACACTGGCGCATGCACACCCCACACTCAAAACTCTCTCCCTCTGCCCCTCCATCTCTGGCTCCCCCCAAAGCCACCCCTCCTCTTCTCTTCCCCCCCCCCCCCCCCCCCCCTCTTCCAGTTTTCCTTCACACCGACCAATAGAGCAGTAACCGGCGACTGTGTCTTGTCGTGCTCTGGAATGTGTTAGGAGACAGAATGTAAACTACTTTGCACGTGCCAGTTCATCAACCTATTTCTAATGGGAGATAATGCTTTGAGCAGTTTCAAAGACCGTTCAGTTTGCCAAGTGGACTTTCCAACAACAACAAAATAGACACGTGAGTTCTGTGGCTGAGATTTTGAATTTATAGTTGTTGTTGTTGTCTTACCCTGGCTATCTGTATTGCTAAAGATTCGGGACTTTACTGGTGTTGCACTGCATCCGGGCATTGCCTCCAGGATCGTTCCCACCATCTTTATGTCTACTAATGTCCCATAATATGTGTCTGTTCCAGACCGGAGGACGTTGAACAGATTTTCGTTCACTGGCTTAAAGACTCCAGGGATCATCCCAACAGCCGAAGCACTTGCACACTATGGTACAGTGCACCGGCTAGGGATGAGAACATTTTAGTGTGTGATCGTTTTTTATTAGGCCTACCCCACCACGGACATGGGCAGCCACACTCCGACTTCGGAGGATTTTGGATTGATGATGTTATGCTTGTCATGGCTTTAAGACAATCCCCGCACAACCATGCAGAACCTAACAACATTTTGATGTAGCCTTGGTGTTCTAGCTTATGTCAACTAGTCTGACACAGCCTCACGCCAAGGCAAATATTTAATAGAAAATTTACTGTTTACGAAAACCAAAAGTTTTGACAAATCATTATAGGCTTACTGAGAAAGAACCAAAAAGTAACTAATAATTCAAGTTTTTGAGTGACGCTTATTTGATGCGTTTATAAAGTTACTAGCCGGTTATCTACTCGCTTCGCGGATAATAGCCACGTTGATTATTTACCCCCCCCCCCCCCCCCCAAAAAAAAAAAAGAACAAAAAAATAAAAGAAAGAAAATTGGGACGGAGCCAGGTTCGAACTCGGAACGTTCGTGTGAGAGTGCGACGCCTAACCCACTCGGCTATGGGTTTTCTCCGCCGTGATAGTGGGTACTGCTCGACTGACCCGAACTTTGACTAATTACGCTAATTACGGAGCGTGTTGCAAAATGTAGTGTACCCTACTTTCAGCATGGGTCATCCCTCTGGATACTGTGAAAGTTTGGCGGCGCTAAAACCACGCTAAATATGGTTTTATCCCGAACACACACACACACACACACACACACACACACACACACACACACACACACACACACACACACACACAGTTCGTTTATTATTTAGATGTCTATGCTTGTGAAAAAACGGGGGAAGGAGGGAATGCAGTCATCACATATCTACGTGTGCATGGGTGCAATTTTTTCTGGTATACAAGGATTTCATGTTTTTGAATTTTACCAGAAAAGGAAGTTCCTTTTTTTGTATTTTATAAATTTGTCAAACAAGATCTTTGTGTGCCTACTGTATTTTTCAAACACTTTCATATAAGCATTTGTATAAATTGTATAAAAAGCAAACTCAAATACCTTCATAAATGATTTTTTGCTTCAGCTGCAGGGGGACATTACCCCTGGACCCCGGCCTTTCAGGGTTTTTTTCATTTTGTGTAGTTGCACCCATGTGTGTGTGTGTGTTATTATTTTCCCTAGTTATAAATGGGTGCATGATGTATTGTTATCTTTGTTCTAATTCCAATGCAATTGATTTTCTCATAGCTATTCAAGTACATTCATGATGCAGCCTGATGTTTGTAACTGAAACGTTTTTGAGTGCGCTTATAAGCTTATTACCCGGCCAGAGGCCGAGATATTGCGATCGGTTTGTGTGTCTGTGTGTGTGTGTGTGTGTGTCTGTGTGTGTGTGTGTGTGTGTCTTTGTGTGTGTGTGTGTCTGTCTGTCTGTGTGTGTGTGTCTGTGTATCGATTATCTTAAAAACTACTGTTTGGATTTTGATTAAAATTGGCAGAGGAGTAGACAGCTTGAAAAGGAAGCTTCCTTTCGTTAATCAACACCGTGCTGACCTTGACCTTGAAGTTTGACCTTGAAAACCGAAATTTCCTTCTTTGGGCTATGTCATTTCCCCCCAGCTTTATCTCGTGAACTGGTGAACAGAATCGCTTCAAATTTTGTGTGGTTGTGTATCATGGTGCAAAGAAGTTTGCATAAAAGTTCAGCTGTATCTCGTGAACTACTGAACAGAATCGCTTCAAATTTTGGGCTATGTATTTTATGCGTTCTGTAAGGGTGGAAAGTGGTGTGTTTATTGGGGGGGGGGGGGGGGGGAGGACATCACTCGGTGCAAGGAAGTTTGTATGAAAGTTCAGCTGTATCTCGTGAACTACTGAACAGAATCGCTTCAAATTTTGGGCTATGTATTTTATGCGTTCTGTAAGGGTGGAAAGTGGTGTGTTATTGGGGGGGGGGTGGGGGGGGGGGGGGGGGGGGGGGGGGGGGGGCAGGGGGGGGGGGTAGGGGGGGATAAGGAACGGGGATAGGATCAGGACATAACTCTGGCCGGGTTTGCATTGTCACAATGCGTTGCTGCCGCTCGGCGATGCCCTTGTACTTATAGCCTGTTGTGCTCATGAATATAATTTGTGTGCACTGCAATATATTACGTCAATAAACTTTGTTTATATAACATATCTACGACCGGCTATATTGATTCCAAATGGACGAGAGGTTTCTGCAGCAATTAACTCAGTAACATTTTGAAGGTACGGCGGGTGATCTTCAAAATGACCCTGAGATCAAAGTTGCAACCAAACCATAAAATAAATATTACTATGCATAGGTTAGCTGGACTTCAAAGCCATAGCCCATCCTTCTTCTATACGCTACTCAATATAATATGTTAAAGGTTTTCTTTTGACAAGTGCGTGCAATTCAGACGGTCCAAACAAATCATTTTATATTCTAAAGATGTCTAGGGTAGGACTAATTCAATTTTCAATGAACACAAATCTTAAGTTTTTATCAAATTGGGGTTTCGTTAGTTTTGAAGCAATAGCTTTGGGGCAGTGGGTGGATGCCTCGTGCCTCCATACGGGGAGCTGGACAGCCCCACCCCCTCCACCCACGAGTCTCTCCCCGTGGGGATACATATACAAATAGTTCCTCCACCTTCTGGAAGTTCTGTGCTTGTAGCTTCCTCTAATCTGTCACTCTCTTTGACTCTGCCTTTTTCCTTTGCTTTCTGTCATCTACTAACTTTCTGACTTATTGGCCCATTCTCCTGCCTTTTTTTCTTTAAAATATCTTCCAAATAATTTGTGTCCTTTCAGCTCATCGGAAATCGGAATGTATCGGCTGTATGCAGCGGGGAGACCAGTAAAAACTGAAAACCGGACACATATAATTATGTAGGCCTACTTTACCCATTACGGCTTTATGGTAGGGGTGTGGCGTTCTCAACATGGATTTGTTCTCAACATGTCTGCGCATGTGCGAAGAGTTAGGCATAGGGCTAGGGTTAGGGATAGGTTTAGGGTTAGAGTTAGAGTTAGGGTTAGGGTTAGGAATAGGGTTAGGGATAGGCTTAGGGTTAGAGCTAGGGTTAGGAATAGGGTTAGGGATAGGTTTAGGGTTAGAGCTAGGGTTAGGAATAGGGTTAGGAATAGGGTTAGGGATAGGCTTAGGGTTAGAGCTAGGGTTAGGAACAGGGTTAGGGATAGGTTTAGGGGTTAGAGCTTAGGGTTAGGAATAGGGTTAGGGATAGGCTTAGGGTTAGAGCTAGGGTTAGGAATAGGGTTAGGGATAGGCTTAGGGTTAGAGCTAGGGTTAGGAATAGGGTTAGGGATAGGCTTAGGGTTAGAGCTAGGGTTAGGAATAGGGTTAGGGATAGGTTTAGGGTTAGAGCTAGGGTTAGGAATAGGGTTAGGGATAGGTTTAGGGTTAGAGCTAGGGTTAGGAATAGGGTTAGGGATAGGCTTAGGGTTAGAGCTAGGGTTAGGAATAGGGTTAGGGATAGGTTTAGGGTCAAATTAGTATCGACTACACAAAAGATAACATTTGATGGTACGTCATGATCGATTTCGCACATGGGCAGACATGTTGAGAACAAATCTATTTTGAGAATGCTACATGGAGATGCAGAAGAAGAAGAAGAAGAAAGAAGAAGAAGATGAAGAAGAAGCAATGGCTTAACAAAGAAATGTCAGTTGTCGCTAAGTGGTCTATAAGTATTGTTGAGTAGCATACGCAATGGTCAGACTGATTAAGATGCAGTTTATGCTCCTTCCATGTGTGACGTTTAGGGAGGGTAGTAAAACATCGATTTTTAGCGCATATAGGGTAGTGGACAGTGTGTGTGTGTGTGTGTGTGTGTGTGTGTGTGTGTGTGTGTGTGTGTGTGTGTGTGTGTGTGTGTGTTCGTT
>CM065702.1:22704360-22714360 GCA_017654935.2 Phymorhynchus buccinoides | reverse complement strand
GAGTGAGGGAAGAACCTGCTGTGCATGCAGATGAAAAAGTGGTATGGTCTCATGAGTTTATGCAGCACTATAAAGATGAAGTATGTTCTAGTAATTTCAGTGACATTTTGCAGAAATCTATGTTTCTTATCACGGTTAATGTTAATGTATGCATTGCAACTTTTGTGAATGGTTTGTATGGGGCGGCAGCCTGCATGGTAAGAATGGTGGGTAAAAAGAGACGAAATCAGGATGATTGGTTTGATGATGATTGTAAAAGGAAGAAACGGTTAGTCAAGAGACGGCTTAGGTCTTATCAACGCTCAAAAACGAATCTTGTTGAAAGGAGATTGATATATGTTAAAGAGTTGAAAGAGTATAAAGACTTGTTAAAGATGAAAAAGTTGAAATATGACGAAAATAGGCTACAAAAACTGAAGGACTCAATTCATGATCAAAAATCTTTCTGGTCAACAATAAGATCTATTAATAGAAAGAACCTTGTATATAATGAAATATCGATAGATCTGTGGCATAAACACTTTTTTGGTGTTTTTCACGATTTGGGTGATGATTCAGAAACAACTGAGTTAGAAGATGATTTGAGTGTTGATACACCTAAGCCGTTGTTTGATGATCCCATCACGGAAGATGAAGTTTTAGATAGTATTAAAAAACTTAAGTTGGGTAAAAGCAGTGGACCCGATAGAATTATAGCCGAAATGCTTGTACAAGCTAAGGATGTTATTAGTGATTTGTTGGTAAACCTTTTTAATGAGCTGTTTAGTAAAGGGATTTTTCCAGAGGAATGGTCCAAATCAATAATAGTGCCTATTCACAAGAAGGGGGATGCGAACAATCCGGATAATTATCGGGGGGTATCCTTAACTAGTATATTAGGAAAAGTATACACTAACATTCTGAATAAACGACTAGTTACATGGGCTAATAAAGAAGAAAAGATAATAGAAGAGCAGGCAGGGTTTAGAAAGGATTATAGTACCGTGGACCACATTTTTACACTATTTACTATTGTTCAGAAGCATTTATTAAACCATTCAAAATTCTATGTAGCCTTTGTAGACTTTAAGAAGGCTTTTGACTCGGTCAACAGAAATAAATTATGGGATGTTCTAAGACTATCTGGTGTAAGTGGAAAATTGTATAAATCTCTGAGAGCAGTATATGATACTGTAACAGCAAGTGTACGCGATAAAGGCTTATATTCAGAATACTTTGAGTGTCCAAGGGGTGTAAAACAAGGATGCATTCTCAGTCCCCAACTATTCTCGTTCTTTATAAATGAACTAGCCATAGAGATATCTAAAAAGGGGAAACATGGGGTACAATTTATTTCGGGTGCTATTGAGTTCTTTCTACTGATTTTTGCTGACGACGTTATCCTTTTTTCTGATTCTGTGGTGGGATTGCAACATCAGATAAATCTATTAAAACAGGAAGCAGATAGATTAGACCTAAAAGTTAATTTAGAAAAAACAAATGTAATGGTTTTTTAGGAAGGGTGGCTATTTGTCTGCACGTGAGAAATGGTGGTACGGAGCTAATGAAATTACAGTTACAAATACGTACAAATATTTTGGAATCATATTTACTACCATATTGAGTTTAAGTATAGGGTGGTCAGAAATGTGTCGAAAAGGGAAAAGGGGTGTGATTGAAATATGTCGTTGCATGAGGAAACTAAATTCAATTGATCCTTCATTGTTTTGGAAACTGTTTGATTCACAAATCCAGCCTATTTTAACATATGGTGCAGAAGTTTGGGGTATCTATGTAAATGAGCAGATGGAAAATGTACATAATTTTGCCATAAAGCGTTTTTTGAATGTGCCTCTACATGCATCTAATAAAATGTGTCATGGTGAAACCGGTCGCTTTCCATTATATATCATAACTGTAGTTAAATGTGTGAAATACTGGCTCAGGCTGCTACGGTTACCAATTACAAGAGTAAATAAACAAGCGTATTGTATGACACTAAATCAGTTAGATCGTGGCCGTCAAAATTGGGCATTCGAGGTTAAAAAAAAGTTCTCTCTGTAAAGGCTTTGGCATTGTGTGGATGACACAAAATGTTGGGGTTGAGTCTTCTTTTCTAGCAGAATTTAAAGATAGACTGATTGCATCACACATGCAGAATTGGCACAGTAATCTAGAAGAGAGTAATAAATATGATTTCTACCACTCTTTTAAAGATCTTTTTCAAGCTGAGCACTATCTTAAAATAATAACATGTAAGCGGCATAGAGATTTATTTGCTCGATTTCGAACTAGAAGTATGGGCCTCAATGCCAATAAAAGATGGTTTCTAAACTCTGAAGTGGACTTGATTTGCCCAGTGTGTTCCAAAGAAACTGAAGATGAACATCATTTTATATTCCGATGTCAAGAGTACAGTAAATTTAGAAATGATTGTGTTGTTTTCAATTCTCACTTTGGTCAAACCCATAATCTTACTGCTATTTTGTCGTGTGAGAGAGAAGATATTCTGACCTCATTTGCTAAATATGTGGCGGATGCATTTCATTGTAGAGAGAAAAAACTTGAAACATTAACTTAAAATGTTATCGTGAAAATTATGTTTGATAAGAAAAGTATTAATTTAATTGTAATTGTTGGATGGATGGTCGCATTTCTTATAAGTTTTCTCTATATTAATTGTTTTGTTACCTTATTGTTTACAATGTATTTAGTTTTTGTGTGTTAACTCTATTATATTGTGCTTCTTAGTTTATCTACATTATTGCGCATGTACCCCCTTGGCATAAGGGTTGTAAAACTATTGTCAATAAAGTCATTTGTCATTTGTCATTTGTCTCTCTCTCTCTCTCTCTCTCTCTCTCTCTCTCTCTCTCTCTCTCTCTCTCTCTCTCTCTCTCTCTCTCCTCTCTCTCTCTCTCTCTCTCTCTCTCTCTCTCTCTCTCTCTCTCTCTCTCTCTCTCTCTCTCTCTCTCTCCCTGTCTCTCTCTCTGTCTCGTCTCTCTCCCTCTCAATCTCTCTCTCTCTCTCTCTCTCTCTCTCTCTCTCTCTCTCTCTCTCTCTCTCTCTCTCTCTCTCTCTCTCTCTCTCATCTCTCTCTCTCTCTCTCTCTCTCTCTCTCTCTCTCTCTCTCTCTCTCTCTCTCTCTCTCTCTCTCTCTCTCTCTCTCTCTCTCTCTCTCTCTCTCTCCTCTCCTCTCTCTCTCTCTCTCTCTCTCTCTCTCTCTCTCTCTCTCTCTCTCTCTCTCTCTCTCTCTCTCTCTCTCTCTCTCTCTCTCTCTCTCTCTCTCTCTCTCTCTCTCTCTCTCTCTCTCTCTCTCTCTCTCTCTCTCTCTCTCTCTCTCTCTCTCTCTCTCTCATCTCTCTCTCTCTCTCTCTCTCTCTCTCTCTCTCTCTCTCTCTCTCTCTCTCTCTCTCTCTCTCTCTCCCTGTCTATATCTGTGTCTCGCCCCCCCCCCCCCCCCCACTCTCTCCCTCTTAATTTGTCCTTTGCACTGCCACTTTTCCACTTTCCTTCCTCATGTAGGCCTAGTGCGGCCCAAGGCCAACTACTGAACTACTGAACTACTGAACCATTCCAGGTTCCGTGGTCTCTTTCTGTCTCTGTCTGTCTGTCTGTCTGTCCGTCAGTCGGTCTATCAGGGCTCCCAGGGACCCCCATTTGTATGGCATTCCAAACGTCAAACAATTATTTGCACGATTTTTAGTGGTAAAATGAGGCACTTTCCTCATTCTGTGCACATAATTCATTCTGTGGCGCACACAATTCATTCTGTAGGACATAATTCATTCTGTGGCACACACAATTCATTCTGTAGGACATAATTCATTCTGTAGGACAGAATTCATTCTGTGGCACACACAATTCATTCTGTAGGACAGAATTCATTCTGTAGGACAGAATTCATTCTGTGGCACACACAATTCATTCTGTAGGACAGAATTCATTCTGTGCACAAAATTTATTCTATGGGATACACATTTCATTTTGTGCGCAGAATGAATTCTGTGTCCCACAGAATAAATTTTGTGCACAGAATGAATTCTGTTATCCCACAGAATGAATTCTGTCCGACAGAATGAATTCTGTCCGACAGAATGAATTCTGTCTGACAGAATAAATTCTGTCCTATAGAATGAGTTCTGTGGGAAACACAATTCATTCTATGGAGAATGAGGCTCATTTGCATATGACGTCACTGTGTGTGTGTGTGTGTGTGTGGAGGAGGGGGGGGGGGGCAAACTGCCTACCTTCTTCTTGTAGGCGATTGTAGATTGTTTGACAACTCACTCCAAAAAGCGTCGCTACTCTTGACAACGGCAGTAGATCAATTTTTGGTCTTCCTGTCATCGATCGTACACCAAGAAATGTCGGCGTTGCTTTGGTAGGCCAAAATAAGAGGAGTTATACTATTGTTAGCAGGTTTCGTATAATAGAATTATTTTCTTTTATTTGAAAAGAAAAGGGGGGGGGGGGGGGGGGGGGGGGGTCTTAATTACAAAAAAGTTTTAAGACAGTTGCATACATTTCCAACAACACATTTCTAAACTAATGAACACTACCTAGGTACCTACAATCACCATCATATGCAAATGAGCCTCGTTCTCCATAGAATGAATTGTGTTTCCCACAGAACTCATTCTATAGGACAGAATTCATTTTATAGGACAGAATTTATTCTGTTGGACAGAATTTATTCTGTCAGACAGAATTCATTCTGTCGGACAGAATTCATTCTGTGGGATAACAGAATTCATTCTGTGCACAAAATGTATTCTGTGGGACACATAATTCATTCTGCGCACAAAATGAAATGTGTATCCCACAGAATAAATGTTGTGCACAGAATGAATTCTGTCCTACAGAATGAATTGTGTGTGCCACAGAATGAATTCTGTCCTACAGAATGAATTATGTCCCACAGAATGAATTCTGTCCTACAGAATGAATTGTGTGTGCCACAGAATGAATTCTGTCCTACAGAATGAATTATGTCCCACAGAATGAATTCTGTCCTACAGAATGAATTGTGTGCACAGAATGAGGAAAATGCCTCATTTTACCACTAAAAATCGAGCAAATAATTGTTTGACGTTTGGAATGCCATACATTTGGGGGTCTATGAAGTACTAGAATTCTAAAGGACCCTCTAAAAGAATGTGCAGGGGGGCCCCAGGGATGCACTAGACTTTTTTTTTCAGCATTCGCAATGCCACTGGGACCCTCCATCCTGCCTCTAGGACCCTCTATGCTGTAAGGGAAGGAGTCGTTGGGACCCCTTGTTTTTGCGGGACGATTTGGAGCCCTGCTCTCTTTCTCTCTCTCTCTCTCTCTCTCTCTCTCTCTCTCTCTCTCTCTCTCTCTCTCTCTCTCTCTCTCTCTCTCTCTCTCTCTCTCTCTCTCTCTCTCTGTATTTGTCTGTCTGCCCCCCCACAACCCCCTCTCTCTGCATTAATGTTTTTTTTATATTAATCCCTATTGACCCACTGCCCTTTTGCTTCGCTGGACCAGGACAGGCTGAAAGGGGCATTAACCCTTTCGTGCTCGGGGCCGTCTCCAGCAAGTCTAATCTCCAGCTTCAGGGTGTGTAATCACGAAGGTACGAATGCGTCTTAAGACAGTCAACACGGGTAGTAGTAGCATGTAAATTAGGCTAAACAGCCTGGTAGTTTTCACAAAGCTTAAAAAAAAACCCATCACGTTTTAAAGGTGGACCCTGACGGGTGGGTTTTTGCCGGAAGACACACGTCAAGATCACCAGAAAGACAGCCTTTTCAAGGATCGGAAAAGCCACTCACTTTTGCTTTGGTTTCCTAGAAATCAAACCGCGTCAAAACGGCGATTCCTCCTTGGCGGAGATGCCGGAGAGATAAGCCATTTTGGATGGGGTGGGTGGAGGTCACTCATTGTGGTTTAAGCTTCTTTTTTTTAGTAGTGCAGTAAAAAAAAAAAAAGGAGCTATTTTCTTTGTTGTGAGCGAAACTCCTTTAGGTAAACTGCATCAAATAAAATTTTGTAAAAAAGAATAAAAAGGTTTGTATTATGAAACTTTCGTGCAAAGAGATCTTTCACTGAAAGAATTTGACTTCCAGCACCTCCGCCAAGGAGGAATCGCCGATTTAACGGTTTAATTTCTTGGAAAGGCAAAGTGAGTGATCCGATCTTTGAAAAAGCTGTTTTCCTGGTGATCTCGACGTGTTTCTTGCAAAAAACTCATCCGTCAGGGTGCCCCTTTAAGGTTTGTGGTCGTTTTGGGGGAGAATAGACTAGTTTACATACTACTACCCGTGTTGGCGGTCTGTAAGATGTACTCATGATTACAGGCCCAGCTATGGTCAGCCTAGTGTGAGAGAGTTCCTATGGGTTTAATGCCTGCATGCGCATTGTAAGTCTTACATGTATATGTAGGGCATGTATACCCGTTAAGGTTACACATTCCCCCCACCCACCCCACACACACTAGCCATCCCTTTCGTTTCTTGACCTCGATGTTGCATTATCCGTCTACATACGCAGACAGGCGCGCATGTACACACACGCGCGCACAGACATATATTATGTATATTACAGTGAGAGAGAGAGAGAGAGAGACTTTTCCCCCCTCCAAAACCTCAAAGTCAACAGTGTCTGTATGTACATAGCAGAAAGTCTTTTTTTTGTTTGTACACCAGATATTAAAGACCCACCGGATCACGTGTCAAAATCACAGGTTTTACGTGTTTTCCCTCTTATAGCTGGTAAGAAATCTTGTTTTGACCAGGACTGACTCCCATACAAATGCCCCCAAATTGAAAGCGAAACATCATTTTAAAGAGAAGCCTCAATTTGAGGTTGGGGGAATTTGTATGTGGGTCACAGCTACCCAGAAAAACAACAACCAAGGGACTTAATCGTGGTGGGTCAGTGTGTCTTTAAAAGCGAGCAGTTCGCTTGGTCAAAGGTTAAGGTCACTGGAGCCGACAATGCTGCCACCCGTCTGGGGTGGTGGGTGATCTATCGTTTTCGCGTTTCGCGTTCTAGTTTTAGAGTCATCGTCATTCATCGAAGACAAGCCTGTACTAATATTTCCCATTGCTGTAGAAAATCCTAATTTATGGTACATCTGTCATTTCACTACTAGCCCCCAACTTCATGTGAGCCAATAGTAAAAGCCATGGGAGTGCTAAAAAGCCAAAGAGAGTAAGAAAAAAAGCCGTAAGAACAGACACAGATGCATTTTCTACTATCTGGCAGTAGGGGAAGACGGGGTAAAAAGCGTATGGGCGGGTAAGAAGCCCACTCCAATTATCTCATGAAACGAAGCAAATTTCAGTCTCATTTTGCCCATGAGACGAGCGTTAATGTCTAGCATTCGTCTCATGGGCAAATTTGACTGAAATGTTCTTCATTTCATGAGATAATTGGGGTGGGCTTCTTGGGGTGGGCTTCTTACCCGCCCATGCGCTTTTTACCCCGTCTTCCCCTATATGTAGCCGGACACGAGAGTCTAGCGTGCACATTGCGGTGTCAGACCAATAGGGCATTTGCCACGTGCGTTCGTTCTTTATACTAGACTACTAATTTGCCCGCACTCGTTCTGCCCGAGTTACGCTGACCTTTCTAATTCAACTCTCTAAATTCAACTCGGTGAAATTCAAGGTCGCCCTCACGTGGCAAAAGCCCTATTGACATAGGCTAGAACACCAAGGCTACATCAAAATGTTGTTATGTTCTACATAGTTATGCGGGGCATGTCTTTAGCCATTGGCAAGCTCCTAGCATAACATCATCTAGGGAGAGGGGTTATCAGCCAGCAGCCTTGGACAAGAAATGCAGGAGTTGAGATCGACAACCCACGGGTGGTCTCACAATGCTTTACCATCTCTGCCCCGCGACGATGCTGCTGACCCCACCCTAAGCATCACGGAGAGGAAGAAAGCCCAGATTTGGACACCCGTCAAAACGACACAGTACCAGACTGTGAACCCTACTGATGTTCAAGGGTTCACAACGCTATTGGGAATCCACCACGACGCCTTGCCACGTCCAGAACCACTGTCTCATCACCATCGAACCGTCTCCATCCCCGGGGAGACCCTGCTGTCTTCAGGAATATCGTCCATAAGAGTCTATGACTGATGGGACGCTAATCTAAACTTCGTTCGTTCTTCCAATATTCACCTTAAACCAAACTATAGTAAACAGTTCTGAAAGCATACCCATATACCCCCATCCCAACCTGATTTTAGTGCTTGTCCCCAGATAGGGGACTTGGTGCTTCGCACCTTCGATGAACCGCTTAAAAACTTAGGTCCTGCCCTGTTTCTGGTTTGCAGCGGAGGTAGCTTCTGCTGTTCAAGTATGTTTGTGATGGGAGAGTCACGTCCCAGTAGGGGAAGACGGGGTAAAAAGCGCATGGGCGGGTAAGAAGCCCACCCCAATTATCTCATAAAATAAAGAAAATTTCAGTCAAATTTGCCCATGAGACGAATGCTAGACATTAACGCTCGTCTCATGGGCAAAATGAGACTGAAATTTGCTTCATTTCATGAGATAATTGGGGTGGGCTTCTTACCCGCCCATGCGCTTTTTACCCCGTCTTCCCCTATGTTTGTGATGGGAGAGTCACGTCCCAGTATGTTTGTGATGGGAGAGTCACGTCCCAGTATGTTTGTGATGGGAGAGTCACGTCCCAATATGTTTGTGATGGGAGAGTCACGTCCCAATATGTTTGTGATGGGAGAGTCACGTCCCAGTATGTTTGTGATGGGAGAGTCACGTCCCAGTATGTTTGTGATGGGAGAGTCTCGTCCCAGTATGTTTGTGATGGGAGAGTCACGTCCCAGTATGTTTGTGATGGGAGAGTCACGTCCCAGTATGTTTGTGATGGGAGAGTCACGTCCCAGTATGTTTGTGATGCATCCAGGGGCGTGGTCTTTGTAATTCTGTTAAATGAAGCGAGCGTGACTCATTGATTGCCAGTAAAGCGTAGAGCGTTGAAATGTGACCGACTTTAGGCCATTACGTATAAACAGTACATACACCCATGTACATCACGGGGTGTTTTATAATGTACTTAAAGTCTTTAAAAGAAACATAAAACCAAACGATTAAGCTATTTCGTCCACTCTCCAAACTTCACTAGGTCAGTGACAGAATAGAAAGTCACAGGGAAAAAAAGTCACAGAAAAAAAGTCACAGGAAAAAAAAGTCACAAATATCATTATGCTGTGTGGAAATAGAAATCTCAATGTGACGTACTCATAAAATTAGAGGCCCATATCCACCCCTCCACCCCACCCACCCCCTCTCTATCTCTGTCTTTCTATTTATGTTTGGTTCCATACTTCGGTTATACAATGACATGTGTTCATGTTTTAGTGCATTTAACCCTTTCACCGTCAGCCATATTTCAGCCAAAGATTTCCATTAAATTTACCTGGGTAGAGAATAAAATCCATCTGCAGTATTGGGGATTTTTCTGTGACATACATAAAATAAGGTCTATCCTTGCTTCCCAAAACTAAGACAATAGGGTCTTTGGACAATAGACCCCAGTTTGATGCCTTTTAGTGACATAGGTGTTGAATCGCTGTGGTGCTAAAATGCGACTTTGGCGGTGAAAGGGTTAAAAGGTTAACCTCAATTCCCTTATCTTGTTTTACCGTTCCTTGCGCTTCATGCCAGAGTTTTATATCAGAGTTAACAACAATATTGATTTTGTTGTGTGATATTTGTTTTACTACTCTTACTTTTACTGACTTTCATTTTTTGGGGGCCAAGTTTTACTTTAGATCCCCTCTCCTCTGACGGTTACGACCCTCAGTATCAAAGTTCGATCCTTTCAGTTTTATGAAGATACTCCTAGGCTGATCCTACCCCTTTCTCTTTCCGGAGAAGGGCACAATGTTGCTTGTTTCTCGGTCAAACATTTCTGAGCGAAACTTTGAGAAGGTGGGGTGCGTAAAGCATAAGATAGTCACTTTTTTGTTAACATCATGGAAATGATCCAGAGCAATAGAGAAGACTTAAAATGGTGCCA
>CM065702.1:22694360-22696860 GCA_017654935.2 Phymorhynchus buccinoides | reverse complement strand
GACGCTCTATGCAATGAGCTACCAAGGCTTTATCTGTTGATGACACTCTTAACTCATGTTGCCTGTTGAATGCTCTCTAACCCACTAATCTAAAATGTTACCTGTTTGTTATCTGTTTACAGTGTTGTTTTAAGTATTTAATTATTCAAATCATTATTGTTTGAAAGCTTGCATAAACATCTATATGTGTGCAAAGTTTGATCGATGAACGCCTTTTAGATACTGAGAAAAAGCCAACGTTAAAGTTGCCACAGACGGGGAGGGAGGGGGGGAGGGTCATAAACGCACAGAGACTGAGAACATACGAAAGAACGGACGATCTTTTTTAAATTTATATAAAAAGGGTACAAGAAAAAACAAATACTTGCTTTTTTTTAACATCCAGCCCTCTGGTAAAAAACACACAAACAAAGCCACTGACATCCAGCGAGAGAGAGAGAGAGAGAGAGAGAGAGAGAGAGAGAGAGAGAGAGAGAGAGAGAGAGAGAGAGAGAGAGGAGAGAGAGGGGGATAGAGAGGAAGAGAGAATGAGAGAGAGAGAGAGAGTGAGAGAACAAGAACAAGAACAAGAACAAGAACAATATTTTTAATATCTATAGGCCACTGGCCCTTAGAAAGGCCAAAGTCATACATAGACACGCATATACACAAAGTACTGGCACATTCGAACATCAATGGAACCACAGATATCCATAAAGTTTGAAGACACGCAATGGGGCTTGATGTCCTAGAGCAATTTGACATTATGCTTTATCATCATTATTTTTTCTTTTGCGAATAGCATAAAACAGGAACAAAGAGAGTTTCCTGACTGTCGCTACAGATCCATGTTTTAAAACATTGGTGTATTGACCAGTTGCTCCACTTAGATATTTGCTTCTGATATCAGAGTACAAAGGGCATACATAAATAAAGTGACTTTCGTCTTCGATAACATTGCATAAAGGACATAATTTGTTCAGATTTTCACTGAATGTTCTTCTAAATAACGATCCATTAATAGGTAGAACACCAACACGCAATTTTACCAGACAGTCTCGAAAACATCTATAGTCTAGAAAATGAAAGTATTGTTCAGGCACAAATGATGTTTTAAACAGACAATATGTCGAGTAAGTATCATTATTCATCACTGAGCTGTACCAGTCCTGCAAAAAGTGATCTGTCATTCTCTGTTTAAACAAGGAGATAAAAGAAATTTCACAGCCCACTCCTTGGTTTAACCAAACGTAACCAAAACCCAAATTAAACAAAGTGTTTTTAACCATTGTTGCCCAGCACACTTTACCTTTTGCATCTATATTAACGAGCATTGAATACGCCTGGCGTGGAATTCGTGACAGATCCATTTTAAGAAGTTTCAACCAATATTTAATACATCTGACAGCACTATTAATGTAAAGAGGGTGCCGTCCAGTTTCTCCATACACAAACTTATTAGGTAATTTTAAAGGAACTCTAAGAAAGCGTTTACACGCAAAAGAATGTACCTTTTCAATGCTACTTAATCTATGTAGGCCCCACATTTCAGATGCATACAATAACACAGATTGAACTTGAGAATCAAAAATTTTAAAGAAGCAATTCTTTGAAATGTCATCCAGTTTACTAATGCATTTAACACACTGTACACATGCTCTCCTGCCCTTCACCGCCAGAGCCTCAACACCTCTGTTCAGACTCATTTTAGTTGTAAAAACAAAGCCTAAATAATTATACTCGTTCACTACTTCCAATGCTTTTTCACCTAAAGTCCATCTTTCATGTTTGCCTAAGAAGCCACCCTTACGAAAAACCATCACTTTAGTTTTATCTTCGTTAATATTAAGAAAAAGATTTTTACATGCGTTATGAAGAATGTTAATCTGATTTTGTAAGCCTCTGACAATGCATGACAGAAGAACAATGTCGTCAGCAAAAAGAAGGAGAAACAATTCAATCAAATCAGGCAGTAACTGAATGCCATGAATACCATTTTCATTCACAGTGAATGCTAAATTGAAAAGAGAAAAGAGAACTGGACTAAGTACACAACCTTGTCGTAAGCCTACTGGACAATCAAACAAATTAGTCAATTCATCCTTCACTCTTATACAAGATAACATAGAATTATACATAGCCATTATAGCTTTCTTAAACTTTCCATGTATTTTAATCTTTGATAATATATCGAACAAAGGCTCACGTTAGACAGAATCAAAGGCTTTCCTTAGATCCACAAAACAGGCATAAAGCTTCCCGCCCCTTTTGGAAAAAACATTTCTCAACAATAGCATTCAACGTAAAGAGAGAGAGAGAGAGAGAGAGAGAGAGAGAGAGAGAGAGAGAGAGAGAGAGAGAGAGAGAGAGAGAGAGAGAGAGAGAGAGAGAGAGAGAAGAGAGAGAGAGAGAGAGAGAGAGAGAGACGAGAGAGAGAGAGAGAGAGAGAGAGAGAGAGAGAGAGAAGAGAGAGAGAGAGAGAGAGAGAGAGGGAGAGAGAGGAAGAGAGAGAGAGAGATAG
>CM065702.1:22641860-22684360 GCA_017654935.2 Phymorhynchus buccinoides | reverse complement strand
CGCACTTCAAATCGAGGCTGCACTTCAAATTGAGGCTGCTCTTTAAAATGATGTTTCGTTTTCAATTGTCGCACGCCACAAATGATTGCGAATCCGCGCTTGTTTAAAATTATCTCTCAAAATCACAATATTGCTAATATAAAGCATCACAAATTAAAATATCAATCTTCCATCCAATTACATAGTGTTTCTAACCGCCACTTCCTTTCTTCGCTTCTTTTCAAATAATTCATTGTATGAACTTAGTGTTTAACGTCCTCCCGTTCATAGACCATAATCGATGGCTTGGAGTCAAAACGGATTATCTTTAGATAGTCCATTGACGTCTTATTGAACATATTGTGAAAACTAATAACTTGTTTCAAAAAGAGACTGCAGAAATATAAAAACATAATCCCCATTTTACATTAATTGCTGTCTTTTTTAATAATACAAGTTCTTCGTTTTGGCAATAACATCAATAATAAGTCAATGGACTATCTAAAGATAGTCCGTTTTGACTCCAAGCCATCGAATTACGGGACATGAAATTCGTTGTAGTTTACTTCACACAATAATATATACTCTCCCCTAAACCTCCTATCGGTTCCCTACCTCATAATAATTATCTCTTTCTTTTATTTTTCGTACTACCCCCCAAAAGTGCAGCAGAATCTTTAACGTGCTGAAGTTGGCTGCCTAACGGGAAGGAGAAGAAGAAGAAGAAGAAGAAGAAGAACTTTTAGAAATCCTTGAACACTTATGTGTTGACTTGGAACCTTTGTATTTAGGTGTCATTAAACCTTCGTGGTTTCCTTTAATTAAAAAAAAAAGTTTCTGAACCTCAATGTTGTCATCAAGCCTTTCAAATGTTCGTTAAACCTTTGCATTGTCCCTAAACTGTGCAGGTGATGTTAAACCTTTGTGCTATCCTTGAAAATGTGATGTTCTGGAATCTTTTCTTATGTCCATGATTTTTGTTTGGTGGTAATAATATTAGCCATTTTGTTTTCTATAGTAGGCTGAACAGTTTACACATGCTATGTTGATCATTGTAATATATTAGTTGTGGTACGATATTCAAAGCATTAACTTAAAAACATTTGCTGCAACATTATTAAACTGAAAAATGGCAAAAGTTCACTTTGCAGCTATGTGCGCTAATTGTAAAAAAAAAACCCTCTTGTTTTTGTTGTTGTTTGTTTTTATTCACAAAAATCAATTGAATTTGATTGTGTCTTATTGCTAGTCGCATCATTTACACTTTTGCACTGTCAGTGACGGGAAGTCGGATAAAGAATATCACATGCCTTACCACCCCCACCCCCACCCCGTGGGGATACCGGGGGTGTCCTCCGTACAAATAGTTTCCTCACCTTCTGGAAGTTCTGTGCTTGTAACTTCCTCTAATCTGTCTCTCTCTCTCTCACTCTTTAACTCTGCCTTTTCCCTTGCTTTTTGTCGTCTGCTATCTTTCTGACTTTTTAGACCATTCTCCTGCCTTTTTTACGAAACAATCTTCCATATAGTTTCTCCTTTGAGCTCCTCCGAAATCGGAATGTGTTGGCTGAATGCAGCGAGGCGACCAGTGAAAACTTGAAAACGAGCACATACGTACCCATTGTGGCCTTATGGCCTGGGAACGCAGAAGAAGAAGAAGAAGAACAGGCTTACCACAATTTGCTGGTATAAGTCGGGGTCTTTTTTTTAATAAAAAACATATTTTTAGGAAACCGTTTGGTGAAGCTTTGGCATAGAATATTGTATTATTATTTTTTGTTGTTGTTGTTGTGAACAGCTGTTGCTCAAAATTATGGCTGGTTTTAAGTTTATTAAGACGACAGTACGCTGACTCGGAAGATATTACTTTTTTAAAAACCAGAAATGTTGATTATATTTTTGAAGGTAGCTTTAAAATTAATGTATAAAAAAAATACACCCACAGAAACTAGTATCATAATCCACTCTAATTCTTGTACAATTATAACTTTTGAAGAGGAGATAATTACAAAGGGAAAACAACGCCGAGAAAATATTAAAATATGAAAGAAAACAAACCCCAAACAAAGTGGATAACTGACTCCTACAAATGAATACTAACTCTACTGAAGAAAAATGAAGGTATGCCTTTATGTTTAAGGATAAAATGACAGCATGAATTACAAACGTTATTGACTACGTGTATTTTATTTTTCAATATGCTTTTGTTAGATTGATTAAAACTCATTTTGTTTGAAAAAAAAGGAAACCTTCATTCTACAATTATTGTAAATTACAGAATTTTAGTTTTAAAGAATCAGAAAAATGCAGAAAACAGTACATATTCTTAAAAAACAAACAACATTCATATTTCATTTAAGAAGAAATGTGGTTTCAAAATTATTGTTTTCAAAGAACAAAAACAGGTCGCGTCACATGGTTTTGTTAAAGGGCCACCCTGACGGATGAGTTTTTGTAAGAAACACGTCCAGATCACCAGGAAAATGCCCTTTATAGAGATTGCAACACTCACTTTGCTCTGGTTTCCTAGAAATCAAACCGTTAAATCGGCGATTCCCCTGGAAGTCAAATTATTTCACCCAAAGAGAAGGCGTGTGCCGTCGCTTTTCTAATGGCCGCCTGCGTTTAGTCCAAATCATTTGCACGAAATGTTCGCAATACAAGCCTTTTTTATTTTTTTTTTTTTTATATTTTATACAGATTATCTAAAGGAGTTTCACTCACAACAAAGGAAACAGATCCTTTTTTTTTTTTACTGCACTACAAAAAAGAAAACGCTTCAACCACAATGAGTGACCTTCACCCACCCCATCCAAAATGGCTGCTCTCTCCGGCATCTCCGCCAAGGAGGAATCGCCGTTTTGACGGTTTAATTTATAGGAAACCAGAGCAAAGTGAGTTTTCCGATCCTTGAAAAGGCTGTCTTTCTGGTGATCTCGACGTGTTTCTTGCAAAAACTCATCCGTCAGGGTCAACCTTTAAAAAAGACAATAACAATTGATATGTACGATATTATACTTGTGCAATTTAAGCGGCAGTTAATTTTTTAAAAACTTAAATAATTTAAAAAAAAATTTAATACAGAAGTTCTTGTCTGACTCTAAAATAAATCTAGTAAAGCAGTTTTGGTTTATTTCCACTGGGTGTGCCACCAGAACGCCAAAGGACTTATGAAAATGCGAACGCAAATTAACATTGGTAAATAAAAGTCAAACTCCATTACAGATTTTCAAACACATAACTACTAGTCTATGTGCTAATAAAACAAGAATCTGAACAATAGGGCAAGTATGAGTGTGTGTGTGTGTGTGTGTGTGTGTGTGTGTGTGTGTGTGTGTGTGTGTGTGTGTGTGCGTGCGTGTGCGTGCGTGCGCGCGTGCGTGCGCGCGTGCGTGCGTGCGCGTGTGTGTGAGATCATGTTTGCATACATGTGTGTGAACATGCGTTTTATCTAACATGAACATCTTTATTAAGGGCACTGATTTTTTGTTTGTTTACAGCATCGGCAAATTGACTATTGTTCCTTGATTGTTCCTAATTACTTCGTTTGTACAGACATCAACAAAGGTTAAGGACCACTACCAAATCGATATTAATTTTGAGAAGAAAACAATTAATTTCGTGAAATAGATTATGGCCGTGTACACATATAAGCGGATCTTCCATGCGGAAACCCGTGCTCAATCCATAAATAAGTGAAATAAAGAAGGGAAAAGATTTGCGCACGTGTCCGAATTTCCCCTAGTATGCGTAAACTTGTATCCTTCTTTCTTCCACTTATTTAGGGTTTTCCGTACGGAACTGACGCGTCTAATGTGAACCCGGCCTTAGAGTGTACAATGCTATAACATTGTACGTTATTAGCTGTGAATAGGACAAGAGCTGTTTTGACTGCATGTTCACAAGCAGTGATATATTATTGGATGCATTTAAAACAAGTCCATGATTCATCAACAAGTCCCAATATTTCATTGCACGGTAGGGGAAGACGGGGTAAAAAGCCCATGGGCGGGTAAGAAGCCAATGCCAATTATCTCATGAAATAAAGCAACATTTAATTTCAGTCAAATTTGCCCATGAGACGAATGCTAAACATTAACACTCGTCTCATTGCTTTATTTCATGAGATAATTGGCATGGGCTTCTTACCCGCCCATGGGCTTTTTACCCCGTCTTACCCTAAACATCTATGCGATGCCTTAGACCGTGTGCACACATAAGCGGAGGAGATTCCGTAGCGGAAACCCGCCGTGCAATCCGCAAATAAGTAAAAAAAAGAAGGAAAAAAGATTAGCACACGTGTCCGAATTTCCCCACAATCCGTAAATGTTTACCCTTCTTTCTTCCCACTTATTTACGGATTGCGCATGGGATTTCCGCACGGAATCTTCGCTGATGTGTGTACACGGCCTTAGAGTCAAAACGGACTAGCGTCGACTTATTTTAGACATTATTTTGAAAAATAATAACCTTAAAAAAGACTGAAAAAATCTAAATAATTCCCATTTTATATTTTGTTCAGTCTTATTTATTACTACAAATGATCGGTTTTCGCAATAAGTTTCAAAACTGGACCATCTGAAGTTTGTGGTGGATGTGCCTTGCCCAGGGTACATCCCCACTCTCGGCCAAAGGGACAACATTTTGAGAACAGCTGGCGTTGGGGAAGGTCCCCAAAGGCCAACTTCGCGTCTGTATCATTGCAACAATATAGGGCCTACTATTGTTCCCGGTCACTACACAAATAAATTGTTTTCAATACATATTGTCAGTGTTTTGTCATTGTTCAAGGTTGTATTGCATGATGTATTGTACTTGGATTTTGGAAAGTAAACCGTCGTAAGAATGGTAAATCTCATTCGTTTGTGTATGACTTGTGTGTGTGTGTGTGTGTGTGTGTGTGTGTGTGTGTGTGTGTGTGTGTGTGTGTGTGTGTGTGTGTGTGTGTGTGTGTGCGTGCGTGTGTGCGTGTGCGTGCGTGCGTGCGTGTGTGTGTGTGTGCGTGCGCGTGCGCGTGTGCGTGTGTGTGTGTGTGTGTGTGTGTGTGTGTGTGTGTGTGTGTGTGTGACAGGTCACAAGACACACAATTTATTGTCCCCCAAACATGGATATACATCTGTGGTGGCACGTCAAACATAAACACTGGGCAAAGTCATAAAACAACATTAACACGATCTGGATAAAACATCAAATTTCGAATATAATTCCAACTAGTGCAACACCACTGGTCGCAACAGGGTTTTGGTTTATTTTGGTGTGTGTGTGTGTGTGTGTGTCGCGCGTGCGTGCGTGCGTGCGTGCGTGCGTGTGTGTGTGTGTGTGTGTGTGTGCGTGCGTGCGTGCGTGCGTGTGCGTGCGTGCGTGCGTGCGTGTGCGTGTGTGTGTGCGTGTGCGTGTGCGTGTGCGCGCGTGTGCGTGTGCGTGCGTGCGTGTGTGTGTGTGTGCGTACGTCTGTGTGTATAATCACATTATTGTCGTGTGAACGTCGTGTGGTAAGAAATAATGTGCGTATTATTGTGAATGTGCGTGTCTTTACTGCACCTGTGCACGTTAACAACATTCACAAAATATCGCTAGGGTAAAACGGGGTAAAAAGCCCATGGGCGGGTACGAAGCCCATGCCAATTATCTCATGAAATGAAGAAAATTTCAGTCACATTTTGCCCATGAGACGAACGCTAAACATTAACACTCGTCTCATGGGCAAAATTTGATTGAAATTTGCTTCATTTCATGAGATAATTGGCATGGGCTTCTTACCCGCCCATGGGCTTTTTACCCCGTCTTCCCCTATCTCCCCATGGCAACACAGTGAGTTGTGAGTCATATTATGAGTGTCCTAACACTGTGTTGCTGTGGGGAAAATAGAGACATTTAGTAAATAATGTTAACGCGTGTATAGAGACGTTAAACACGATTCACAAGCTATTTCTATTTCCCCATGGCAACACAGTGATAGCCCACTCTTAATATGACTTACCCCCCCCCTCCCCCCCGTGGGGATACCGGGGGGTCTTTCGTACAAATAGTTCCCCCACCTTTTGGAAGTTCTGTGCTTGTAGCTTCCTCTAATCCATCACTCTCTTTGACTCTGCCTTTTCCCTTTGCTTACTGTCATCTACTACCTTCCTATCTGACTGGTCCATTCTCCTGCCTCTTTTTCTATCAATTCCTACAAAGATTTCTTCAGCCGAAGTCGGGCATGCTGGGCCTAACTATTTCTTAGTTAGGCGCATAACGGCAGCATGACGCATCCACGCTCATATGACAGGAAACTGTGTGAGCTATCGAAGAAGGAGAAGATATGACTTACGGCTCACTGTGTTGCCATGGGGAAATAGAAATAGCTTGTGAATACTGTTAACGTGGACGCAAACCTTGGGTCCGTTTCACAAGGTCTAATGTTACGAAGCGTTCGATCAAATCGGCTGAAACGGTCCTAAGAAACACCCTTATTTACCGATAGTTTGGCAAACGTTTTGTTCGCTCTCGTGGGATAACACGCCGCAAACTGATGATGAAAATGATGTTTTACGTCCTCTCGGTCATAGACACATATGGGACATTTGTAAATACAAAGATGGTGGGAACAATACTGGCTGCAATGCCCTGAGGCAGTGCAACACCAGTAAAGTCCCGAGTTTTTAACAATATAGATAGGTGTAGCGGTAACCATGCCTCGGTTAAACCTCATCGGCTATGGTACCGCCACATTGGACAACTGTATTGACGCCGCAAACTATTAGTTTCAACTGTTTTTATACTTCCGGCTAATATTAGTTCTCGCAAGAACGTAACATTTCGTTTACAAAATGGAAGACAAAGTCAAGAAAGTTGACACAGACGAATATTCTTCACACTACAGCGAAAATATATGGGATGATTTTCAGCAAATTTAACAAACACAAGTATTTTTGAGTGCTCTTTCTTAATTTTTCGACATGTGAGATGGCATAATATAGTGCAAACTTCATTTTCTGCACACAAATAGACTTCCAATGAAATCGAAATATTTGTGATTTTAGCAAATTTAACAAACACAAGTATTTGTGAGTGCTATTTCTGAATTTTTCATCATGTGAGATGGCATAATATAGTGCAAACTTAATTTTCTGCACACAAATAGACTTACAATGAAATCGAAAAATTTGTACAACCTGTCAGAAAGGTATTGATTTATCTCCCTTTTGATGATAGCAACTCTTTTCTCTCTCTGAAAGTGAAGAGTAAGCTATTAGAGTTATCTTTACTTAGCTAACGTTATTCGCGGTTAGTGGTGTTTCTTAGACTCCTTTTGGCGTAACAGTTATTCGCGTGGCGACCGTCCTCTAGTGAAACTCTACCCTGAACATGTTCAGAGACCTTTATAGGTCTAACATAATTTTCGCTCTCGTGTCTGTAAGAACGGGAGTTTATTGTAACTAATACACCAATTTGAATTTGTGAGTTTCTCTGTCTCTCAGTCTTTCTTTCTTTCTCTCTCACTTTCTTAACGTGGTGACAGCCCTGACGTGGCCTTAGTTGTAGACGGGGCTATAATTTTAATATTAATGTTAATGTTAATCTGTCACTCTCTGTCACACACACACACACACACACACACACACACACACCCTATGGCGGTGTTCTATTATATTATAAATATCAGTTCACGACCTTTCCCTTATTCTCGCTGCTTTTTATATTATTTGTATTATTTCCTCCGTAGCTATTCTTCTCCTTCTTTCTCTTAGTAGCCTATTAATTTGTTCTTTTTTTTTGGTCGCAGGTTTACTTTTGGTAAAAACAACTCATGCAACCCGTGCAACGCGTGTCATTTTTCTGACGAATCAAATTTGAGCACGCGAATTCATCCAATGTGAGTGCATTTCCGTTCCTTTCTGAACCGAGCCTTGCTTGAGAGCACATGGTTTTTGTCGCTCTCTCTCTGTGTGTCTTGTATGCTTTGACAGTCGACGGCTCAACTTATCTTGTCTTTGCACAAAGTATTTCGAAGGTGAGTTCAATACTATTTTGAAAAGGAGGTGGGTGGGTGTAGAATGTGCTGTTTAGTTATCAGATGTGGAATTATCTACCCAATGAACATAAGGAATGCACCTAGCATTAATGAATGAACTCTAAAATCTTTTGGACGAAAACCCAAATTTGAAAACAAAATTTAAAGACCCCGTGTCGCATGAAAATAGGTAGCTCGTAAAAATAAAAAGCTCGCTACCTATGACAGTGTATATTTGCGACATTGAGCATGAACCACAAATTTCACTTTTTTCTAGGGTTAGGGATAGGGTTAGAGTTAGTTAAATGGTTAAAGTACAGAAAAAGTGAAATTTGTGGTTGTCGCAAATACAGACTCTCATAGTAGCGAGCTTTTTTATTTTTACGAGCTACCCTTTTTCATGCGACACCCCGCACGTCATGTGTCAAAATCACGGTTTTCACGTGTTTTCCCTCTTATAGCTAGTAAGGAATCTTAAGAAATCTTCCTAGCACGTGACGTGTGGGGTCTTTAAAAGTTATGATGAATAAACAAAGCCATTCCTAAAAAAATAAAAAAATTGTTGATTAGTTTAGTGTAAGGAGACGCAAACCACTTTAATAAAAAAAAAAGTCAAATTCATTGAGACGGGAGGCCTCAAAGGGCCGCGAGGCCTCAAAGGGCCGCGAGGCCTCAAAGGGCCGCGAGGCCTTTGGATAGCCCTATATCTACCTAGCTAGCTACCTATCATGTAGTAGTGGTAGCTGCTTCATTCATTCTATTACTGGCATTGCTCGGTCTCCCCCCCCCCCCCCCCCCCCCCCCCCCCCCCCCCCCCCCCCCCAACTAATCTTTTCTTCGCCATTTTGAAAAGGCAGAGGCTCGGGGTACGGGTCCGTATCTCACATTCTCCAGGCTATGGGTACGGCACCCAAGCACTGGACGCATAAATTGAACATGTGTTTTGAAAGAAACACCGACCTACTTGTCAAACCACTGTAAACGAGGCTGTCTCGCTGTGAAAATCACAGCAGACATTTAATCATGACTTTGAATTCAAATGGCATTGCCATTGTGTCATCAGACACAAAGGTACATTTTAATGTTTTGTTTCTTCTTCGATCGCTCATACAGTTTCCCGTCAATTATGAGCGCAGATGCGTCATGCTGCCGTTATGCGCCTAACTAAGAATTAGGCCCAGCAAGTCCGACTTCGGCTGGAAGAAATCATTTTGAAAGTGTTTCTAGAAAAAAGGCAGGCAGGAGAATGTCCGGGTAAGGCAGAAAGACAGTAGATGACGGTAAGCAAAGGGAAAAGGCAGAGTCAAAGAATGACAGATTAGAGGAAGTTACAAGCACAGAACTTCCAGAAGGTGTGATAACTATTTATACAAAAGACACCCCCGGTATCCCCAAGGGGGGAATTTTTTTTTTCTATTATTTGCGGGGAGGTGTGTGTGTGTGTGTGTGTGGGGGGGGGGGGGGTTGTCCACCTTTGTACCTATAATAGAACATAGTTATAATTCTGGTTGTGATTTGAACGATAATTCATTGAGTTTAGTTGTGGGGGAAAATCTGCATTTCTTTTCCATCCAAAAGTTTACGATTTTCCAAAATAATGCCGTATTATGTGTGTGTGTGTGCGCGTGCGCGTGCGTGTGCACGTGTGTTTTAAACAACTCGGATGTGCACTCGAAACACGGTTTCTAAACATTCACCGATTCAGCCCGCCGCTATCTTGCGAGTTCAGTAACACAAGCGTGACTTCCGCTTCTGCTTCCATAGTCGATAGGGCCACATCGTGGCATACTCGTCGACGAAATTAGGGGAGATTACGCCCTAATCTAGAGTTTTTAATGACCTGGCCAGCCAGTGCACGTTCAGCGTGCGACCAGCATTACGCCAAGTCCGGTGACAAGGTCTTTCAGCAATTGCAGTGTTTCCTAAGAAGGGAACAGATCCCGGCCGAAGTGTAATTTTACTCCCACCTCCTCCTCCAACACACACACACACACACACACACACACACACACACACACACACACACACACACACACACACACACACACACACACACACACACACACACACACACACACACACACACACACACACACACACACACACACACACACACACACACACACACACACACACACACACACACACACACACACACACACACACACACACACACACACACACACACACACACACACACACACACACACACACACACACACACACACACACACACACACACACACACACACACACACACACACACACACACACACACACACACACACACACACACACACACACACACACACACACACACACACACACACACACACACACACACACACACACACACACACACACACACACACACACACACACACACACACACTTTTCAATGTTTGGCTATATCCACATTTTCGCCAGTAAGGGAGATCATTTTGGTGACAGAAAAGAACGAAATTGGCGATTCTTTCCGTTAACAGATTATCTTCTCTTACGGGCAACATTCTCTTGCTCGGGTAAGGGATAAGGTTAGAAGTATTTTTGGTGTTGATTTCTTGAAATGGAGAGAAAAAACCCGATCTATTAAAATTGAAAGTTTCGTATATATTGTTCCAAATCCAGACTTGCACAGTCTCAATCTTCTCTCTTGGCGCCATGCTGCCACGTTTACGACTGGGTATAATTCAGGAGACTATTTGTTAGCAGAAAAGAGAAAGGCAGCCTAGAGTACCTCTTCTTATGGGAGAAAATGTGGATTTTGCCCCCCTCCCCTCCCTTCCTCACGATCACACATACACACGCACGCGCACGCACACACACACTAGTCAGACGTGCTGGGTTTAACTATTTCTTAGGCGCATAACGGCAGCATGACGCATCTGCACTCATAATTGACAGGAAACTGTCTGAGCGATCGAAGAAGAAGATTTCTGCTGGAACGTGGCCATTTTTGTCCAATTGATTTTCTTGCTACAGTTTGTCCCATCACTTTTCCATCATCGGTCCATCGCTGTACACCGAAAATGTTGTAGATATTATGCTAGATAATAAGCAGATAGCAAGTATTGTTCTGTTTGTGTGTGTGTGTGTGTGGGGGGGGGGGGTAATTAAAGGCCCTGTATAGTTACAATGTTGTAGATATTATACTAGATAGTAAGCAGATAGCAAGTATTCTGTTTGTGTGTGTGTGTGTGTGTGTGTGTGGGGGGGGGGGTAATTAAAGCCCTGTATAGTTACAATGTTGTAGATATTATACTAGATAGTAAGCAGATAGCAAGTATTGTTCTGTGTGTGGTGGTGGGGGGGGGGGGGGGGGGGGTAATTAAAGGCCCTGTATAGTTGCAATGTTGTAGATATTATACTAGATAGTAAGCAGATAGCAAGTATTGTTCTGTGTGTGTGTGGTGGTGGTGGTGGTGGGGGGGGGTGGGGTGGGGTAAAGGCCCTGTATAGTTACAATGTTGTAGACCGATAGCAAGCAGATAGCAAGTATTGTTCTGTGTGTGTGTGTGGGGGGGGGGGGGGGGTAATTAAAGCCCTGTATAGTTACAATGTTGTAGATATTATACTAGATAGTAAGCAGATAGCAAGTATTGTTCTGTGTGTGTGTGTGGTGATGGTGGGGGGGGGGGGGGGTAATTAAAGGCCCTGTATAGTTACAATGTTGTAGATATTATACTAGATAGTAAGCAGATAGCAAGTATTGTTCTGTGTGTGTGTGGTGGTGGGGGGGGGGGGGTAATTAAAGGCCCTGTATAGTTACAATGTTGTAGATATTATACTAGATAGTAAGCAGATAGCAAGTATTGTTCTTTGTGTGTGTGTGTGTGTGTGTGGGGGGGGAGTTAATTAAAGGGCCTGTATAGTTAAAATGTAGATATTATACAGATAGCAAGTATTGTTCTTTGTGTGTGTGTGGTTCGGGGGGGGGGTGTAATTAAAGGCCCTGTATAGTTACTGTTGTAGATATTATACTAGATAGTAAGCAGATGCAGTATTGTTCTTTGTGTGTGTGTGGGGGGGTGGGTAATTAAAGGCGGTTAAAATGTAGATATTATACTAGATAAGCAGATAGCAAGTATTGTTAATGTGTGTGTGTGTGTGTGTGTGTGGTGGGGGGGGGGTGGGGTAATTAAAGGCTCTGTATAGTTTAAGTTGCAATATATTCAGACAGTCTTAGAACAAGGGTTCGGGGGTGTTAACCTGCTGACTGACTGTGTTGCAGACATGTGGTGCAAGGAAGTTCTTAATTCTGTTGCAGATTTTTCGGATCAGTTCCAGCCAACGACGGTACAGACTAGGCAGACCTTGGTGCCCAGTTCTCACCATCTTAAACTCTCCGGCTTGTCGGGAACCAGACAACACTTTACAACTTTTGGAAACACACGCGACAAGCTCGACATGACGATGGAAACAGCCAGTGTCTTCTGCTTTGAATTCTTTGGGTAAGCTACTTTTTGTTGTACTTTTAGTTTTATCACTGGGGATTAAATGTTGGTATGCTTGCAATATTAAATTTGTGTGAACTCGACCCAAAATGGAAGACGTGTGTGTGTGTGTGTGTGTGTGTGTGTGTGTGTGTGTGTGTGTGTGTGTGTGTGTGAGAGAGACGCATGTTTTGTACTATTGGATGTATTTTGACCAAAGTTAGTATTGTTAAACTAGGGCCAATTAACCAAAAAACATTTGCTTGGGTCATAAAGGTAATCTGTGTTGTCAATCCAATGGTCAAAGTAGGACACTGAATTCACCGCCAGGTGGCAACCAAGTCATTAGGGGCTTATCACGTGATATTCTTAGTTGGGGATAGAGAGAGAGAGAAAAGAGAGAGGGAGAGGAGTCCCTCCCCCCTCTCCACATCCAAATAAGAATATCACGAGATTAGCCCATAATGACTTGGTTGATACCTGGCGGTGAAATCGGCGTCCTAAGCGTCATTCAGGGACTTAATTGGCGGTAAATGTTTTGCCATACCTCCTTTTATTTCTTTGTGTTGAGTTTGTTGCAACCAATGAAGTGGGGGTGGGGGTGGGGGCGAGACCCAAGGACATGTCTGCCACTATGCAGTACCTTTATCAAAGTCGAGTTTTTCCGTTTTTAACTAAATGTGTTCCTTTTACTTTTTGGGACTTTCAGCGGCTTTTATATCATACGAGGATGAACTAAGTAAACACGAACCTTGTTTACCATTGTAATCATTCATCATCACATCATCATCATCATCATCATCATGTATCATCATCATCATCATCATCGTCATCATCATCATCATCATCATCATCATCATCATCATCACCATTACTCACATCATCACCATTAGCATCATCATCATCACGACCACCACCGCCATCATCAGCAGTGGCTTAAATTTAGATGAGTTCTGTTGTATTGTGTGCAGATATTGGTTTATGCATTGGCGCTTGAAAACCATCTCTAGGAAGAAACAAAATTGGCGAAAATGGGATATTCATCAGGATAAAAACAACAAAATCTTCACTGAATGGAAAGAAAAGTCGTCAGCACCAAGAAGGATTGACACACCAAGACAAAAAAAAACTCTTCATCAAGAAAAAAAATTCGAGCTTACAAAAATTCATCAACACCAAAGAAAAAAGAAAAAGAAAATCATCACTGAGCTTACAGAAAATTCATGAACACCAAGAAGGATCAACACGACAAAAACTCTTCATCGACGAGAAAAAAAAATTCACTGAGCTTACAGAAAATTCATCAACACCAAAGAAGAAAAGAAAAAGAAAATCATCGCTGAGCTTACAGAAAATTCAACAACACCAAGAAGGATCGACACGACAAAAACTCTTCATCGACGAGAAAAAAGAATCATCACTGAGCTTCAGAAAATTCAGCACCAAGATGGCAAGAAGGATCGACACGACAAAAACTCTTCATCAACGAGAAAAAAGAAAAAGAAAATCATCACTGAGCTTACAGAAAACTCAACACCATAGAAAAACAAAGAATCATCACTGAGCTTACAGAAAACTCAACACCAAAGAAAAACAAAGAATCATCACTGAGCTTATAGAAAACTCAACACCATAGAAAAACAAAGAATCATCACTGAGCTTACAGAAAATTCATCAACACCAAGAGGAAGGATGGACGCGACAAAAACACTTCGACAAGAAAAAAAGAATGTATCCTCAACGAGAAGTAAGGTTCTCCATCAAACCAGAACAGGGAATACTCATCAAGAAGAAAGGGTACTCATGACGAAAAGCGAAAAAGATAATCTTCATTAATGAAAAACAAACCGCCTTCACGAAAAGAACAAGACAAATCAAGAAAAAACAACAACAAAAAAAACGTTTTCACCGAGAGAAAAAAAAAGTGCCATCAACGAGAAGAAAGATACGTTAGCGAGGAAAACAATATCACAGAGAAGGGCAATTTTTGATCAAGGAAAAGAAAGAAGAATGTTCATAATTTTACCACTTGTTCTCTTTCACCATCGGATCGAGGAAAGATTCCGTATCAGAAAGAAGAAAGAAGACTGAAAAACAGAAAAAGTCATACTCATGAAAATATGGCATCGAAAAAAAAAGGATCTCTCATCGAAAAGAAAAACTAATAATCGAAAAGAAAGAAGCCGCAAATGTCCAGTCATTTGAAAGAATACTTTCCTCAACGAAAATAAGAAAAATATATAAGATTCCTTATAAGAAATAGTCCTCATTGGAAGGACGACGCAGTGATATGGGTAATTAATGGTATCAAAACGCAATAATGAGCGTGTCGTTACCAATTAAAGCGAAGGCCAATTCCTTAAAACTTGAAAGGAAAATTCACCAAGACAAACGAAAACTCATCACTTTATACGAAACCGTATTAACAAGACAAAGGAACATTCATCGCC
Organism: Phymorhynchus buccinoides; assembly: GCA_017654935.2. NCBI lineage: Eukaryota > Metazoa > Mollusca > Gastropoda > Neogastropoda > Raphitomidae > Phymorhynchus > Phymorhynchus buccinoides. The sequence goes on along the minus strand of CM065702.1, from coordinate 22,669,502 downwards.
AACGTTAAGACACAGAAAAAAATCATCTCGAAGCGTCGGAAAGGTAACCTCAAGATGATGGAAAATTCGTTTCACAAGAACAGAAATTTCAACTGTAGACGACTTATTCTAAAAACGTTACAAAATTAATTTGGACGACAAAAAATTCACCAGTAAGACGCCGGAAATGTAATCTTGGAGGCACCGAAGCATCAAGACGTTGAAGATGTCATTTTTGAGACAAATACAGTGGGAAGTGGCATCAATCATCAAGGCTGAATTTCTTAAATAAACGGAAACTTTGATCTGACATCAAGATTGAAAATTCATCAAGGCAACATAAATGCGTCATCGAGACGACGGAAATGCATCCGTGAGATGACAAAAATGCATCATCGGGACGACGGAAATGCATCATCGATACAACGGAAATGCATCATCGGGACGACGGAAATGCATAATCGATACGACGGAAATGCATCATCGATACGAAGGAAATGCATCATCGATACGATGGAAATACATAATTGAGATGACGGAAATGCATCATAGGGACGACGGAAATACATCATCAAGACGACGGAAATGCATAATCGATTCGACGAAAATGCATCATCGAGACGACGGAAATGCATAATCGATGCGACGGAAATGCATAATCGGGACGACGGAAATGCATAATCGATACGACGGAAATGCATCATTGGGACGACGGAAATGCATCATCGACACGACGAAAGTGCATCATCAGGACGACGTGAATTCATCATTAAGACGATGTAAACTTGTTGAAGACGACGACAAATTCATGATGACAAGAAAATTAGTCATTGAAACGACAGACAAATTGTTCAGGACCACGGAAAATGCAGCATCCAAGTCGATGTACAATTCAATATGGCTGGACCTTTTTCAGTGTTTCCAACAGCTGCTACTGTGTCCTCTCCCAAGCTGCACGGTGTTTCCTTTTGCCCCAGCATGTATGTTACATGCCGCACGTAACATGACGTATCCTTTCGTTATCTTCTGTCATTTTGTTTGATATGAAGTCGTTTTTATAATTGTACCTGTTGCTGTTCGCAGGGAACTTGTTGGTGGCATGAATGTGGTGTTTAAGTTGTTAATAGGGGAATACGGGGTAAAAAGCGCATGGGTGGGTAAGAAGCCCACCCCAATTATCTCATGAAAATAAAGATGGCTGGACCTTTTTCAGTCAACAGCTTACTGCCCATGAGACGAATGCTAGACATTAACGCTCGTCTCATGGGCAAAATGAGACTGAAATTTTCTTCATTTCATTTGATATGAAGCCGGGTGGGCTTCTTACCCTGTTCCATGGAACTTTTTATGAATGTGTCTTCCCCTATGTGTTGGTTTACGATGTTCAGAAGCTGAAGACTGGTGTTTCTTTAAGTTATCTCCTGGGTTGTGTCCACATTCTTCACCCGTAAGAACGATGCTTAAGATATAAAAGAGCTGAGCTTTTTGCTGTCAACAAATTTTTAGTAACGAAAATGTGCAATTTTCTAACTCTTTTTGTCATTGTAAGTTCTCGTTCGTTTTACTTGATTTAATGGCCTTTATTGTTGGTTGACATTAGACTGTAGAAGAAGCAAAACGATGAAATGAGAGCTGTACAGTAGATTATTCTCTAAAGGAAAGGAAAATCATGGTACAACTTAGTATCTTGTGGCTCTAGTGCTGCAGCCCAAAGGCATTAGTTGGCCTTTGGGAACTTTCGCCAATGCTAGCTGTTCTCAGCATTGGGCGGGAGTGGGGGTGTATCCTGGGTAAGACATCTCCACAATAAAAAAACCAACTCTAGCCCAGTTGGCGTGAATAGCAAATACCCCCTTTGTTCTCTGGCAGTCGTAATCGGAAACGACACTGGCATACACACCTCATCTGTACATTCTCTGAATTTATTAGCCGGCTTCATGATCACCGGCTTTGTTTTAAACATGTTTTTTCCCCCCAGTCTAGTCGGATTTTGACATGGTATTTTTCGTTTGCTATTATTATTGGCTTGAAATAGTTCGTATTAATTTTATTACAAACAGAGACATCAACAAAAGTTAATTAGGGGCCTCTTGTTGACAAGAGTGCAAAAAACAATTATATGGCCCAACCAACTCGATTTTATTCTTTATGTATATTTTAGGGATTTGCACATGTGCAGTTCTAAACTATTGCATCTATACTATTAGTTTTGAAGCAGTTGCTCAACGGAAAACGGACCCTCCCCTTTGATTTAAAATTATAAAAATAAAATAAAAAAGTACTTAACAAGTATCAAAAGTACTCAAAAGTACTAAAAAGATACTCAAAAAGATACTCAAACTATCAAAATTGGGTATGTGCGTGGGTGCTGTCAAGGCTATCCAACATGGAAGGTTTATGAAACCACTGTTATGTGGGACAGTTACCCCCCAGGAACTGCTGCAGGGAGTCACCTAATTAAAAGCCACACTACAGTGAATGTTTTTGTTGTAAAACCACCAAATGGGGGTTCTCTTGAAGGTAGTCTGTCTGACACCCGCAAACCTCGTTACATGGATGCAACCTTGCCTCGGATATGAGGCGGCGCCTGTTTTTCAAAATTTGAAAACCAGGCTGTTTTAAAACATTTTGACCACCAAAAAATTGGTCCAAAGTTCAAGGGGGAAAAAATTGTTGAATTCTCACTTTACAAGCCTGGAATAAGCTTCAAATTGAGTTATGATTTTGCTTTTTCTTCAGCTTCAGGGGGACAATGCCACCCTGACCCCCCAACAGGGGCTGCCTTGCCTGTTTTTGGATCTTCTGCAGTTGCATTATCTTTGACCTGATTTTAAGCAAAACCACCAGGCCCTGTAGTCATGAGTACGTCTTAAGACAGTCAACACGGGTAGTAGTATGCAAATTAGGCTAAACAGCCAATCGTTTTGGGAGCTTAGTCTAATTTGCATATTATTACCCGTGTTGACTTGAGACGTACTCATGACTACAGGGCCAAAAGCACAGTTGCGAGTCAAAATAGTTAATGGAGTTTGAAAAGTCTGACAATTGTCTTTTCAAAATAGATGTAAACATTTAAGAATTAGTACTGTCGGTATTTCTCATGCATCCGAAATTACAAAGGCTTAACTGACTATTTCGTCATGTGTTCTGGTTTTTCATCCTGGGCGTTCATAAGAATTAAATGATGAAATTAAGTGATCTCGTGTATAAATTAAAAATAGCTTGAGATACATTCAGCTGCTCAAATGTGTTCGTGCACCAGTTTTGAGAAATACGAATATGTTTGCATACCAAAGTTTCATATTCATGAAAGAGTAATATTGAGAATAGCATTATTGACACAATACTTATAGCAATATTGTAAACAAACCCTTGCAAATTATTTTATGAAAAAAGCAAAAGCGATTTGAAATCGAATTATGTGTTTACATTAAAGCTTGCTTAGTTTTCAGGTAAATCGTAACGTTCAGCAAATCAGAACATTTCTAGTTAAAGGCGCCTGTCTTGCTTGCTGTTGTTTTCGTAATCATAAATTTAATACTGTATGTTGCCTAATATCCCCCTCAGTAAGTCATTAAAGCTACAAGCATGTATGCTTTTCTGCAGCAATAGACTTTACACCGTTTTACGCAAATCAAGCAGTAAGATATCTAAAAAAAAAGGCTGAAAATACAATCCAAGTTTTTTAAATTGCATTCTCACTTTCACGTACAAATCCGAATTTAATCCGTTTTCCTTTTCCTTCGTATATGCTTGCCAAGAAAACACGGAACAAAAAACTAGTATGTTTTGTCTGCTGGCTGTATTTGATATCGTTTATAACTTAGTGCAACGGTACTGGCGCCTCAGCAATGCTGCCCAGTTTCCAGTAAAACTGTTTTAATGAAGTTCGACAGATCGACGAACACTACTAGGAATATTATATAGTCTGTTTGGAGGAGTCGATGCGCGTGAGCCTGGTGTTTGGTCAATGAATTTGTATCTCGTCGTTCTCTTCAAGGGGACCACACGCATGGAGTGTTCTGTTCGCAACTTGTGTGGAATGGCCAAACCCTGAGGAATCGTGGATTTCGTTCAGGCCGCTATGTCAGTATGCTGCAGGGTGACACTAAGGACCTAGAATACCTTTATGGTAAGGTACTCTATAAGTACCATCCATAAGATGACTAGGTGCTCAACAGAAGGAGGGGGTGTTTTGTGCAGCTCTGCCAGTTTACTGGATGGTGCGTGAGTGTGGTGGGGTAATGGTTTTCAGGGCGTGTGGATACATGAACAAGCTCGTGGACAATGTGACCTGAAGGTGTTGTTGGAAGATAAGGGTCCCAACATCGGCTGTGGTAAAGTTCTACTTTCGGTCGCTGTACATGGCCAGTCCTGAGAGATGACCGTTGTCGATCTTGGCTTGTGCCATGTTTTTCCATAGAAATATGTGTATGTGCGTGTGTGTGTGTGTGTGTGTGTGTGTGTGTGTGTGTGTGTGTGTGTTATGCAATAAATTTGTTTGAAATGTAGTTCCATTTTGTTTGAGTGAGAGCGATACCTTTCTGGTACTTAAGTTCCGATTAAGGTTTGACGAATTGAGGGGCTCTATTCTTTCAAGAAAAATCCAGTATTAGCATGCTGTGATAACGAACGGCCAACAAAACCATTTGTTGTTGAATACGTTAATAGCTACAGGTAGCTAAACAAATTAACAGCACATTATTCAATGAACAATATATTTCTTTGCACACGTGTGAAAAAAAAAGATTTCTTTTAGCTTTCATTTTTCTAAAAAAATCTTGTAAGTTTTAACACTTAATGGTTAGATGGTTGTTGTTACAGGTGTAGAACTGGAAAACTGATTCAAAGACCCTTTTCTTTCCATCAAATATATTATGATCATGTTCACTGGGAGCAATTTATTATATATAGCACGCTGCCTACAGAAAACAGGAAGATTTAATAAATAGGCATCGCTATGCTATTTGATTAAATTCAAAATGAGCAGCATCATTGCACAAAGCATAATTTCACTATCTTCACTCGTGAATTCGAATGTAGTATCCAAAGAATCACACTGACCAAGACATTGTTTTACATTGCAAAACACTATAGAGCTGAGATTCCTTCAGCATAAGTTTTCCCTTTTGCCTTAAATCATGAAACCAGGCATTTCTGCAACAAGTTTGATCCTTCTAGTGAAATGTATTAGCCTATTAGGTCCAGACCCCCATTAATTTCCACAAAGCTGTACATGAAAATCGTATGATAACTAGATTTAATCCAGGTAATCTGTATTGCACGACCAAATACAGCGTAGTTCATTGCTAATGACTGTTTTGTTTCAAGCTCTGAGCACTTTACAATCAACGAGTCACATTGAGCCACCCCTGCCTGGGTAGAATAGAAATCGTTCACAGCCTGTTTCAACTTGGTCGTTTGATTTTTGTATTCGCTCTAGCCATCTCCTCACTTTTTGTTTGTGATAGTGAATGGGAAATCCACACATAATGGAATTTGTCCTTTCTCAAATGCTACTGAGATTTCCAATAAATGCTCGGAAAACAGATTTAAAATAGCATTACTAGTTTTGAAAGTATACTAAGGCAGAGATAATATATATAGAAATAAAACAATTTAGAAAGCATTCAATTTTATTTTATTTGTCGAAATTGTGATTATATCACTTGTAGTCCCCCCAACTTTCAGGTTAATCTTTCCATCTAAATGAAGACGCAAATGTACCATTGCCACCCTTTCTCAAATACGTTTTATCATTTCATGTGATTTTCCATGTCATAACAGCAGAAGTCTCAAGTCCGTGCCCGTGTTCATAAAAAAAATCGCCAAATTTGTAGTTAATGTAAATAATAACTACGAATTTGCTGCTCCGAACATTGAACATTTCGACAGTAAATTTTTTATTATTGCAGGAATTTGCTACTATTTCGAGTCTGTTGTGAAATAATAGTTGGGAGAAGTAGGTGACTGCCGAATAGCTTAACTGAAAAATTGTGGTCTAGCAGTCAGATATTTGGGTTACATGCCCTGCAAGTTTTATTTGTCGGGCACTGTAATCAGGTTTTGTTTTTGTAGTAATTGTTATTTTAGAAACGATTGTAAGAATGTAGAAATATGTATGATCTAGATCCTCATCTGCGCTTATAAAGCGGCTTGATTTTCGTTAGTTTTTATTTCTTTCTAAAAGCAGAGCTTTTCTCAGGCAAAAAGGTATTGAACGTAATTTGTGTTCCGTTTGGTAACATCAAAGAGAGTTACCCGTCCCTGGTAACATGGAGAGATAAAGTTCCACTTGTCTTCTTCTTTCTTACTAGCCCCTCCCCTTAACTAAGCCCAAATTAGTTCGTGTTTGAATTACCTGGAGTTGATGGGATCATTATTACTTGTCGATCTTTTCTCACGTTATTTTCTGAACTCCATTCGTTTTGAGCCTTTCTATATTAGTTCTATCCGCTCTTGCGTTTTGCTATATAGATGTTTTAATGACTTTTGTCAGGTTTTGTTTCTTTTTCAACTAAGCACAGAGCAAATTCAGGAACAAGTTGCTACTACATGTTTGCATTTTGAAGTTGTCATTTAAAATAAAATCTGTTAGCATTTGAAAGATCAGGCGCTTTTGCTCTTTCTCCCCTTCCGTACTCTTGCTACCATAGCTTAACGTGCATTAATTACTCCCCTTTATCCCAGATTTATGATGTGTGTGTGTGTGTGTGTGTGTGTGTCGTGCTGGGGCCAATGTGGCAATCGAAGATTCTCCTTTTGTCTTTCGTGAATTGTCCAAACATTACAGTTACCGTCAATAAAAACATCCGTGTTTTTTGGTGTGAAAATCGGTCGTCCTTTTCAAAAAATTGGTTGATTTAACGCCATTGTACCTGTGAACCATGGTGGGCAAAGGGAGGGAACTGCACCCACTCTCTCCCTACTCCCACCATCACACGTCAAACATTCTGAGTCCTATCATGAACGCTTTAAAATAATAAAAAAACAAACAATTTTGGCAGTTTTGGACCGTTTGATCCTTAGAGTTGTGAAAATTAACCTGTTATTTCAAATGTTTGTTGGCTGATTTAACGCCATTTTGATCGTGTAACATGGTGGGCAAAGGGAGGGAACTGCACCCACTACTCCCACCATCACACGTCAAACATTCTGAGTCCTGCTATCATGAACGCTTAAAAAACACAACAAAACAACTTTTTCGCAGTTTTGGATTGTTTGATCCTGATAGTTGTGAAAATAAACCTACTATTATTTCAAATGGTCTTTGGCTGATTTAACGCCATTTTGATCGTGTAGCATGCTGGGCAAAGGCAGGAAGGCGCACCCCCTTTTTTCCTACTCCCTCCATTACACGTCCATAATTCCGGTAAGTTCTATCGTCGTGAAAATTTGTATAATCATAAAATTAAAAAAACTCGTCTACCCATCACAGTTGTAAAGCTGAACCATTCTTTCAAAACAAAAGTTTCTGGCTGATTTAAGGCCATTTCGCCTGTGTAACTTTTTGGGCGGGTCAAGGGAGAGGGGTGCGCTCACTCTCTCTCTCCCTGCTTCCGTTCAAAATTCTGGTGGGATCCTACCATTGTGAAAGGTTCGGTTCAAAAGGTGATGCCACGATTTGTCAACTGGCATCTTTTCTTTATTTTTTTTTAGTCCTGAAAATCTCTCATGACTTGAAAAACAGAGCATCTGATGATGATTATTTATCCCTGCGCACGCGCGTTTGTGTGTGTAATCTGTGCGCGTGCGTGCGTGCGTGCGCGCGTGTGTGTGTGTGTGTGTGTGTGTGTGTGTGTGTGTGTGTGTGTGTGTCTGTCGGTCTGTCTATGTGTGTCTGTGTGCCTGTGTGTGTATTTTGTTTTAAAAAGTCCCCATAGATATCTGCAGTCTGTCGCCTGCACCCCGCCCCCCTTATCCTTTTCTTCCCCAACCCCTTGGTCTCTTCTGTGCTTCAAATATTTATCCCCACCCCCACCCCCTCCTTTTGGATTCAGACACTCGGTTTAACAGTGACACACTTCGCTAGTCATCATGCATTTCTTAGTGCTCTTTGTCAAAATGTTGTGCATAATTATGATCAACGCATGTAGCATAATTATAGTACGGGTTGACTCACTTTTTTTGTTATCCCTAATTTTCATTCTTTAAGCCCATCGCCTGTTGCCGACATTATGCGGCTTGAACTACACCCTTACTGCCTGGGAAATGGCCGTGCTGCTTTCGGATTGAAAAGAATATCCTACAACTTTGTGAAACTTACTTTTGCTTTTTTGTAACTTGACTTTCAAAAAAGTGTTCCATATTTGCCCCCTTTCCCCTACGTTTTTTCTTTCTTTCTTTCCTGACAGTCGTTTATTTTAAAAGAGAAAAGAAATTCAAAGAAATTTGAAAGAGAAAAGAAATTCAAATCAGGAAGGAATGAGTATCCCAAATATGCTTTTTCCCCCCCTTTTTCTTTTTCTTTTAGATTTTGATTGACTCTGAGAAGAAACTACGCTTACCAGGAAGGAATGGTCTTTGATAGTGATCTTTCTAAGCAGGACTTCCTCTGTATTGACCAAAAGCTCCCATTTTTTCGAGTCTTGAGACTGTGCCGTTTGCGAAGGAGAACTTCATTGCTTAGTGTAACAGTTATAAAAGTAATAGAATGAAATAGTGTGGGTGGAGGGTCATAAAGGCGAACTCGGCACATTCTTTTATGAGAATGATGCTTTGTTTGTCTCACTTTGGTTCTGACCCACGCACTGCTAGGTGATTGGTATCGTAATCAACTTTGGTGGAGGGTGGAGGGGAGTTAATTAGAGTGAGTATTCACCCTTTGTTCATTTTCGTTATAAAAGTAATAACTTTACTTTCGACATTGTTTGAGAAGAGGAGAGGACTAGGGGTCATGCATGTTTATTTACTATTACAGCAACCAAAGGCCAGTGCTGCAGGGATTACTTTTTCTAGGCAATGTTTTTGGTCCCCTCAGAGTGCAATCGAAGGTACGTAATACCAAAGACACTTTTCTTAGCAGCTTTTCTTGTAGTGGCCATTTCTGCAATCGGTTGCTGAGCACAATGTCCCCACTCGTTTCCTCCATTCCACCATGATTACTTGACTCATGAAAAGATAACTCTCAGGTTTGAATTAAAGAGTTATGCAACCTAGATGTGTCATGTTTAAAAGGAACATAACCAGGGTTTCTGTCCTCACTATTCATATAGGGAAAAGAGACCGGATGTCTGTCTTCCCCTTTCAGTGTCTTTGGTAATAGTTCGATGTTGTCATTGAAAAGACACGCCCTGTCTTGCGTTTTAGTCTATTTCTCGTTAATGAGAAAAATAGAGAACTTTTCAACTGATTCACGCGAGTGCTTTGTATTAATTTAGTGTTTCACTATAAGCTTCAAGCTTGTTGCTGCCGTTATTTTTTTGTTTATTTGATTTGGATATAAAATAAATATGATGTTGGTCAGTTACAAAACAAACAACACATTTAAACAAATATCAGAATATGACTTCAGTACATATAACCATGAAACGTTTTTACACATTTTGAGATTAATATTCACATAATCTGCAATTACCAAAGCAATGAACAAAACAATGAATTTTCATTTTTTGAAAAAAAGAGTTAAACCCACTCGTTATCTTCGCCTTCTGGTTAACATAAGCATGGTACTGGATGTTCAAATGACGAGCAATGTAAGTCGAAAAGATTTACGTCCAACCAAAACAAATTCCTAATATCGTTGGTGAAATTCAAAAACCTTGTATTTCAATTTTCGTGAAAATTACTTAAATGTTTTTTGTAGACTTGAAAAGAACGATGATACGAGGTTTTTGTCCGTAACTAGATCTGAATTTGGGACTTACGAGTTTTTCTTCAATTTTCACAACCTCATTTACCCCAGATAGAAAGTCGTTAGAGATACGAGCTTTTGGTGGAAGGTGGTGGGAAAAAATACTATGTATCTAACTAAAAAAAATCGAGATACAAGGTTTTTTAAAAATTTCACTGACATCTTATTTTTCACCATTGTGGTTACTGTTCCCTATCCTTTTTTCCTTTACAATGTGTACCCCGTAATTGCAAGTTGAAATAAGGCAGCGAGCACATGCATGGAGTCCCAGTGAACATGAGCAAAACAAAAAAAGTCCCATCAATAATTAAGTTTAGTATTTTTAAATCGCATTATTGTAACTTAATTTCTGTTGTTTTTTCCCTCGTTATAGAGGGTGTGTGCAAATTCAGTAAGCCATCAGTCACTGAAAGGGCAATTGTTCTCGAACACCCATCTTTGTTATTAATTTGAAAAGATAAAAAAAAAATGCTAGACATTAAAAAAAAAGGGATAGTTTGTTTTTACTTTTTTATATATTAAAGTGGCATTTAAAAAAGTTATTTTGTAACTATTGCTCCAAACTGCCTAAATATTGGCCACGTTTCCGAGATACCCAGCACCAACAAACCAAATGCTCCTTTGAACTGCTCTAAGATTATATTCGATGTTTTGGGAAAAAGCAATAACAAGATAAACTTCTCTTTTTAACGTTTGTCACGAACAAGAGCGTGTGTTGGTTTTCTTAGTGTGTGCGTGGATTCGGTGAAAGCCGCAATTATCACACTGGTTTCTTGAGGTCATGGGTGATGATTAAGTGTGAGAAATTATCCGTTAATAAAAATAACTTATGAAAAAATATAATTGGTTGTTACAATGACCTCTCTTTGGTTCGGCAGCTCCTATTGGTTTAGGGACTGTGGCTCTTTGGAAGCTGCTTTTCTGTTGGTGCACATAAGAAAGAGCGTGATTGCAAAGGTAATGTGTTACTTCGACATCAAAACTAAAATATTTCCTTTTTTTAAGTTGAGAAAGAAAGGTGTTGAGGGAGGCGAAAGAAAACAGCGTCTTTCACCTGGCTCGGGAGTCCAGTGCTGGGCAGTGCTGTGGAGCTGGTTTAGTTACAACGTTTAATGCTTAGCCCATGAACCCAAATTTCTGTTTGTCGAATCGTGTGTGCTTGTTCGGAAACGCCAAGTTGAGCTCCTTGAGTTGTGCTGTGCTTGTAGAAATTAATTCGCTTCCAGACTTCAGAGCTGAGTTGGATTCAGGCAGCAGAATTGTCAAAGGATTTGCAAATTTCAGAGAAATGAAAATTGCTGGCAGAGAATTTGCTTGTGGTGGCAGAGGTTTAGCCTTTGTTTGTGAGGGTAGTCGTCACGTCAAATTCCATTTTAAAACAATTTCTTAGTGAATTATACCTTTTTGTATCTGTTTGGAACGGATTCCAGTGTTGCTCACATGCTCTGTGTGGCCTTGAAGACCCTTTCACTACGGTTTTCATAGGACTGAACCTTGGACAGTTCTGATGTCTGATGTTATTTAAACGCCCGTGTGTTGTGTTGCGCTTGTGAAAAAAAATCATTTCGTGGGAAATTGTTAGACCAGAACCACTGTTTGTGTTAACGAGCAGAGGAAAACACTAGGGAGGTGCATGAAGGTGACGTGATGCCCTGTTCTGCTTTGCCTGTGCTTGACCGGAACGTGGGTGGGTGGGGGTGATGTCACCAGCACTGCAGTTGCTGGAATGGACACAACTGGTTTCTGGAACTCGGAGCAACACGAGGACAAGGATGGGCCTAGGAGAGAGGGGGGTGGGGGGGTGTCATCTGCCCTGGGGTTCAATGGTGTTCCTGACTCGTGTCTGTCCTCACTTGTGGTAGAGGAGGGAGGTGAAGGAGAGGGGGGATGAGTCGCTCTTGTGCTTTGTCCAATGATGGCTGTGTTTCAACGATGTGACCTTCAGAAAACATTTGTCATATTTTCATTTTCTTGTGGACAAACACTCTAATAACGTTTTCTGTTTGTTTGCTGTTGCATTGTTACCTTTATTTATTTTTTACTGGGGAACCTTCTGCGAGATTCGGGTTGCTCTCACTTGGAGAAAGCATCGCGGTGGGGATTTTGAAAGAGTTCTCCGCATTCTTTCAGTCGAGCACTATTTTTGAAGAAAAAAATAAGATATTGTCACTGTTCTTGTCAGCTGATTGAGTGTGAATTGTTAGTGCTGGTGAAGGTAGATGACAGGGAGGGTGATTTTCTTCGGGGAGGATGCGTGTGTGGGAAGGGGGAGGGGTAGGAGGTAATTCTGGTATAGTAGTATTGGCTGGCTTTGACTGGACAGCGAGATTTGACGTTGTTTAAGAAAACATTTGAAGGCTTTAAAATTAATGCTTTAGCTTCTTACTGCTGACTTCTCCAACTCGGAAGCATTGGGTTTGTTTAGTCGTAATTAACCCTTTCAACGCCATCCATTTTTCAGCTAAAAACTTTCCATTACACCTACCTGGGTATAGAAAAGATTCTGTCTGCAATATTGGGGATTCCTCTGTGACATGCATAAAATAGGGCCTATCCTTACCTCCCAAAATTAAGAACATAAGGTCACTGGATACCAGACATTCATTTGATGCCTTTCGGTGACATAGGTGTTAAATCATTGTGGTGCCAAGAGGCGACAGTGGTGATGAGTGGTGATGAAAATGGGTTACAAATGAATAAGCTTTTGAAATTTATTATTTTTAAAAGCAATTTTTAATGAGTAAATACATCTAAATGAAAACGAGCAATTAATGAATAATTTAGAAATGATCTACATGAATGAATAAGCTAAAGCATATTGAAAATTATTATTTTTAAAAGCAATTTTTAATGAGGGGTATTTTTTTTACATAGAAACCAAAGCTTCTAAATGAAAACGAGCAATTTTAGTGAGAGGTATTTTATAGACTACTTAAATGGACACACCACTTTTTAAAGTGACGTTATTTTATTTTATTGTTATAGCAAATAGCCCAGGATGAAAGCCCGAACTACAAAAGCACGGAATTTCTGTTCAAGCATTATGGTTGTCTGTCATTTTGGTTTTTTCAGTAGAAAAATTGTCATGCTAAATTGTACTTGTATTCTGTTATCATTCGTTTGTTGTTTTGTATTTAGGATCTTAAGATCACCCGGATTCTTAACCTAAAGAAATCAAAGCTTCACTTTTAAGAAACCTCATTTGCCAGAGAAGTTATCTGGTTATGCGTTATAACCGGATAAAACCTATCTCTGGTGATATAGCGCCTTGTTAACAAGATCATGCGCATTCCGTCTGACGTTTGCCAACCGTTGGAGGCAAGTGTACCTGACAATAAATATGAAGTAAACATGAAAACGAAACAAAATATGACAAACCACCATACAAGCAAATACACAACATTCGCAAAGTGACGTTATTTTATTTTATTGATGAAACAGAACGTCATTTCAACAAAAATGACTTTTTTAAACAATGCAGAAAATAAAACTATGCTTCCCTTCTTCACAGTCAAGCACTTTCTTTCCATTCTTATTGAAATATCACGTTTCGTTTTTGTCTCGTCGATAAAATGTCACTTTTATTTTGTTTTGTTTTGTTGTGCATTTGTGTGTATGGTGCTTTGTTCAGTGATGTTGCAATCTGTTTGTTTAATCTGACAAATGCAAATGTCATGCTATGAATTGTACTATTGTTTTTTAAAATCACATACTAATGCTTTCATGTTTTTGTACGTTGTTAGGGTTAGGGTTCATTGATGTGTGTTTTGTTATAAGTGGTCGAACTTTACGCGGTGGCAGTCCTGAGCTGTTGACGAGACTTTCATACACTAACTTTCCAAAAATAACATATTGACTGTCAATGAGCAAGAATAATAAGATATATACTAACCAGTACATTCAAAGACGCGGTGTGTACAAAAAATAACCACAACCAAAAGCTACCCTGTCATCTGTGTATTTATGTGTAGTAGGAAATAATGCTGAAACGTTTTCCAGAACGTTTTTAGGTCCGAATGGAGATGCGCATGGTCCTTTAATAACATATGAAAATAATCAACGAATGTTTTGTGCACGTTTGCTTAGGGAACAAAATAAACGTTAGATTTATTCAAGTTGCCTATTCATTTCACATCACAAATGATTCAGATGTTTTTATTTAGCGCTTTGCATAGACAAGTGCGATGTTATGTGTATCCTAATTCCCTCACACTTTTCTCTTTATTATGGTGGGTTGGTTTTTTTAACCAACAGTGACTAATGTTTTTTGCTTGTCTTTCGGAATTTTGTGCATGTGTCAGTTATATAGTGCTGGGTGCTAAACATTGCATTACCTTTGGAAATCGAAAAAGAACATAGTTCTACTTACATCTCTCTTATTGGCTCGTGATTCCACAGAGTTTCCCGTTGTCCATTCTGCAGTGCATATTTTCTTTTCTGGCCTTTAACAAAAATGTATTTGAGCTTACTCGTATATGCTTGTTATCCTCGTTTGTTCTGGTTTTTTTACAATTATTAAGTTTCATGTTAACTTTGTGTTATTTTTGTATTATACTTCTAACGTTGACAAAACTGTCATTGGTATTGAAATCTTTTTGTTCAGGTCAATTTACATTGAAACAAAAACGGGTTTGCATACCGACAACAATTATGCTTAGGCTATTTTGAAGGTGACTGTCTCCAATGCTTTAATTTCTATGCTTTTTTTTCTTCAGTTTGTTTCTCTTGACGTGACCTCAAAGAACATGCTGGTATTTAGTTTATTCGTGTTTATCACAGTGAATCATGATTGACATTGTTTGAATTAAACATTCTATATGCATTATGCTTTGGGCTTGAGACTATATCATGTCGATATATATACTGCTCCATCCTTTTCCCAAGCTTTTTTGCCTCTCGCCATATCATTACATTTGTTTTTCAATCGCTGATGTGTAGGTGAAGATGGGGTAAAAAGCCCATGGGCGCCGGGCGGGTAAGAAGCCCATGCTAATTATCTCGTGAAATAAAGAAAATTTGTCACATTTTGCCCATGTATGTTTATCATTCGTCTCATGTGCAAATTTGACTGAAGTGTTCGTTATTTCATGAGATAATTGGCATGGGCTTCTTACTCGCCCATGGGCGTTTTACCCCGTCTTCACCTGCATTGTCCGAATCGTGTGTTATTTCATGTATTTGTTTGGTCAACACGTGTGTTTCGTTACTCTTCTAAGGCCTACTTTTGTACTCTGAAATTCCAAACTACCAGTGACTATGCATGTTTCTGTGTTAACAAACCCGTCACCGTTCTCGTGGTCGAGTGGTTAGAGCGCTCGGCTGCGGTGCGGAAGGTCGCCGGTTAGAGTCCTTTTTCTGGCCTGAAAACCCTCTCTGTCCACCCAGCAGTGAATGGGTACCTGATTCGTTCAGGGAATGTTAAAGGCGGAGGAAGGAGAGGGATGGGCTCCTCCTTCCATGATGCTGTGCCCTTGACACGGTGAACCTCTAACGGTTCACTGCCCTTTACCACCCCTCAGTCAATCTCATTCATGCTATCTTCATATTATGTAAACCAATCATCAATTATTATTCTTTTCCGATCGCCCAGACAGTTTCCTGTCAATTATGAGCGCAGATGCCTCATGCTGCCGTTATGCGCCTAACTAAGAAATAGTTAGGCCCAGCAAGTCCGACTTCGGCTGGAGGAAAGTGTTTCTTGAATGAAAAAAGGCGAGAGAATGGAACTGTAAGGCAGAAAGATAATAGATGACAGTAAGCAAAGGGAAAAGGCAGAGTCAAAGAGAGTGACAGATTAGAGGAAGTTACAACTCGCCCGATCACTACCACCCCCCATCCCGTCCCTACTGTTTAAAGACCCCGCACGTCACGTGTCACATTCCCGCTTATACTAGGAAGATTTCTTAAGATTCCTTACTAACTATATAAGGGGTACAACACGTGAAAACCGTGATGTTGACACGTGACGTGCGGGGTCTTTAACGTTAGCCGCATGTATTTAATTTGCAGTGCGGTCCCTTGACATTATTTCCCCCCCCAATACTTTAGTTTTGAATGTTGATTACAGGACACCTTTTCAGTGCACATCCATATGTTACATTCTAAGGCTAGCCCCGTTAACTATTTTTTGTTTGTTGGTTGGTATTTGAATTCGGGCTGCTCTCCCCCGGAGAGCGCGTCGCCGCAAATGCAGCGCCTACCTAATTTAAAAAATAAATAAAAATTTGGGGGGGGGGGGGGGGCACAGGGTGAGGAGGGGGTGTGGGCACACTTGGAAAACCTAGCTATCAATTTGGCCATACCAGGCAGCGGGATTTCTCCCTGCTCTTACCGACTTTCAACCGCCGTGGGATTTTTACGTGCGTAAATCGCACGGATCAGACTAGCTTTAAGTCCCCCCATCCGAAGGACTCGACGTTCAGTTCGATTTTCCTGTCAAACTATAAAGAACGGGGCGGTCAAACATTACATTTTGGCAGGCGAACGTCTTAACCACTCTGCCACCTTTCTCCTATGCAAGGATGGAATAAGAAATGAAAGGGTGATTGCTTCCTGGCTATTACCTCATAATATAATACCATATAATTATGTGTGTTTTACCGTGTTCTGGACTCGTTGGCTTCCAGACTTGATATCTTACGCACTTGAGTGGGCACCTGTTGTCCATTCTGCAGTGCATATGTGCATATATAGCCTTTTTATGTATCTTAGCTTACTAGTATGTATTTGTTATCCTTTTTTACTGTTTTTTTTATAACCTGGACTCGATAAATAGAGCGGAATGGCTTACGTTTCCAGCACTGTCTGGAATTATGTGCTATAGGGTACAATGATGGAAGTGTCATGTTATGAATTGTACTATATTTTTATGTTTTCAGATTTTGTACGTTAAGATTCATGGATTTGTGTTTTGCTATGCGTGGTCGAACTTTACGCGGTGACAGTCCTGAGATAACCATAGCTGTTGACGGGACTATAATGGACTAACTAACTAACTGACTCGTGGCTTCTCCCCCATCTCTAACCACCTTCACCCGTGCCATCTTCTCATTTTCGTGAATGTTAAACTCTGTAAATCTTAACGTTATTTCTCGGTCTCATCTTGTGATCTTTGTCTATTATCGATCGTCTATGAATGTTGATTACAAGCTTTTCGTTTCCAAGCGCCACACATCTGGAACAATCTCCCTTTCTCTCTCCGCAGCTCTCCATCTCTGTCTTCTTTCAAAACTGGCCTGAAGGCGCATCTATTCAGAACATATCTCTGTTAATTTCTGTCTCTCCATCCACTGTCAGTCAACCCTATAAATAATTTGTGTTGTATGTAGGTATTTTAGATGTGAGTTTTGTGAGTGATATTTCTTTCTAAATAATTTTAACAGGGCTCCCAATGATAGACTTAGTGCGATTTTTCTCACGCCAGAGGGCATGACGCTCGTGTGGTGCTAATCCTCTCTATATTATTAGTTGGGGATAAAGAAAGAGAGAGAGACAGTGAGTGGTCCTACCATCACTCTCTCTCTCTCTCACTACGCCCAAGTAAGAAAGTCGCGTGATAAGCCCCTAGTGCATTGACTGCCATCTGGCGTGAAAAATATCGCCATAGGTTGACCATTATCCCACAAAACAAGGGGTCACAGGAACTCCTTCACTTACAGCATAGAGGGTCCTAGAGGCGGGATAGAAGGTCCCAGTGGCATTGCGAATGCTAAAAGGAATTATTCTAGTGCATCCCTGGGACCCCCTGCACATTCGTTTAGAGGGTCCTTGAGAATGTTAGTACTTCATAGACCCCCAAATAGGGGTCCCTGTTTAAGTAAATGTATTTTGAATATCTTTCGTGTGCGTGCACCCAGCCCCCAATAACTGTGCTAGGAGGGAATGAGAAACGAGAGGGTGCTTCCTTTCTCATCCCCTCAATTATGTTGTGATCTATATCTGTGCTTGCGATGCAATGTTGTTCCTCGTTTGTCGTTGCTCCTCCCCCTTAAAGATCCACCAGATCACGTGTCAAAATCACGGGTTTCACGTGTTTTCCCTCTTAGAACTGGGAAAAAAATCTTGTTTTGACAAAGTCTGACTCCCATATAAATGGGCTAAAATGGCCCCCAATTGAAACCGACACATCAGTTTAAAGAGCAGCCTCAATTTGAATATGGGGAAATTCGTATGTGGGTCACAGCAACCCAGAAAAAACAATTGACTTAATCGTGGTGCGTCACTCCCTTTTCGGCGTCATCGAGTTTGTGTGTGTGTGTGTGGATGTTTAAACAATAAGCCATCTAGTAGCGCCATTGTTTAGGTCTGGCATTGTGAGCTTTGTTAGGTAAATGGTCGTCTGTGATTTTTGACGAGCGAGGTCTCGTCTATGTACTGAAAATGGGTGTACATAGTGTGTGGAAGGACGTTAAGCTGAAGAACAACACACACACACACACACACACACACACACACACACACACACACACACACACACACACACACACACACACACACACACACACACACACACACACACAGACACACACACACACACACACACACACACACACACACACACACACACACACACACACACACACACACACACACACACACAGAGACACAGAGCGAGAGAGAGAGAGAGAGAGAGCGAGAGAGAGCGAGAGAGAGAGCGAGTCATTGCAGGCTTATGCCCTTTTTAAAAATTATTACAAGCTGTCCCATAGCTGTGCAAGGAGGGAATTTGAAATGAAATGGTGCTTCCTTTCTGACCCCCTCGTTCATGTGCCATAATATCAGGTGTCTGCTTTACCATGTTCTTGATTTGTCGTTGCCTCCTTCCCTCCTCCCCATCCCTTACTTCCTTCCCCTTTTTTGTCGTCTTCTCGTTTTCGTGAGTGTTTTAAGGCTGTAAATCACGCGTTAACGTTAATTGTGTTGGTCGAAATCTTGTGATCTTTGTCTGGTAATGATCGTGAATGAATGTTGATTACAAAATGTATTTCAGCTTACATTCATTTGCGACCTTGATCACCCTGCTCCCCATGACTGTGTAAGGAGGGAATGAGAAATGAAAGGGTGCTTCCTTTCTTGTTCCTTCGTTCTTACGGTGCCATGTGTGTGTCAGTGTTTTGCTGTGTTGATTTGTCGTTGCTTCTCCCCCATCCCTGATCTTCTTCCCTCGTACCACCAAAAATCCTGAATATTCACAAAGAGTGATTACTCCGCAGCTGACTGAAGCCGGTTGTTTTTTTTACTCCCACTCTTTCACCTACACTACAGGTGGGGATCAATATGAACTCACCCACTGCCTACTGTTACCATACCATTTTATCTTGTGTGTACGTGTAGGCATTACTCATTGTTTGTAGTGTTTAGCTCAATGTTAATGTACAGCGCTCTGAGCTCCGTGCAAAGGGGGTAGAGCGCTTTAAAAATGTCCAGAATTATTATTATTATTAACACTTCAAACCTTCTACCTTTTCGCCTTCCAGGTGGGAAGTGAAAAAGGTGGCTTATTTCTTTGCAAGGTTGGTAGGCTGCGAAGTAATCCCTCTTTGGTATCACTGTGACCCTCTTCTCATTGTCGTGAATGTTAAAGCGTAACTCGTGCGTTGACGCTATTTGTTGGTGTCATGGTCTCATCTTGGGATCTTTGGTAATGGATCTCCTCTGAACTTTGAATGCAGCATTTAATTGTTAGCGTACCGGGTACATTTATTGTGAACTTTCAGTCTCACCCAGTCCTCACACATGTGCAAGGAGGGAATGAGAAATGAAAGGGTGCTTCCTTTCTCATTCCTTCATTCATGCGATGCATTATCAGTGTTTATGCTTCATTTATCATCCCCTGTATTCATGTTTAATCTAAGAGTAGCCCCTCATCCCCATTTTTAATTCTCCATCCTCATTTACAATTTATGACATGCCAGGTTTTTTTATTTTTTTTTTTATATTGTTCATTGGTTTTCACATGTGAGACCTTACGCATTTTGAGTGGGCACATGTTGCCCATTCTGCAGTACATATTTGCCTATATGGCCTTTTTATATATAAGCTATCCACAAAAAGTTAAGGATCACTTGCAAACTAATTCATAACTTTCCAAATAAGAAAGCCAATGCGTTGAATTTTGGCCAACATTTAATTCAATGCTTTAGTGATAACGATACACAATTGCCTTCAATTTCGAGCAATCGTTTGGTCTGTACATTTGATCAAAGTGGGTACGTATCGAAATTTGATTTCCCAAAGTCATTGAAATCACAAGACAGGGCATTCTGATGCTCCCAAAAGTTCAGTAATGCGTGTATCCGCCATGGCTGTTCTGGCACTCGACGCAGCGAGTCCTCATGGAGTTGACCAGGGTGGTGAAGATCCTCTGTGGAAGCGCCTGCCACTCAGCCTGCAGCATCTGGTAGAGGTGCTGGGCATCCCTGGGAGGGGGGTGGTTGCTCCTCACTTTGCGATCCAGCTCATCCCAGAGGTTCTCAATCGGGTTGAGATCGGGACTGCATGCTGGCCACTCCATTCTGTTGACTCCAGACTGCTGCAGGAAGTCGTTGACCACCCTTGCCCTGTGGGGGCGAGCGTTGTCATCCTGGTAGACAGCCGGCGGTCCCATCTGCTGCAGTGTAGGCACAGCCAGCGGTCGAAGGATCTCATCCCGGTATCGGAGGCCAGTCAGGTTACCCTGTACATGATACAAGGGTGTTCTGTGGTGAAGGCTGAAGGCCCCCCAGACCATTACAGAACCTCCACCAAAGGCCACCTTTTCTTGGACAGTGGCGTCAATAAAGCGTTCCCCTGGGCGCCTCCAGACCCTCAGTCGGCCGTCGTTGTGGTTCAGGGTGAAGCGTGATTCATCACTGAACAGGACCTGGGACCATTGCTGACGTGTCCACCTCACGTGACGTCTGCAGAAGGCGCGGCGTGCTGCCCTATGGGCTGGAGTTAAGCGTGGCCGTACAGCTGGGCGACGAGAACGGAGGTTAAACCCATGAAGGCGGTTCCGTATGGTCTGCTGGCTGATGTTGATGTTAGTAGCCACCCTCAGCTGCCTTCGAATGATGCTGGAAGAGGCTGTTCTTGTCTGCAGGGCTGCAGGGCTTGTCGTTCAATGAGACGATCTTCACGTGGAGTTGTCTTCTTCGGTCGACCAGATCTGCGTCTTTCATGGACCCTCCCAGTGGCTGTGAAGCGTTGAATCAGTCTGACAATGACCGAGATGGACACCTGAAGTCGCCTGGCCACTTCTCGCTTGGGAACACCATCTTGGAACCATGCAACAGCTCGTCCCCTATCCAACTCGCTCAATTTTCGTCGTGGAGGCATTGTCAAATCAGGCCTAATACTGGTGGTATGTCTTCTTATAAAGCCAAGCAAGAGACAGCATCTCACACATAAACAGCAGTGCTTGCACGTGCATAATGGTTTTTCCATCTGGCTTGTGCAATGTGTTCATGCAGAACGATCCAAAACAAGGTCCTTTTTCGCAAGTTTCCGCTTTTTCTTTTGCTGCCAAGCTCAGTAATAGAGAATCACGTGCAATGTTTCCACTAACACAACATCGCCCACTTACAGCTGAACAAGAATTCATAACAATTTGGCTTGACTGAGAAAAAAATAACAGGAGCGAACGGAGTTTCTTGCGCACCTGTTTTCTCATAGTGATCCTTAACTTTTTGTGAGTAGTGTAGATTGTTTTTGTACTAGGATGTGTTGGTTATCCTTTTTTACTGTTTATAAAAAAAACTGGATCCGATAAGTAGAGTAGAGTGGCTCAACGTTTCCAGCACTGTGTGAAATTATGAGCTATAGGGTACAATGATGGAGATGCCATGTCGTGAATTGTACTGTTCAGTTTTGTTGTTGTTTTCAGGTCTTTGGACGTTGTTGAGAATCATTGATGTGTGTTTTGTTATACGTGGTCGAACTTTACGCGGTGACAGTCCTGAGATGACCATAGCTGTTGACGGGACTATAATGGAATAAATAAATAAATAATACCATAGCATACCATACCATACCATACCATACCATAGCATACCATACCATACCATAGCATAGCATACCATACCATACCATACCATAGCATACCATACCATACCATACCATACCATACCATAGCATAGCATACCATACCATACCATAGCATAGCATAGCATACCATACCATACCATACCATACCATAGCATACCATACCATAGCATAGCATAGCATAGCATAGCATACCATACCATACCATACCATACCATACGTGTTTGCTATGCAGTGGTGTTGCGCTTCCTTTCTCATTTCCTCAATTTAAGTGATGTTCTATCTGTGTTTGCTGTGCCATGTTCCTGTATTCCTGTTTTGTCGTTACTTCTCGCCCGTTCCTAACTACCCCCCCCCCCCCCCCCCCCCCCGAGTGATCTACTCGTTTTCGAGAATGTTTCAATAGTTATCATCCGTGAATACGTTTTGATGGTCTCTTTGGTAATGGTTGCCTTTATTCTCTTTCACTGATGATCAATAATCCCCCCCCCCCGTGAATCTGAGCATATGAATTGTGATTACAATCTGTCCACTAGTGTACATCCATTTGTGACCTTGCCCCATCCAGCCCCCATAATTGTGCAAGGAGGGAATGAGAAACGAAAGGGTGCTTCCTTTCTCATCTCGTTCATATGCCAAATGGGTGTGATAATGCTGTTGTGGTCCTGTTTTGTCGTTGCTTTTGCCTTACTCCTAACCTCTTTTCCAAGGTTTCAAGTTTTTTTTTAAATTTTCAATAAAGCCCCCGTGTCATCCTCTTCGTTTTAGTCATATTTTTTCTCTCTGTAGGTCTGTTTGATAATGGTCGTCTTTAATAGTTTTCATTGACCAATTTCCGCCATGATAATGCACGTTCTTTCAATTACTCTTTCATTACTACATTTTTGGGGGTTTTGTTTTCGAAATCCATTTTTTAGTGGGCACCTGTTGTCCATTCTGCAGTGCGTATTTTGTTATAGGCAATTTTTAGATATCTTGTTTTACTAGTACGTGTTTGTTATCCCTTTTTACTGTTTTTATAAACCTGCATCCGATAAATAGAGTAGAGTGGCTCAACGTTTCCAGCACTGTGTGGACTTATGTGCTATAGGGTGCAATGATGGAGGTGTCATGTTATGAATTGTACTGTATGTTTTGTTGATTACAGGTTGTTGAATGTTGGTAAGATATACGAGTGTTTTGTAATAAGTGGTTGAACTTTACGCGGTGACAGTCCTGAGATGACCAAAGCTGTTGACGGGACTATAATGGAAATAAATAAATAAATAAATAAATTCAGCTTTGAACAATCACGTGAAAGATTTTCGTTCCCCCCGAATGAAATTCTGCTTAACGTCCTCCGGTCTGGAACAGACACATATGGGACATTAGCAGATAATTATAAAGATGGTGGGAACGATCCTGGAGGCAATTATGCCCGGAGGCAGTGCAACACCAGGAAAGTCCCGAACTTTTAGCAATACATATGTGTGTGTTTTTGGTCCCCCCCCCACACACACTCTTTCCCTTTACTTCCCTTGCACGGAGATGAGATGTGGGTTGGGTGCACCCATTTCTCATCCCACTGCTGTGGTGTTGAACTGTCTTCAATAACAATGTACAACTGTCACCCCGTTTTTTGTGTGCAACTTTTTTTGGGATAGTATTTCGAATATATCCATTCATAGATTGGATTGTAGAGGGGAAGTAATGTTTTTTTGGCTCCTTTTGCTATGTTTGCTGTTCGCTGTTTTCTTCCGTGTCTATGTTGATAAAGGCGCATTCACCGAAATATCCAGTTTTGTTGTGTGTCTTGTGAATAAACCAACGTCACTTTACACTTGTTTGTTGTATGTTCTAGTGACGTTGCAATCTGTTTCAGGTTAACAAAAAATCCTATTTCGAATGTTGGTGAAATTATATTCCGCAGACTAAATGTTGGTATGAGGAGATTTGTGATGACGTATTTGGAGAGGTACACGCCAGAAGGTACTATTACAAAACGAAAATTAAGGTTGATGGTACCTTTAGGCCAATACCCTGCGATTTTTGTTTCCCAGTATGTACACTAGCGAACAAAAGTTAAGGCCCAGAAAGACAATCATCTCCGAAAACTCACGAACTCAAAAACATTCAGTTTTGTTATGAGCTGGGTGCGTTTACGAACTTAACAAAATTCAGTTTTGTTATGAGCTGGGTGGTTTTATTGAGTTTTTGGAGATGATTGTCTTTCTGGGCCTTACTTTTGGTCGCTAATTGATTCTGAGTGTAATTTTTCAAGAGGAGGGGGAAGTTGTTGAAAGGGGCATTTTGTTGTCTGAACTCGTTCTGATTAATGATTTTTTGGAATGAACTTAATGTTAAAAGAATAAATTCAGTTTTGTTATGAGCTGGGTGCGTTTTATTGAGTTCGTGAGTTTTCGGAGATGATTGTCTTTCTGGGCCTTAACTTTTGTTCGCTAGTGTATTTTGTTTGATTAGGTCCCTATTCCTTTTCACTAATCCGGAAAATAAAAGCCCCCTTAATATGTGATAGTTGTTTTGGTGGTCCATGTCTTATCCCTTTTTGCGCCGACCTCGACTTTATATAACTAATAGATTCAAAAATTTAATGAAACGGCCTGACTAGCTAGGTGGTGTTTGCATTGTGTTGGTACCTTCCTGTATCAGTCATGTTTTGAACAATCCCGTGAAAGATGTTTTTGTTGAGGACTGGCGGGTCAAGCGTGAGAATTTACGCACTTGAAGTGGGCACGCTGTGGCTATTAGTATTACGCGGTGGTCTTTATTTTCGGTTGCGTATTGAGTGAAAAGAAAGTCTACGGAGAGCCGGACAACAGAGGGTCCAGAGAAGAAGCACCCCACTCCCACCCCCACCCTCGTTCAATATGTACATGTACAAAATATGTCACCTTAGTGTTGCCTGTTTCTGTTCATTTTTGGCTCACTCGTACCCATACCCACCCCCACACCCGTCCCATACCCTATCAACCCTAACCCGTACCCACCCCCGAACCCGTACCCACATCTCATCAACCCTAAGCCATACCCACCCCCGTACCCTACCCATATCCTATCAACCCTAACCCATACCCGTACACACACACCCCTTAGGTCTCATACACCTAGCCGAGGAATGTAACATATGGATGTGCACTGAAAAGGTATCCTGTAATCAACATTCAAAACTAAAGTATTGGGGGGGGAAATAATGATTTGAATAATTAAATACTTAAAACAACACTGTTAACAGATAATATTTTAGATTAGTGGGTTAGATAGTATTCAACAGGCAACATGAGTTAAGAAAGTTGACAGTCAAAGCCTCGATAGCTCATTGCGTAGAGCGTCCGTCTCTCATGCCAATGGTTCCGGTTCGATTCTCGGCAAAGGCACTTTGTTTTTAATTTTAAATTTTAAAAAGTTGTATCCATTAACGATAGTTTCATTTGTACTTTAAACACCACCCTCATGTTTACGACCCTCCGTCTCAAAGTCATTCTCTTTTGCACCCTCCCCCCTGAGTGAGCCTTGAAGGCTTTGCCTCTTGTTTTAACGATTTTCTTTTTGTAACCTGGGAGTAACAAATTAAGTGGAAAGACAGACGCTGAGAGAGAAAATGGAGTTTCACGTCCTCTTGGTCCGAATCAGACACATATGGGACATTTGTAAATACAAACATGGCTGGAACAATACTGGAGGCAATGCCCGGAGGCAGTACGAAACCAGTAAAGTCCCGATTTTTAAAAATTAATACAGATACCTGTAGCGGTGACCACGCCTCGGTTAAACCTCATCGGCTATGGCACCGCCACAAGTAGTAGGTAATTTTTGAAAGACAGACGCTCTCAGCAGCGGTGGACTTTATGGGAGACGGGCCTCGATGGGAAGCTTGAAAGGTCATACTGCTTTGTTTGTTTGTTTGTGTGATGAATATGTACAAGGTGCTCTTGGTGGGTGGGGGAAACCAGGGAATAACTCTCGCCAATAACCCTTTTTAAGGCCACTTCACAGAAGAATTGTATGTTAAATCGCTAGCGTTCCTGCTCATCGTTATTAAATCTCTATGATTTAGAAGATTTGACATTATTGTCTTTGGGAAATCTGTTGTGCTTCGCTTTGCACTCTGCGGGGCATAACCTCTCCCAGTGCAGTTTTGCATTTCCATGTTTGGATGATTATGTATAATGCTGTATGTGTGTTGCTGTAGAGATTTGAAAAGCTCGTTTGAGGCGCATCCCGGCCACTTCTCTGTGTGTTGTCTCTTAAATCTCTAGCGTTCCTGCTCATCGTTATTAAATCTATGATTTAGAAGATTTGACATTATTGTCTTTGGGAAATCTGTTGTGCTTCGCTTTCACTCTGCTCTCATCTCCTCTCCCAGTGCAGTTTCTCATTTCCATGTTTGGATGATTATGTATAATGCTGTATGTGTGTTGCTGTATTGAAAAGCTCAAATGAGGCGCATCCCTTTTTCTCTGTGTAAAGTCTCTCTCTCTCTCTGTCTCTCTCTCTCTCTCTCTCTCTCTCTCTCTCTCTCACTCACTCTCTCCTCTCTCTCTCTCTCTCTCTCTCTCTCTCTCTCTCTCTCTCTCTCTCTCTCTCTCTCTCTCTCTCTCTCTCTCTCTCTCTCTCTCTCTCTCTCTCTCTCTCATATAACGTTTTTAAGAGAAGACTTGTATACATGCTTGCTTATTGCCCCCTTCAAATGGGGCCATTGCTTTTACTTGAATAAAGTCTCTCTCTCTCTCTCTCTCTCTCTCTCTCTCTCTCTCTCTTCTCTCTCTCTCTCTCTCTCTCTCTCTCTCTCTCTCTCTCTCTCTCTCTCTCTCTCTCTCTCTCTCTCTCTCTCTCTCTTTCTCTTCGTTTGATCGTGTGTGCATGCATGAGTGTGTCAATGTGTGTGTATACTGCTCACAAAAGTAGGGGATATTGACTTTGCAATATCACCATGGGTTCAATAAACAGACCATAAGTTTAATTTCATGTGAAAATGATAGTTGTCTTTGTTGGCTGTAAAATCGAAAACACATTTTTAAAAAATGTCACGTGACTATCAGAGGCGATACACATCAGTGGGTGTGTTTATTCAAAATCACAAAAAACACCTTTACACAGTTGACAGATTGTTGGGCCACTGTTTGCTACCAGGCATTCAAGGCAATGATTTATCATACCTCCTGAAGATTTTCTGGAGGATTAATGTTTTTTCCCGGCGTCCCTTACGACCACGTGCACTACAATGGTGCAAGCAGAAATTGAAAAACGCCAGCGTTGAGCAGGTTTTAACCTCCTAAATGACAAGTCGCGTGTCCTCTGAGCACATTTTGTGCAAGATCACCTTCTTCACATCCACGAAACCCAGACCTACCCACAGTCTACAAGGTCCCCTGACCGTTTTCAATCGAATCCTTTGCTGTGCCTTGCAGGAAACCGTGGTCCAACACAGTTTCAACCGTGTTATGAGGGTGAAGACGGGGCAAAAAGCCCATGGGCGGGTAAGAAGACCATGCTAATTATCTCATGAAATGAAGCAAATTTTAGTCACATTTTGCCCATCAGACGAGTGTTAATGTTTAGCATTCGTCTCATGGGCAAATGTGACCGAAATTGTCTTCATTTCATGAGATAATTGGCATGGGCTTCTTACCCGTCCTTGGGCTTTTTACCCCGTCTTACCTTATTTTTGTGACTTTTGGACATTGCACCCATTGATGTCCGTCTTCTCTGGCAATCACGTGACGTTTCAAAATTAATAGTTGTAGTTACGTGAAATGATGATGATGTACCCTGGCTAAGACTCTACGGGT